>KZ308287.1:910950-966376 GCA_000376725.2 Ladona fulva | reverse complement strand
ATATATATATATTATATCTTTATATCTAAAGATTGCAACGGACTTACTAGAAGCCAACAGGTGTATGTTCCCAGAGTTAGTCCTTTTCCCTTACTAAAATGTAATGACATTCTCGTAGACATCAGTCACTTCTTAGGCAGGAATACTTGGAAAGTTGGAATACAACGTGAAAGAGATATTCAGCCAACAATACCATTCGACTTTAATTTTTAAAGAGTTCTTCCTGTAATAAATATTCCTCTACACGCGCGAAATCCGATCGATGACCAAAAGAAGGGAAGTGGATTCTTAATTGGTGACAGTTCCTCAGATATATTTTGCCCGTTAGACTTAGGATGTGATAAATGAAACGAGAGCGGCACAAAGAAGGATTGGGAAAGAAGTTGTAAGATCGGAGAGATTAGACTAAAAAGGAAGAAGCAAAGTCGCGGGCAGTAACTTATCTAATTTACTCGCACACTTCCGTAGCGGAGAGCGATGCCCGCGACTGCTTTCCCAGTTTACTTACGAGGAGCGAAAGGGAAGGACAAACCGGAGTGAGTAACGGAGGGAATTACGTGCAGCGTTTTGAAAACGATTCATTAATGTCAGTGAGGAGTGGTGGAAAGCTAGATAGAAGCGAGAGTGTCGTGCAGGAAACTCATTCCGGTTCCATTTTGCGCTTTGTCACTTGGTGCTCCGCTCGCGGTAAAATCGGGTTTTGAAGGAAAGAAGAGGGGAAGAGATTTCGAATTACTGGAGACAAGAGCAGGCCCTCACCGTCCACTTCGGTTTGAGGACTCTGTTGAGGTTTGCTGAATTGCCACGCGGAGAGGTAGCCTCACGGTGGCAATTTTACTCTACTGTGGAGCGGAAAATACATTAACATTTGGAGGTCGCGCCTCCAGACAAGATCACATTGGAATTTACGAAACGAATTTTGGCCCTGAAGAGTTAGTGGGAAGACACGGCTACGAAGTCCCTCGTTTACTGCGGATGCATGTCTGATATTTGGTCAAAAATGATAACGATGTTTGGACAAAATTCTAGAAAATGTACCGAAGAATTATAGTATCAAACACAAAGAAATAAATAATTTTCACAAATTTTATAAATCTTTTCTCTCCAGCATCATACACTCTCAGGAGCAAATATGAGGAACCCGCGGGTTTTAGGCCAAATAAGACCGTTAATGAGTTCAGCCCGTCACTTTTTGGAGCAAATGTACGCATTTAAATAATTTTGTTTCCATGTCTCATTTATTACTTCAAGTAAAATTTTGTAGGAGATAATGACGTAAGTTTACCAAGGGAAGAAGAACGTTTCCTTTCGAACTTTAGTGGTACCTTGGTTAACGACGATAATCCACTCCGAGACGCGATTTTCTATAACCAAACTGCACGTCAGATACGCAGATAAAATTCATTTAAATGCCATTCCAATATGGCACACATAATTTATTCAATTATATGTGCAAAAGAAAATTATTATTAATAAAAAAAATAGTCATAAAAGTTTTTCATTCTTAATCTTCACCGGAAGGCGTCGTAAGGCAAACACTGCGTCGTTAACCAAGGCACCTCTGCATTACGACGCTAAATTATATGAATGTAGGCAATACGTCAAAATGTGCAGCCTGATGATGTCATATGTTTCGCAATAGCTTCTCATGCGGGCGAATGGTACATGCGTCCATCCGATGGACATAGCTTACCCTCCCAAGACAGTGATGATGCCAAAAAGCTCAAATTTAAAGGAGATAATCCGAAAACAAAAATGTTTCGAGAACATCTAAAGGAAGAGTGAAATATTATGATCAGCTATGAATATACCAGCTAATCTTCGGCTATCGAAAAATTAGCTCTAAAGATATTTGGAGACGTATAAGGAATATGTATTCGATAAATTTAAGAATTTGCATAACTCGTTTATTCTAGGCCTTTTTGTAGTTCCCATCGTCACATTCCCACCTCATGGACCTCTCTCGTTCTCTCCTCTCTACCAAATTGCCCCCGAATCACTCCCTGCCTTTCACAGGAATTTCTCGCTCAACTCCTACTCGGGAGTGGAATCCGCTCTCGCATTTTGCCCAAACAAACCCGTTCGCTCTTCCCAATATGCTCAAATAGTTTAAATGCGACAAATTGGAGTACTTTCCCTCTGTGGGAGTCACCTCTCGCTCTCTCGAGAAACATTCCCAATCCAGGAGTAGCTACGATTCGATGATTTTTATAAGGAGAGAACTAAATTACTACCTGACAGGTGATTTTTCAAGGCTACCCCATTTAATCATCCGTAAAAGTCGAGGCCCCGCTCCGAACTGGCAAATAGCAAACCAACCAAATTTAAATAGTTATAACTCTGGTTAAAAATGAACGATTCATATTTTTTCTTCATAAGTGAGGTTAATATTTAGGTTCGCTTATCCGCCTTCAAATTTTAGGGTGCATTAAAAGAAAAGTTTTCTTTTCGAAAGAGGTCGGAAAGCCTTGACCAAATATCTTCATCCACGAAAAGCTTTATTCATTACTCTAATGAGCGAAGTAATTATTTGAGCATGAAATTATGAATAAGGGATCGGTTAACTTTCGGAAGGTTGCCAAGAATATGCTCATTTACAAATCACGGAAGTAAAATTTATTTTAATAATGCCGAAAGCAAAATAAATCTATCCATTTTCTTTATTTCTTGCAAAATTTTGCTGAAGCAGTTTCACCTCGGGTGATTGAAAGCTTCTAGAATTTATGATCATATTTTATTTAGGTAATTTCCATGAGATTTTTCTGCACTTAATAAAGTAAACAGGTAGATTTATTTTGATCTGGGTAATATTAAAATAAATTTTACTTCAGTGATTTGTAAATCAGCATATTCTTGGTGCATAAATACGAAACGATTTAGTGGCAATTTTGATATATAAGTTACTGCCATAATTCACCTACATGCATGTCCTTTACGAATGACGTCGGAGAAGCCAGTTTGTCGCATATTTTACCTGTTTAGCTTCATCTACACGTTTCAGTGAGCAGTTCGTTTCGGCAGATATTAAACTAATTTGTCTTTGCTTAATGGGGCAAATTATGTCTATGCGTGTCGGCCTAGGATGGAATAGCGTCGACATTTATGATCCGTGTCATTCGGATAAGAGGAATTGAGCTATAGAGGTCGGTGACAGCGAGAGAAGAGGAGATGCAAGTCGGCAATCGCGGAGCACAAAACCGCGAGAGAATACTTGGTGGCCGAGGATAGGGGATTTAGACGGGCAGTTCGCGAAATACGAGAATAATGAAAGTGCACGCGCGGAGAGAGTCATGGAGGGAAGGAAAAGAGCGAGGGATTCCTGCGAATGGGAATCTGCCTTCGCCGGTACAGACTGGAGAAGGAAACAAAAACATTCCAGGCATGACCGAAATGGATTGATGTACGATCGCATGCAAATTGAGGGAGGGCGGGCAAAGTGCACGGCGCATGCGCCATACCTGCTCGAATTTCCTCGCGCCTTATCCACCCCCTCCACGGGTGGGCGTCGACCCAACACCGGAAATGGATTAGAGGAGTCTTTCCCTTCGATTACGTCAATGTTAAGGGCACGCCGGAGAGTTAAGGAAGCGCATTGGGGTCGTTCTGGCGCGAGTGTGAAATTGCATCGCTAATCGTTGATGCAAGGGGGAAGGTGGAGTGGGAAAGGCGGAAATTCCGCGGAAGTCGACGTGCGAGCTGCAATGTAAGCCTAGTGCAGGTATGGGACAGTCCTCTTGTATTCTGCGGAAAGCATTCGAAATATTTCCTATTTTCGAACACGTAATGAGGGAGCCCACAGCTCATTGAGCAAGCAAATGAAATACACAAATGAAGTATTTGTCTTAAGAATCATGAAAATTAGAGATTTTTGACTATTTATGTATGAAAAGTTCTTTGGTACAAGAAATTCTTTTCTAGAAATAACTTATAATCATATTTTGTAGAATGAAATATTTTCCTTTTGTCTATTAAAAGGGATTACAAGAAAATGTAGCTTTCATTTAAATTATATAAAATATGAAACCTACTGATTTATGAGTTATACAGAATAATGACATTCAACATATTCACTTTTAATTGAACCCTATGAAATCTATTATTCTTAGAGCGATTCTGCTGAACTTAATTTTTCCTCTCGCAGCATTGTGGCTAAACAAGGAACAAACTACCTCACTCCACACGTTGCCTAGGAGCCCTCATTCCCTCTTCAGTGCCTGTGGTAGCTAATATTGAAGGGATTGAGGAGCCTACCAACCTTCTAACTAAGCAGTTTTCAGAATTCCATAAAATAGCATCCTATTCTCGTATGTAGATATTTTATGATTTTCTGCTACCCAAATTTTGTGTCTAAGCATGTGATTGTACTTCTTTGGAAGTTAAGAACAAAATATGATACGATCTTATTTTTGTTCGCAGTTAAACCACTTATCTCCTAAAGGAGATTTGTTGTTCAACCGTGAGGAAGATATATCGTAAGTTGTTCAAGGAGGAGCTTCTGTAGTCAAGTTTTTATTTAATTTTTAACACCAACAAATTAAAATCAACCTATTTGCTCAAGTTTTCAATCTCACCACAGTCCGTTTCAATGAAAGTAGTTTCAATATTTTGGTCAATTATTCATGAAAATCAATAGAAAAATGAAAAGAATGCGGTAATCCAACTCCATTCCGAGCTGCAGAGAAAAGAGGAAAACTAAGATAAAACTCGTTAGCAAATCGGAAAGCAAACCAGCACACATACTTCAAAGCTTTCACACCATCGATTACAAAACGTTTGCAATACATGGCCATGCTTCGCTTGCACCCTAACGGGAAAGCGCCTTACGTAATGAGGCATTAAATCTTCCGAGCGCTTAAATCTTTCAATGGATCATGCATTTGCCAAGTTCGAACCCATTTAATCTTCCTTATGAAAGGAGCGAATCGCGGACTCCGCTTCCATCGGCCGCTTTCTTAAAATAGAGGAAACGACGCTCGCCGATCTTCAAACAATAAACCTTCAAAGACAAGCACTTGCGGGATGGGAGGATGAAAGAAACCCGAGCTCCGTTATGATCGTCCATTATTTTGCGAATGTATTGTTGTAGGGAGGACGCGACTTGGATAAAGATCTCCTCCTTCGAATACATTTTCTTTGATTCTATCCCGCTCGCATCGCCGCCAACTTCTCGCAAATTGTTTTCCTGAGCACACACGCACACCTCTTCACCGTTGATTGATGGTCTCCTCCCTGCCCCACCCCTCTCTCCTCGTAACTCTCCGCATCTCTGCTTTCCGACTCAACTCCGCAAATATGCCATAAACTTCGCGAAGTATCTCCCGAGGGTCCCCGCATCTCGCGACGCCTTTCACCGTAGAAGCAGTGGTCAGCGCGTACGAGAGACGGACGGGCGGTGGGGAGGAGGATGTGCAGGAAGGTCGTATCGCTTGAGTCATTGTAGGAAGGTAATGAGGGAAAAGTGATGGGGTAACTACGGAGGTAGCAATTGCGGTTTGAAGGAACTCCAGTGGTTTTAGCTCCGTGAGTTGCTTACAAAGTATGCCTCTATTTACCCAATCCCGCTTTAGAAGCTTGATGAAAACAAATTATAAAAACTATTAATTTTTTCATTTTGTTGTACACTTCATTAACAGACCAAGCTTAAATATACAGAAATTACATTGTATAACGAGGAATTAAAAATACTATATTCACCACGTACTTAAGTAATTTGTTATAGGAAATGCGATAAGATACGGAATTTATTTCATATATCCTCTTCTAATGAAAAAGTTTAAACATCGTAGGTTTTAAGACATAATACGTTATTTGCAATTAAATGATTTTCATTAATTCTCATTTGTAACATTTTATGGAGAAATTCCTTCACACAGGGGTCTGAATAGGTATCAGCATATAATTGTGCCTCTTTAATAAACTCGCTTTACGAGCAACTTTAAGCAACGAATTTATTCACTTAAAGAGGTATGTCTGCACCATCGAACAGAACTTCAATGCTGAAAAATTAGTTAACAGCATATTGCCGGTAAAAAGAATCTATTTTTAATGCATAAATGCATCACTATATACCTCTTGCAATGAAATATATCTCTCAAATTAATCGTTGGGATTTGGCAGATATTTATTGCCCTTCGCATGATTTAAAGCTTCCGTCATAATGAGGACTTCAATTAGTCATCTGTAAATGTAAACTCAAGCGGAGGGCATCGATGAATACAAAGTCGAATGAGATTTCGTACACATGGCTCGCGATCCCTACGGCAGGTCCTACGTGGACCTATCCATTGTATTCCATACGTACACTGACCCTGTGCATTAGAATGCTAATGAGGATCGTCAATTTCGATTACTTCTATTCTTTGTGACCGTTACAACTTGATCTTCGATATCAAAGAGGAAAATCTACGACGATGATGTTTCGTTGTTATTGATTAAATAAACAGTAAAAACTTGCGAAAATGATAGAGATAGCTACTATGGCGTTCGAAAACTGTTGAAATATATAAAGAAATATCGGGAAAGCAGGACGCATAAATAGTCGGCTGAAGGTACTGGGGTTGGATAAAGAAAGATCCGAGAGGGAGAAAGTCAACCGTAGCCGGGACTCGATCCTGGACCTTCCACCTAGTTCAATTTTTCATATTTTTTAATATTTATTTTTTTGCACATTTATTACTTGTTCATGGAGTACTTACAAATACAAAAAAACTGAAATTGCATAATTATAAGTGATAAAAATTGGTGGCGTTTGTCCCGATCCCATCAAGCAAAACGAGGCAGTAATAATAAAATAAGAACTACTAAATGTAGAGATATAGTAGGAAATACAAATTTATACGATACTTCGCATGCATTTTGTATCATTACTTATTGAGCAACCAAGGGAAGATTCTCCTTATGATTAGACTGCTTTCGACGATTAGAGCAACGATCCTGAAAGTTGGATCCGGGTTCGAATCCCGGCTACATCAAATCTTCTCTCTATCGATTTACTCTTTAAAATCAACAATTTTTGCTACACATTACTCATCGCTATACGGTCGGATAGGAGGAGTGCAGATAATGATTCAGGGAATGTGGTATAATGGGAAGGACTTTGTAGAATTGGAAAGAAAAATAGTTGATAACGAGAAGCGGCCGATATGAGTGAGAGTTGGGAAGTGAAGTATTACAGAGAACGGGTTCAGTCACGAAAGATCGCGAGCATTTGGTCAATCCGTGTCTGGCGCCGAAGCCGAAGAAAAGGAAGAGAAGAACGGGAAAGCGGAGAGGGATCTGTTATGTAGGGCAGGTGAAATTTACCAAATGAAAGGGAAGGCGCATCACGTGCTCACTCCAATTGGACGGCGGATTTTTCATTTTGGAAGTGCGCGGCTAAATAATAAATAGGCGGTTCTCTTTCAGCCAAAACTGCCTAAACATATCTGCGAGAGCTTTTGTTGGATCGCTCCTCATATTCTTCCGTCAAAGGTTCGCGTTATTATAAACGAGTCGTGAGTCGTAAGTTTGAGCGATATCGTGAGGAGAAGATGGTTAAATAAAGATAGTTCTCGAGGCAACGCATCCGGTAGGCTATGGAATCCAGTGGGTAGTAATTTTCACGTAATCTGTCCGGAAAACATCGGAAAATTGAACTTGATCACCATTATTACCCAATTGTCACTGTGAGATAATAAAACGAAGCCAGTTAGATAAGCCAACATTTGTTTTATACTTAGCTTAGTCGAGAACAACAAGAAATAACACAAGGTTTTCCTTTGAGGGTGATAGGAACTTATTATCAGCTCAAAAAGATATTCTGCTATTTAGCTATTAATTTTTTGACTCTTTCAGTGTCAATTACTCCGAAAATATATTATTCAAAGCGATATTTTGCCAGCGATGGAAAAGAAAACGTACAAGTGGTTGCAATTTGCGTCGTAAAGAGATAAAAAAACAGGAAAATGCTATAGATCACGTAACGAAGATATTCTAACATAATTCATACGAATATTTCGCTTTCGAGTCTTCCTTAAAGATTCCGTTTAACCGGATCGAGTTTGCGGCGCAAGCAAAAGCAGATAAACTCGCCATTTTGGCAGAGATATCGTGGACTGAAATTTTTGCCTATCCGTCCAACTCGGTATTACATCCGCATGAGAAACAATGGCTATGTGAGTAAGATACCGGGCGGAATCTGCGAAAAGAGCCAATGCTTTCGAAGATTGATAGCGAGGGGAGGCGTATCGAAAAAGAAGATTCCTATTCAAAGAGGGATCCTCTACAAACTTTGCGTGGCGAATGAAGTGAGAATATACGGGAATAAGTCATGGACAACGTGAGGCGGTCGACTAGAATCGCCCTGCGCGTCTATACATTGCAGTCACGCGCAAGTCAATGGCTCGGGATGCATTGCGCGGAGTGGGAACACGAGGAAGGGACGTTCTACGGAATATTCGACAAGGCCACCAGCCGACACCCTGCAGATCTCTCTTCGTACAGCAGTTCAGCCCTGGCATCTCCAACGGAATGCTCAAACGCATAATGAATACTTTTGCGTTTCGTATAATTTCACTGCGTGGCTTAGGGCAGAATAAAATGGACCTGATATGAAACATGATATATTATAGCTGTCTTGGTCCTGAAATTAGCATCTGAAAAAAGTTCTAATTTGTTTGACTCTTAATCTTGCTTGGGAAATAGGCAATTAAATATGATGATGCGGGATGATCAATAATTCGTTAGATTAAGCTCAGTGAGTGATATTCATTTCAAGAAGTATATTGTATCGTATGTTGCAATTCATTTCAAAAAGTTTGCCCAATTGTCTGCCTCTCGGATAAACTTCATGCTTTAGATAACTGTCAACATCCATCTCTCATCTAAACATTATTTCATAGCTTAAAATTTGCTGTGATCCTATATTTATACTAGTCGTGTTACTTAAATGACTGCATTCAAGGGGAACATTTTCCGTGTGGAATTGCGGAACGACAGAAACTCTGTGAGAGGGAAAATAATGCGACTCAGAAGACTATCTTCATAGTTACGAATGTACATGGTCTCACAGAGTATTTATCGGCAGAAAACAGTACTTGGCAAATAAAATACATGAATAAGCTGTCTTCAATGAAGTTAAGCATTCCCATACACAAAATAAAATTCATACCTGACAATTTACAGCCACTAGATTTCCTTAAACCCGTATTTTTACCGAATTAAAACAAAATATCTGATTACGAAGCCACTTCCTTTATTTGCGGAGAAAAATACCCTCAATGATTTCTGGACCGGTTTTTATCGTCAACGGTAATAACTTGAATGCGTAGCCTGTAATTTGAGAATAAGATAATTTTCAATTCAATAAGGCATGTCTAAATTACTAGGTATCTTGTTTACCTAAGATCTATCTGAAAGCTAATTTCACTTATTCCTACGCGACAACAAGCCAAAATAATTAGTACTGCGCGGATTCGATGAAGCCAACCATTCGATGGCATTTGGTGCCACCTAAGCTGACTTTAACCTTTAGGAATAAGAGGACCATGTGGATGAAGAGGGCAGAAAAAAATAAAACACACACACACGGGAAAGGCAAAGGGCTTCTGGCTGCCTCTCTCAAATCGGGTGATGTACACACCTGCCCGACTTCCCCACCTCCCCGGCGTCCACTTCCCTTCCGTGGCCCTCGCACAAAGAAGGCACTCCCATTGAGAGGCACCCATAGCACTTTGGCAAATCGACACCAGGGGGAAGCACCACACGGGCAGGGTTCACCCCGAGAGAGAAAATGGGTGCTTCAACGATGGCGGGGGACTTGGGGAGACGGACGGGTAACGGATGCCCCATCGGTTGCCGCTAGTGCGGCCTAGGATGAGGAAGTAACCGGTGGTGGGACACGGAGGACGCGGCGGTAAAGTCCGGATAATCCCGGAATTTCTCTCGGGAAGTGGATTAAAATTCGTCGGAGAGGAAGAAGCCGCAAATGTGGGACAAACCGAAGACGCCCACTCGGAATCAAGAATGCAGGAGCGGTGATTGATATCGGTTGGTACGCCGGGGGTAAGGCGCGCGCTTGACTCTTCCCAGCTGCATCGTAGTTCTTCTCGAGGACGTGAAGATGAGAGATCCACTTCTTGTTCACTCGGCTTTCATAGCGTGATCACTTTCACGAGCGATCCTAGTTTCGTAAGCCGTCGAAGATTTGAATCTGACCCTATTATCGTACGGCGGCCATTACGGCAGAGGCAGCAGCGGGTCTAGCGGAGGTTATGGCGAGGCGCATCCGATAGTGTGGTAGGCGATGATTTTACGAGGAATATATTGTTTGTATATTCGATATTATGGCTTGTATTCATTTTTTAAAACAAAATATTTGCAACGTTATATGCGTAGCATTCATAATTACATTCCATAATAGACCACGGGATGTAAATGTATATTTGTCAGGGGAAATTCGCTGTTAACCGAGTTATATTATTTCATTTTATTGAATAAATCGAGAGGGTCCACAATACGCAACCAACACTAGTTCGCGTTTTAAAAGGTATACTTTATAACCAAATCACTGTGTTACGGTACGAAATTGTAATTTAGTCGCAAGGTTACTTTTTGATTACTTTCCGTAAAGGGTGATAATTTAAAAAATGGCAGAATCGATATAACTGTTTTGATTGTTACGATTATGACAACCTGCATTTAATTCCGACCAATTTAACGGCTACCGCGTGCATCTTATTTGATGCCGTTAGCTGCATTCATGGTAAATGTTTTGTATTAAATTGAAAAGTAAATCCATTTATTTCATTTAAAACTGATAAAATGTCAGTGTGCATTTCCTCAGACGTTTCCGATCGATTCTTTTACGGAGGCGGCGAATCGATCAAAGTTTCTCACGATTCGTCAGTTATTAACTTGCTCCTTTTGGTGAATCGATTCGACCCGGTTCGCGTTAAACCCGTCTTAATCGTAGGGGAAAGTCGCCGGGTGCTTTTATAGAAAGAAGCTGCCTTTCCACTTTCGTTGCGATCGAGTAATATTACGTGGCCGTTGCATCTCTTCTTTTTATCTCTGACTGTTTTAGCTGAAGAGTCGAGGCACTTGCTTACGAGCGCACATTTTTTTCCATTTTCCAAAAGCTAAACCTTACGTAATTACGTCCATTTAATCAAGTTCTTTAATTCAACCGTCACTTATATCGATTTAATTTTATTTGTGTAACTACGAGCGCATTCTTGCGTAATGATGTCAGATCAGTCCAGTTCTGCAATTCAAAACAAGGATATCTCGTTTCATTTCCTCCACCGTTAAGCGTATCACAAGCCTTACTGCTTTAAGACTAACAACGTAGGACCGCGAATGCATTCCCTTTACTTGCAATCACTATTTCCCTCTCTAATAATAAAATAATCTTATGGAAGTTCCCTTAATAGTGAATCTATGTTGGTGCATATACAGTTTCTATGTTTAATGTGGTGTTTAAATCAACCTTAGGCGATAAAATAAGTCAATCAGAGCTGTATAGCTATAATATTACAGTAATTTTGCCGGACTCAGCTTTGAATATTTAATATTTGTCCAAACTGTACAATTTATTTCCTTCGTGTTTATACTCTGGTTTACGATAAAAATTATTCTGCGGTTTGTTCGCCGTAAACTATATGCCTCACCATGCATATGGAATTCCGATATTTATTTTATATTCTACATTAATTTCTACTTTTTCTAAATAGCTAAAATCTACGGTGTTGCGGATAGGACTTCAATTTATTCTACGTGGTGCATTTTCAAATGCGGTTGGAAGCATTATTTTCATTTTTGCGTAACTGATAACTCTCTAAATTTACACTTGTTATTTCGTCGTCCGTCTTTCTAACAATTGCTGCCAAATTAAGCTAATGTCAGTTCAAAATATAGCACACACAGGGGCGGATTTAATCTATCAGAGGCCCTAGGGATAAAGATCAGACTACCACTAGTTGTAGAGAATAAAAATTCGACTTTTCAAAAAATACACATGTATGCATCCCTCAGTCGCTTCAAAACGACATGAATAAAAAAAAACGAGTTTTGAATTAAAATTATAGTTTGTATTTCTATAAATTACAAATAATTATGAAAAGACTACAGTAGATAGTGACAAAGAGTGTAATATATTCCATAAACACATTATGTAGACTTATTCAACAAATGTAAAATTCTTTTTTTAAGCGAAAATCTGTAATAAGTTACTGAGAGTTCACCAGTTAAGTCTAAATGAGGCCCCCCATGTGGATAAGGCCCTCAGCTAGTGCATATTGCTCCTCATTAATCTGCTCCTACATATACTTTTTCATTTCTAGCTTCTGTAGTAATTACTATTGCGATTTTGAGTAGTAGTAGTATTGTTAAAAGTGCTTCGACGGCTAAGGTCATTTCGCACGTGAGCCCCCACCGGGAATCGAACCCGGGTGCGATTTTGAGCTACCATCATTGAAGAATAATATTGTAAGATAAATCATCAGGAATTGTAGGGATGATGAACAGTTTTCATGTTATTTATTTACCCCTATACAGTGAAGTAGAGGAATGTGACCGAGGCGATGTAAGGAAACTCTCCTAATCTTTTCCCTCGACGTCTGTAAACTTTTGCAACAGGTAGAAACCTTTCATGTGGTAATACATGTCAGACGCAGAACTGAAAAGGAATGCTCATTGAGCATGGGAAATCATAATCCTTCCTCGTCTTGCTTCCACGCCCGAGATCAAGCACCCAATGTTTCTATGCTATCTCTCCCCACACACTGGATAGCGCACTGACCAAACTGTCGGTCCCTCAGAGATTAAAATACTGAGGCAGGAAGAAAGGTCCTGTGATTCCGTAAAAAAAAAGAAGTGTTAAGGACCAGTTTTATGGCCGTCTCTTGATGTACGGCTACCCATTTTCCCCTCCCCTCCCATCCCACGCGTACTGCCCGCCCCGATCTCCTATCGCAGTCTTGCGGGCCGTATTCTCAGAGAGGAGCGCCGGCGCCCACCCCTCGATCGCGCCCCGAAGAAGAGCTAGACCCCGAGAAAAGAGTTCTGCAAAAATAAACAGTGGATGGGGGAGAGTGCTTTTGGGGGCGAGGGCAATGACGGGAAAACGAAGAGAAATTATGGTCACGTGACTTCCTCCTCCTGAAATCCCCACTCGCACCGCTATGACCCACGTGTTTCTTCCTTTGCACCCTTAGAATCTGCACTTAGCGAACGGAACCTCGACTCTCGATAGATCGCGCCACAACAGGAAGAAGCCTCTTTTATTTAAGTCTAATTGACTTACGTAGTTCAAATTGGCCTGATATGATACACTGTGCGATTAGATGGATCGCATGACACCCATAAACATTAGCATGTATACATGCATTGTGCATTAGCATCTGTAAGGAAAATTCTTGGTATTTATTATCATTTATCTCGTATTATGCGGGAGGAACTCTTAGATTCATTTCAACTGATCGGTAGTTTCTATGATGTCCTGATTTAAATTTCTCTCTTGACTTAGAATTCGTCGTGGATTGTATATTTTTGCCACTATAGCTAATCACAATTTCTCTGGAAATACAGCGCTGTAATTCTCTAATTTGCACCAGGAACGAATTTTGCAACTTTTCACAGAATTACCTTAATGTTTAAAATTGTTTAGAGGTGGTCGGATTAGAAAGAGACGTCAAAATATTTAGGCATTATAGTTAAAGATACTCAAGAAGAGTAACGTTTTAACTGACTATGTTTTTGACCAAGTTTCGTATAGAGAAGAGCACACTGCCTTTTATATTGCCTAAGGATATATTGCCTTTTCTAATTTAGTAAAACATTCACCATCATATTCTTCCAGATCATTTATTCCCATTCAAAATATCGACGAGAGATAGGTTTGATCGCAGCCCAAGATCTATTTGAATCCTCAAGTCGATAAACTGTCCTCCTCCCTATTTTATTATAAACTTTTTGTAATTAAAAAAATATAAGTTTAGGATTATTGGGTTACAAGTAAAGGTACTACTTTCGCCACACAAACGTCGCAATGCAAAGTTTTTACGGAAAAAGCTCCTTCGAACATAAATCAGCTTTAATGATTGCATGATCCCGGTCGGTGCCAAACTAAGAAAATATAAATAGCTTAAAGAATCGGCGGCGATTCTCCCGTTACAATAAATTGCCGAAATTAATCACCCAGAAGAAAATTTCCCTAGTTAGTAAAATAAACGACATTACGTTTCGATTCGAATTTCAACTGGAGCAGAAGGCGCTCGGGAGGCCGATATAAAATTCCCCTCCTGGAAAACGGAATTCTTAGTTTCTTTTAATGGCACTCCACTGCGCAAAACTATTTATTAAGATAAACGTTGAGTCGGTGGTTGGACGTAGCTGTCCACTCGCAGAGCAAACAAGTTAAAATCTCCTTCCATCGAGGATTAATGTTTTTGCTCTCGGTCTACTTAAGTGCTCTATCTAGATGAATGGACGGGGATGATAGATCACTACGGAAAAGATGATTTAGCGACCCTTATCCGGAGCCGTTACACTGCATATGCTAATCCTATTAATTTTTTCTCCCCGTATCGGATTAAATAGCAGTTTTTCGAGGCAAAAATTAGTCGCGAAGAACAAGAGCGGCGCAATGAGGCGTCTCCTTAGGTGAGAGACCGCAGAACTCCTCCCTCTCTCGCCCTTGGGCCCGCACTCAAGGGACGAATTCACCTAATTGTAGCTCGGATATATGGGCTCCCAGGGAATCGATGTCCGGCAGGACTTTCGACCGACCCCCTCTTTTACCTCACATGCGACCCCTCCCCAGCACGCTTTATCATAATTTAAGAATTAAACTGGCAGGCTAGATATGTCCAGTACCGTGCTCTTCCCTTACGGACTAGGGCCAGCCTTCAGGGGAACGTGGTCGCCGGAATCCGCTTTTTACCGCAAGGCACCGCATCTAGGAGTCTCACGTTTTTATAAATTTTATACCGTGGAAGTTGCTTTAAGGGCTGCGATGGATGATGATTTGTCACGGAATAAGTTCGGGAAAAAAGTCAAAACGAAAACAATATTTCCCCAAGATTGCATCGTGGCCGAGGGAAGGTGAAGGCAAACATCTAAATTTATTCCCTATGTTTTTCACTCGAGAGGTGAGATTGTTTAGAAAATGAATAGGGTAAAGGAGGATGTTTATCAATGATTCGGCGATTTTTTAATTTATAAAGATAAAGCGATTGAGTATTGGTCAGGGGTATCTTAGAAGTAGACAAAAAATATAAATCGACCCTATGGTCGTGAAAATATATTTTATTACCTTTCCTATCTCAACACTGACTGAAAACACGAATCAACTGCCTCTAATATTTCATATCCATTGAGAATATATCATATATTTTATCCAACCAAGTGACGGATCTCATGTTTTCGAAATCTATTTAACTTTTCACTATAAATATTTTCAAACCCTTTCGCATTAAATATCAATGAGGAGGGAAATTTTGTGAGGAATGCTACTGCTATTTACGCTGCGACAGGCCTTTTGCGTGAGGAATCTGATATTAAAATCGAGGTTTACGGTTTCGCATGAAAGTCGTGAAATTATTTACGTGTTTCCGCACAAAAATTCTTCATCAGATGCAACTTTATCCCATCCGCCATCGCAGAGATCGCAGACATTTCATACTATGGATACTTTCTTTTTAAAAGAACATTTATCTTTTTGTCGACCTTTGAACAATCTGGCCTAATCTAGGTAGACATATTTCGCGAGCTAAGATAAAAATCCATCCGCAAAACGATGGAAAGGATTCTAATTTAATTCTTTCAGATATTTGTCAACCTTCAACCTATATTAAAAAAAAAACTGTAAGACTTGTTTCTTAATTTCTCGAGTATTAAGAGAAATGGTAGAACGAGTTTAGAAGTAGTTAATGCTAAGTGTAACCGAATGTTTTATGGTAGGAATTAAAGTAAAAAAGAAGCCTATTTTAGCGTAGTTAGAATAGTTTTCTCGTTTTCCTTTCCAAAAATATATCACGAAAAATATATGCTTTGATGATGCCATGATTATGTTTCATGCGCCAGAGCTGGAAAGATTAATATTCAATTGCTCGGCGATTCATAGATGCTACGCCATTTGATTGGTACGAACGTTTATTTCACCATTCTTTGATTCGACGCGAATCACATAATCGTTTCGGTCACGCGAGAACTTCGGAGATTTCAATTTTATCGGCACATATCGATCCCTTTTCCGTTAAAACAACGGTTCTCCCCCTTGCATCCCCGATTAATTCACGCACTGCGATCCTCGGGGCATTTTACGTGTGCTTGTTTCCTCCCAAGGTGGATGACCCGTGCGGACTTCAAAAACAGCTCGAGAAAATAGCTGGTCATAAAGCGATCGCCTCATAAGCGAGGGAGTCGGTCAAGCTGCTGCCGATGGAAAAAAAACACGGTGAACAACACAAAAGTAACACGAAGGAAGGTAAAGAAGACGTAGTAAAAACCTTCCCTTTCCTCACCTCCCCTTCCTCCGAGGGCGACCGCGGTCCCAAAGGCGGCGGTGCACCGGCTCCATAGGTAAACGACGTGTAACAAGCAATTTGGCAACGCCGCCCTCCGGACGAGATCTTCATTTTAACTTCCTACTCCTACTAACCGAAGAGGCGCTCGTACTCCCTTTTCCACGGCGGTTTTACCACCCGCTGCCCACCCTCAAAAAATGCCGCCGAGCCACCCCGTGCTCCCGAGCCACCCACCCCCCGAAAAAGAGCCCGACGCCATTACGTCACGGGCCCTCCCCTCTACACCCCTTCCGGCCCACGGAGACCGCCCCCCGCACAAAGCCCCCACCCCGCCGACTCCATCTTTCCTTCTTTCAAAAGCAGCGGCTATTTCGTCTTCGGAATTATCTCCTCACATTTCTCCCGTTCGGATATAAAAAGGTGCATTTCGTCCACTCCCCGCCTACACCCTATCCTTTTCACCAAGGCATTTATGATGTACTCGTAACTTATTTCCCGCTCCGAGAGCTGTTTCTCAACTCCGTTTCGCTTGGCCGAGGACCTAAACCTTATGTCTGTTTAATCCGGAAGAATGTGCTATTAAAGCGGAATGGGCCCATCGCGAGCACAAAGTGGTCACTTTGTAGGTGTATCCGTTTTCAACGCCGACCGTATTTATGGGGCGTTCCTCCCGATAAATATCTTGTTGCGCTCGGATTGTTAGGGGTTAACTTAATCGTGACGATTTCTTAACTTGGTGAATCCGTGAGCCATTCAGCCGGCTTACGGCTCCATTTCCGAGTGTAGGAGATGCTTATCCGCGGGATTCTTTGAATGTCTCGCTTCGACGGATGAGAGAGATTTGTTTTTGCTAATGTTCCTTCATGGTGGCTGCTCGTGTAAGTGTGGTCGACGCGTAGGTTTCGGCGGAGATGATTCCATTCCCTCGGACTCTCCCGTGTAAATGTTTGCTAATGCGATTATGTTCGCTTTCTTCGCAGTATTATTTTGACTCGTCGCGGAAAGCGAATTTCATCACAGTGAGTATACTTAAGCGCTGATAAATATCGACGGAGTTTTGGCGTCCTTGGTGCAGCATTGGAAAGAAGATTAGAATGCATAGTGGTAATAGCGGTCTGCAATCCGTTCCAAGATTGCCGTCGCTAATCAAAACCATCGCTAAGACGCGATTTACCACGACCATAATATTCAAACATGCAGATAAAACTTATTTAAATATTATTAAAATATAGTGCACATGATTTATTCAATCATATTTTCAACGAGAAGAATTATCATTAATTAAATGAATAATATGAAAATCAGTTTATAGTCGTCAATCTTCCCCAAAAGGCGTCATAAACCAAAGCCTGCGTCGTTACCCAAGGCATTTTTAGACCACGGTCACTCGTCGTTCACCGAGTGCGTCGTTAACCAAGACAGCACTTTATTCAAAATTTGCACTATTTTTGAGGGAGAACTTATAAGGAATTGTTGCTTGATTATGCTATATGTTAACTTGATCTGTCAGAATATTAAGATATATATAGATTCCAGTACCCATTGTTTTACAGGAAAATCTAAACATCTCGACTACTATTCCGTTCACAGAATAAAGTAATTCAAGTAGCGTAACCCTTCTTCGATCAACAGAACGATTTATACCTTAGCCTTTAATTTACTAGTGCTAAATGAAACCATTTTTACGAATTTCCATCCTTTCCATCAATTAAATTTAAAGGAATCACATAGATCTTATTTCTTTCTATTTTATAGCCTTAACTATACAAAAACACGTTATCAACGAAAATTGTTACAGCATCTCTCATGCGTTCCTGAACTGATTTTTGCAACACTATAAAAACACGCTCATTCATCGGTATGCGAAGTAACTTACTAAGCGTATAATGAGTTAGCATAAGAGGTATTTTCTATGAACCTAATCAGATTTTAGAACGTGGCGTCTTTACTAGCAGCATCACAGTTCCTCTTTCCACCTCAAGTACCTTCATCATATAAAAGTTTCCGCCGTGCCGCCTATCGTGCAATCTTCCATTCTTACATCCCAACAAACCAGAATATTGGTATCACCCTTCCACACAACGGCACCCAATTAATTTCCTCAACTTCATTTCCGCCGAACCACCGCGCTTCCTCCCTGCAAGACTGCGTACCGTTGACCAAATCACCTTCCTTTGACAAAAGCCTCCGCCTCCCAACTTATTTGCCTTATCTTCAGTTCCAGTAGACACTCCTTATCCTAATTACACCCGCGTCCGTTTCAATCTTCCGCACGTTTTAAAAAACTTCAGCGCCGAGCCCTAGTGCGCCTTTATCTCCGTGGACCCCTCTCCATGCATCCCTGCCTCCCTATCGGCGTGCAGGGTACCCTCCTCTTGCGGGGCCGTTTACCTACCATCCAACCATGCGCTATCTCCATCTGGAGGGCATAACAAGTCGGCAGAGGGTGGAAGAAGTATTGGGAAAATATGCGGTGGAGGTTGGGGAAGGGAGGGGAAGGTGCAGGGTGGTGTGGAAGTGATATGAGAGGGGAGGAATGCTGGAGGAGAAGCTGTGTACAGCCCGAGGAATGTTTTCGTCACGGCTGTGGTTACCTCCAGCAATCATAATTCGCACGTGCCTTCGCTGTAAAATGGTACGATTCGCCCCCTTTGTTTTCGATTGCACGTATTCGCTCAGGTAGTTTCAATTTGAACGTCTCCAGAGCGGTAATTTATGCACAATTTGATACACATAACGTTTAACTATCGGAGAGAGCATCCTCTTATTTTCACGCCGTGCGTCATGCGTGACCCACAAAACGGCTAGAGAAATCCGGGAAGGTTACTTTCAGTAATAGCGAGAAGATATGAAAAACTGGAAAATGAATTTAAATAACTAACTGAACAGGTTTATGTCCTCATCCATCTGGGACGGGAAAATTTTCCTCTAACGTACGTAAATAGATCAGGTGAGCATAAGTACCCGTTGGAACTCTTCCAAAGATAGCTTTCAACAATCTCCTGATCGTACTGCATTTACAAATTCCACTGTTGTTTGCTGCGAACATTTTACGACAAAGTAAATGTTTAGATTTCATATTGTTTACTCATCGCATCATTAGCTTCTAATGAACTAACTACGCGATCTGTTATTTTAGATTTAGTTTTAATTACGCGTCTTACCATCGAGACTTCAATAAAAATCGTGTATGATCAAGGCCAAAGGATTCATATTCTTTTATTTCTTCTCTCAAGGACTTTCATTCCTCATAAGTATCCATGTGCAAGCGTCTGTGCATTCTGTTGATTTTAAATTTCGTGTTGAACGGTTGAATATCGGTCGATCAAAAGGTATTTGCAGCCAACACGAAACAAATGGGAATATATATATCTATGGTAAAAGCGCATTTAGCAGAGCATTGTTAAGATTCAGGTGGAATATAAGGTTTCCTATATAATTAATCATTTTTTTATGTTCGCGGCAAGTTAAAGAGCAGATCGATCACGTCTTACTCTTTAGTAGCTGATGATAAATTTACTTCATGAATTCCGTACTCTTAATGTTGTAGTAAAATTATAATTGCTTCAGTTGAGTTCGCAAACGGAATCAATAGATTGGAGCGATTTCGTTCTAACCTTAGAGTTAGTCTCTCCATAACTTTAGCGTGTACTACACTACAGTCAAGGAAGGATACTGAAAAAATTTTAGGGGTATTCAACAAATTCGAGCCAAGATCTATAAAGAAATTCAAACGCTTGAAATCGTATTTAAATAATTTCTGCATTTTTTCGAACACAAAGAAATGATTTAGGGGCAAATCTCATGACTATTTGCAAAGACTGTGTTAACACTTTCGAGAAAGAATCTATCCTCCAAGCATTTAAAGCTCGAAAATAAAATTCCATTACTTCCTTTATACTTCCATGCAACGCCGCAGTTCTTTCGAGTGGCATTTCTCAAAGACCTCGCGAAAGCTGTTACAATAAATCTCTCGCTTGTCATAAATCTGCAAAACCGGAAATTACTTTCTATTCGTTTAAACCCGCTATGCGTATCTTACAAACAAGACATCCACGCAAACACGCGAGGGTGAGCTTTCGAGGAAAAAACAAAGCGCGATTTCTCGTCCGTTTTTATCGTCTTTGGACTCAAAGCTAAGGAAAGGATTTGCATGTGGACGTCGACAAGGCAATGAAAAGTATTGCCCAATGCAAGGAGGGATGTATCGCCGCGGCTATTGGTGGAGGGGGAGCGGGGCTCTGGCCATGCCGGCCTCTGCACGGGATCCTCCCGGCAACAATGTCGGGGGAAAACCGGTCCTCTCTCTCTCTCTCCTTGCCGTAATGATTGGATTGGAAAAGAGGGGAGGCGGCGGCGGCGGCGGGAAATATGGCGCCTTTTTCAAAATGACCTGCTCTCCAGTAAACTTATTCGTTAATTACCTTAATCGCGCTAATTAAAGCGAGTATCGTGACGAAGGAATGTTAACTAGCCGTTTAATGGTGCATTCGCAGACTGATATAGACGAGAGTTAGGCCTATATAGCTCGGTGGATCTGTCCCACAACGGATGTCTGGAATGCAAGCTATGCGGAGGATTAATTCCTTTAAAGTTTCCTTTTTCTTAATCTAAAAACCTGTTAACTTTTTCTTATTCCATTTTTGGAATTGGAATGTTGAAATATATGTTTAGATGTACATTTAATAATGACGAGAATAACAAATTCATATTCTCTTCACAATATTTTTGAAACAGCTGACTTTATACCATCGATTTTTTTACACTTTAACTCGAGTAGACTTAAAATTGAGTCTTGAAAGAATATCACGTTTTTGTTACTAGAACAGTTATGTTCGAGGACCACTTATTCTGAGGTATGTGGGTGCGGACAAACGAATAATTACTTTTTTATATTCTTGGACAATAATATGCTAATTGACAAGACCACCATACATAGGAAATGCATATCTAGGATATGAACATTTCAGTCTCATTTGAAAAGTAGTCCTTGCATCGAAATATTTAGCTATAAAAATAATAAAGAAATAGAATGTCAATACGTAAGGGGCCCAAATCTTTACTGACAGTACGTCCTCTGGTGATGATAGGAAGAAGGAGCTTTTTTCTGTCCTCATGCCCGAAGGAGCTACCTTCGGGCATGAGGACAGAAAAAATGCAAGGAATAATAAAAATAAACACTAAAAATGCAAGGATCACTTTTAAACGAATCATACGAAGCTTTGAATACCACCGTTACCTTTCAGTTTTATAACTGAAAAGGATTAATTAACTAATGATGTTTTTTCATTGTGTTTTCTTAAATAGCACCAATGTAGTATAGCCTTCTGCAAGCATTCAAGGCTTGAATTGAGTTACTAATACCGTCGTCTAGTTCCTCACTGGCTGTATTTCCCTTCGTTACAGAACAGTTCCAATCGAATGCCTTTAAAATTTACTGCTCACGCTGCATTCACTCAAAGTAATAGAGGAGAAAACTCCATACTGCCGATAGGTAACAGAAAGGAAACCTCCACATCGCGAGAGGTTACATACGTTCATTCGCTCTCTTTTTTAATCACATATTAGAGGCTTCGCATTACGATGATGAATGGACCAAGGAACGGAGTCGCATGATAACATCGAAGGTTACTGGGTGGGAAGCGTCGGAGGGGCAGGGGGAGATGGGAAGGGAGGATGGGCTGTAGGGGAGGTATAGGAGAAGCAAATGGAATGGGTCTTGGACCTCAAAGATATGACTTCTTGTCCCCGCTTTTTCTTCACGGTAATAATCGTTCTTTTTTCTCTCTATAGATTTTAATACTCGTGGGCGTTGGTTACTCCGAAGCTTACGTCAACTGAGCGGCGGCACCATTCATCTTCTTTGGATCGGAGAACTTGTTTTAACTTAGAAGCTCGACGGTCGAGCATGGATTCCTTTCGATGAGCAATACTAACCCACGCCTTTTTCTGCAAACCGAGACGACTTCATGCGTTTTCCCAAACGGAGACGATGTCGATTATCGGTAATTAATAGGCAACTACATGCGCCGTACACGTTGAGACGCATCTCGGGATCTGAAAGCATTTCCGGAGGTTCGTCGTTAATGATCTCCAGCGCCTCCGACATGAGTCGAAAATATCTCGGCGCGAAACTTCCGAACAGGTTTTTTCACTTCCAGCCAATCAATTTTTTGCACACCTAAGATAGGGAATTATCTTTCCAGTAATAACGCGATGAAATTGAAGGAAAAACAATAATGATAGTTGCGAGCAATGTAGGCCTTAATAGCAATGATTCTCAGATCCTGATTTTGAAATAAAACAGGTATGAAACACTATTTCAAAATTTATGTTTTTTTCCCAAATGAGTTCTAACTGGTTCTGCAAGTATTTTCCACAAGATAAAACTAGTAAACCTTAAGTTCTTCGTGTTAATCATCAACTTCGTGGAAGAACGATCTTAGCAGTTCAAATACCAATAAAATCCAACCATTAACTTCGTGATAAAAAAACATAATTGTGGTTATTATTAGCCTCATTTCGTAAAGATCTTCATCGAGTTCGGTTATGACTTAACTGACCTCTGCTAACCTAGAACCTACACGGGAAAAATTCTGTGAATATGCAACAGGAAAATATTGGGTAAATATCAAGCATCACGTGAACAGACAAAATTGCCCCAACGCATTTAACCAAACAATAAAACGAGCATAGCCTAGTTGTTATCAAACAATTGCTTTCCCGTTGAAATCTCCGAATCGATTCTATCTACGAATTCAAAATTCCTTGAACATAATTAATGACATAACCCCGCATACGGATGGATGCAAGTCAGGGACTGCATTAACGAGACGGAGCGATCTCTGCTACAGATTTGCGTCTCTTCGGGACAAATGGCGCATTTTTTCCCATTGTTAGGAATGAATAAAGTTTCGCGGCTGATCATCCGTCACCTGGTTACGCACTAATGAAGGCAGACAGAGACACGGGCAGCGATTCCACAGAGCGGCATGTTATACAGGGAAGCCATCACTGGCCCACCATTACACCGTCCATTCTCATCCCCACCCACGCCGCGTCCCTCTCCTTATTTACTAAATAAACATCCCCACTCCGCTAACGTATACACTTCTACGCATTAATACGCTACTCCTAGAATCGATCAAAGGAAAGGCAATATCGCGGCCGTATTTCAAAATAACGGGGCAGTAATGTGTAAGCTTTATGGCGCTATTATAAACGTGCCAACAACTCTTCGCTCTATTTCCGCAGGAAAACAAACATTCTTGCGAGCGAATATAAAATTGACGCAGTTATGCTCAAAGAGACTCCTGAAGAGTGGGCATAAGGGGGGAAGATAACGCGGTTCCAGAAAGGGGAATTAAACGGAATGAGAATACTTTGTCAGTGGTGCCCAAGAAATGAATGTTTTGGTTAGACAGTAATTTTCACAGGATACGACCAGGCTGAAGGGCTAGGCTGTATCCCTCAACGGGATGCTGCGCTAGCAGAGGCGTAGCCAAGGGGGCGGTTTAGGGGGTTTCAAACCGCCCCATGAGAACAAAGCCCACGCTATAAAAAAGCATGCGAGATGATGGCCTTTCGTATGTATGCCATACAAATGCCGATGGAGACTCGCAGGGTTAATATTAATCAGCTTCCATTTTCATTAGATTATGGACGGAAGTATGGACTACAGGCAATGCGGTGTTTAATCCATGGCTCTGAAAAGCACTCCCATAGAGAAATCCTGGCTACGCACCTGTGCACCAGGACTACTTTTTTAATATTATAAGCGTAAAATTGGCTAAATTCGTTCACCTCTCATCAGAATAATATTTTCTTCCTCGCCTATGGTCCACTTTATTTCACAGCGGAAGCATTCATAATCTTTTTTTTTCAGAAAGATTTATGGCGTTTATTCTCATCCCCTATCCAGCTAAAGTGTTGAATTTCAAAATTACGAATCGAGATAATCGTTCCGTTTTCGTCACAACCGCCAATCTCGCTGATGGAAATTAAGAACGGAATTATTTACACCGCGTCCTTCTGACCTAGCATCATCCAACGGGTGGCAAAAACTGCGGAAACCTTCCGCCGAGTCTTGTGTCGACTTCCACGAAGCCCAATCCACCCGCACGACACGGTTACAACTTCTAAATATCATAACAATTGCGGATAGATAAAAGAACTATCGCGAGAATGGCAGCGGCGCGGCTGTGGACCTTGACGTGAGTTACGTCGGCTCAATGAACACGGAGCGCGCTTGACACGGCGCTAATGAATCGATGGCCGTGGCAGCATCTCGTAAATTCCGCCTCCCGTTAATTATTGCCTGAAAACCCGGAGGGATAATTGCACGACGTTTCTGTTTGGGAACGAGGAGGCGATTTGGAAGAACGCTCGCCTCTCCGTGTATGAAAATCAATGAAATCGTGGAAGTGAAAGATGATCTCGCGCAGATACCGTTTATCTCAAATTGGAGAGCCCATTTAAATTCCGCATTCTCCGCCGCGGATATAAATACATCATCGATCGGAAAAGAACGAATGTCTTTTCGCCTAGGTCTAATTTGTTCCTTACCCTCTGATCGCTCTTAATCCGTGATTCGCTCTTTTAGGCTACAGGATTCTAAGAATCCATGGCCAACTACGATTCCGAAGTTGAGTAGTAAAGGAACTGTAAACACGCGCATAAGGGAATCGCCGGCTATCCAAGAGCTGTTGGTAGCGTTAAAGGACTACATATCATAATTGATTCACACCAAGGGGGGGGGCAAACTTTATGCAACCGCGAACTGCGTACTCGGGAATGTCAAGCCTTTGAAAGCCACGTAAATCTCAGTACTTTTATTTATCTATCCCACAGACAAACATCCATTAATTGGACAATTTCAGGACAACCGTGACTACACACGAACGGACACAATCATTCCTAACCTAAAAAATCCGATTCGCTGGGACGCGAACCCAGGTCCATGGGGTTGGAGCGCTAGAATGCTAACCATTTCGCCACCGGAGGGCGGGGGCCTTTATTCTTTATAAATATCGAATTATAGTTAATTCCTTCAATTTCAAATACAAATAAAATATACAATGTAATGTTTCTTAACGAAATAAATGCTCATTATTAGTGGGAAGAAGTAAAATCCTCTTCAGTGGGTGAGTTTTGTTTTTGATGAACGGGTGCACTCGATTGAAAAAGGAAGCCGCATTTAGGAGAACAAAGATCCGCATGCGGCTCGCAAGCCGCGATTCCCTCATCTGTAAACTTTCAACTTAACGCTTTACTATCTCACTTTCAAGGTAGAGCTTAAAACATTTGGCCCACGTGACTACTTATCCACCTAGAGCACCTGAGTCCCAGGAGGTAATGAACTACGGAAAACTTTAAGAAAGGTTAACTGACGAGAGTAGAAGGTCACACACCTCCAGTACAGCTCTGTGCGACCGCATTTTTGATGAGGCGCTTGATTATACGTACGCGTGAATGGCTGGTAAATAATGTTCTCGGCATATATAATGCGCTAGAGAGTGACATCGATAAATCTTTCCCTTTCTCTAACCGCATGATTAATGTCGAGCTATATAATATATAATTCTCGGAGCCTTCGCTCCTCGGGTGACAACTTATCTTTCAGAGCCAAGAACCTTGTCTAGGGAATAAATCTCGCCCGTTTTAACGCTTTAATTAAAAATATAAGAAAGTCTTCACTTAGGTCAAATTGAGATTTTTTGTTTCCTCCTCCATCTAACCTGGTAGAGACGTTGTTTCAATCTTTGGACACATGCAAATAATAGATTAGCTAATGAGACGGCATTGAGAATAATTTTTGAATTTATCCAAGGCTAGCAAGAATTAGTGGGAAGAAATTTGAAGATAGTTAGACAGGTGATGAACTTAAAAATAAAGTTACACATTGGAATTGGGGTGCTGTTGGTCGGCATAAAGTGAGGGCATATCTCATGGAAAACTTCGAAGGATAAATGGTATACTTAAGACAAGATAGAGCGAGTAAGTCAATGTAACTGATAAACCTACCCTTTCTTAAGAGCCCTTTCTTTTCGATTAAATCAACTACAATAAATATCGTCCAGTCAACGTCTTCGTCAAATGTTTGTTTCACACCACAAACTTCAAGTAGTCTTAATTTGTAATTCGACATTAATTGAGTTGTTCTTGTTATCATAACGTGATCAATAAAGGCGAGAAATTCCCAGGAGATAAAATAGTTCAATTATTTATTTATCAATCGGTATCCCTGCAACAGAGGACCGAATGATGGCAGCATTTCTAAGAAACTTACTAAACTAAAGCTAAACTTCACCACACGACCACATGTTGGCAGTTCGTATGTCAGCATAATCCGAACTGAGAATTGATGGAAAGACTGCGAGGACTCCGCAACCCTCGGGAGCCTATGGCCGAATGCGTTATCCGAAGGGCGGAGTTCAGAAACGAATTTTTGGCGCGGAATGAAGGAAGGAATGGAGGGTAGAGGAGTTTCCGGTGGCACAGGGAGAGTGGAAAATTAAGAGGGAGCAGTAGGCCGCGTAGCCAAGTGAAAAATGGAGGGAGGGATTGAGTGTGAGAGATGACTGGAGTGGGGACTGGAGATAGGTGAGAATGGGAGAGAATAGGGGAGGAAGGACGGTTTTATTGGAGAATTTGGCAAGGGCGGATCCAGATTCCACCCTCGCTCCGTTGATCCACGGTTCATTCTTCGGGGCACGGATGACCTAAAAATCATCGTAGGTTAACCACCCGGAAACATCTGAAGTAAGGTTAGCTAATGAGGTGGTACGACATGGAAGTCTACCGAGTTTCTACAATTATATCGATATGATTAAGTGTTAGTAATCGCTCCTTACCATAAACTCGAGTTATTGGCTGTTATCTCAAGTTATCATCTCGAAATAATGATTATTTCTCCTTAAAGTGTCCCTTTCTAATATCAAGGATCGCGCAAGATTTGTTTCTTAAGGATGATAAACTCAATAAATTCAGGATTCACTTAATGGAATTCGACTTTAATCTGAGAATTATTATTTCACTTTAGGGTGGCCGAACGCGCCAAAATCGGTCTTGTTCATAATAATTTGAAGAAGTACATTGGTTTTTAATTCGTTTTTACATGCGAAAATAAAACTAATTTCCATAATCGTAAATTCTAATTCGTAAATGTATTATTTCCTCAAATGGTTGAAATTAATGTCAGATACGTGAGCTATAAAATGCGATTAGACTGTACTCAGAAGATTGAGGGGAATACACTACCAATTAATTCTTAATTATACTTTACAGTGTAAATAAGACAACAAATTCCTCTATTGTAAATGCTATCCCATAGGATGTGCTTAATATGAATACATGGATTTCTCTCTATCATACACGCTTCTGAATTAAGTAAGAATTATATAGTGGTGGAAACATAAATAGCGCTTAGTTGGTGTCATTAACGTAGACAAACATCCATCCTTACACAACCGCGAACGTAGGGCGAATCTGAGGAAATCTCATTGTCTTTTCATCGAATAAATACCTGCCTATTTCAACATTCATCCTTCCGAGCCAGCCAGTAATAACAATGATCACCGCACGTGGTGATTATCTCTCATGTCTCAATTGCGTAAAAAAACGAGCCTAGGGGCGAACTACGATAGCGTCCAGACTGGTATTCCGGAACAATTGAAGAGGAAGAGTTCGAGGCCGAGGTTGCGTTCGTGATCAATGGGCCGGGTTGTTGGTTTACATGGCGAGGATATATTAGGACAAGGAGTGGAAGTGAAGGATTAGATGAGGAATCCAAGAAATAGAACGCTACGAGATGGAGGAAATATTCAGTTTAGGTGGATAGAGGGGCAAATAGGAAAAGTTTGAGGGGGGAAAGTCAAGGCGAAAGCAATTTTCGTCTTTAAGAAGAGGAGGGAGAGAAAACACGCTGGCACACGGAGAGGGAGGGTCGGGTCACGTAGGCGAGATGGGGAGGGGTTTGGAACGAAGCGAAGGGCATAATGGCCGAATCAGAGCCTATTTCACTTTCACTCTCACGACCGGACCGCGGAAAGGCTGGCAAATACGTCGCGATGTTAAGTGCGACGGCGTGTTCCATTCTTTAATCCGTGTCGCACTATCGAATCGATAACATCTCCTAACAGACGTCACCTACGAGGAGCTTTCCATACCTGTCCTCTCAGAAGATAACCGATCAAATGGAATAGTCTCGCACGTAAACAAACATTTCCTCAGCGTGACGAAGGCGATGATTTTTCTACGACCAATTCCATTTGAGACATTCTGGTTCGCGAGAGTGAATTTTCCTCCATAAACAAATTGAGCAGCGTGTCTAACGTCATCTTGTTGAGCACCTAGCTGTCACTCAAACAGACTGGACATCTAGTATCAATGGTTCACCTGTAACTTTATACTCTCTCGAATTTAACGCTCAGGCTGTTACTTCAGGAGCACTGTACAACTGGAGCGTGACTAAAATATGCGATTGATATGGTAGTTTATATATTAACAGCTCTACAATATTCTGGGTGCCATGGTAATACAAAATCAAGTCTGAAGATGCTTTATTTTATCATATAAAATGTACATAGAGTTGTTAAACAATGAACCTATGGAAAATATTTTATTGCTGGACGATCCTTTTCCCAGATTACCCCCTATAACCCACGGTAGATGCCATTATGCATAATATAATGATCCGATAAGCTTCATGATTCCGCGATAACTTTGGGAGTGATAAATGGCTTCTAAGGCTATTTAAAAAGTCGGCGGAACATTGGAGTTGTAGTGCCTATTTGTAGTTCAGCTCCTATGAATTATAGTCCACCATCCTCACGCTCAATTAAATCCCTTAACCCGCCATACCGATCGTAACAAATAGGCTATCGAAGACGCCTGAAATCGCGCACAAAGAAATCCCGACTCATCTCGCCTAGATCGGGAAACCACTCGCGGAGGCAAACAACACTCGCAAATCTAGCACAATCATCTCAAGTGAGAAAATCCAGCCGTTTATCCACCCCCTTGGAACCCCAATCGAGCTTTATTTTTCTCCTCTTCTACTGTGGAAAGCTCCTCCTCCCCGCATTCATTCCTGAGACACTCTTCCCCTTCCACGGGGTCGGATGTTCGCAATCCATTACCCGCTGATGTTTGGGGAGAGAGGGATGTGAAGCGAGAGAGAGAGAAAGAGTGAAAGGAATGAATGGAGAGAGAGAGAGAGGGAGCAAAATGGAGCAAGTGCTTCCTCGGAAACTTCTTTGGATCAATCGCATCTTCTCGATCGCTCTCATCCGATTGGAGCGGTTATCCGCTCCCACATAAAGGCCTCCGATCGGAGGCGGAACAAGAATCACGGTCGCCTCCGTAAAAGTCACTCGCCGACATTCCTCGGATTGTCGGGAGCTCCCCCATGTATTTTCGAAGGAAAATGTAAAATGAGTGAAAATACAAGGAAATAGAATAAATGCAACATACTGTGACATTAGCTATTCTATCTACCGCTAAAATTCAAGGTGAATAAAATAAGTTTTTTTGCGTTAAGTACCTATGCATCCCTTCAAGTTGTATCGAGTTTTCTCATTCTTTCGAAGATATCTAAAAATTTAAATATTATTATGCCGATCATTCATATTTTTCGGGATGATATTTTGAAAAACTCTCTCGTCCAATTTTAAAATTGTGAAAATTTTAAATAATGGAGTAGCTAAGAAATAAAATTGTATAATAATAAGTCTTCTTCATGAAAACTGCAAAGTCAATCAAAGCAGTACGTTTTGTTTAGATCAGTGGTGGATGAAGAATGGGCGATGCGGACTGTTTGTTACCTCACCCTTGATGACCTCTTTGGGAGAGCAGCTTTCCCAGAATATTATAGCGATCTCAAACTATACAGAGATCGTAAAGAATATCTAACAATAATGCTACTACATAAATATCGCAGACACCAGAAAAAATGCTGGCGCTAGAAAATTAGGCACCAAAATCATTTTTTTGAAAGATAGGCGCCCCAGCAAAATGTGCCAATATTCAGTTCCTAGAAGTACATGTGATTTAGTTTGTCAGACGTTTATCGCAAAATTTCTCTTTCTTGCATACAATTGGATCTCGTTCTTCCGCAATATTTTCCGAAAATGTCTCTTCTGATTCCATCCCCGTCCATGGGAGCGAAATAAGCGACGAACTTCCGAAAACAAGACCAAAACGTTAACACTACACCATCAACAACCCACGCCCGTTTTAATATTGTATTAAGTCCTCGAATCCGTCGCCGCGTTTTTTGTTCCCTCCCTTGGCACCCGATCGCACCTTCAGAAAAAAAGCCCTCCCTTACAAAATTACGTCCTCTTCCCCGAACAGAATATCCATCCTGACCTTTCAGCGATTTCGGCCATTCATCAGTAGGTGTCCCGGAGTCGTCGCCAGACGGATTTATGGCCGTGGGAGGAAAAGGCTCCGAGGAATGGGAATCGCTGCGAAAGAATTAAAGTCCGGAGCGTAAGAGGGAAGCGAATGAGAATGGTAGGAAATGAAGCTTGCTGGGAAGACGCCGCTCTCTGGAGACATTTCCTCGGAATCGGGGCCCTTCTTGCCCTTTTGCGAACGATCCTCGCGCAGAAGAACCCTTTTCTCCGCCTCCTCCTGCCCGACTACCGTCGAGGTGCCTCCCCAAACCCCTCTCCCACCCCCTTCCGCGCTTCTACTACGACGGCGGAGATACGCGGCTAACTTTCCGGTTTCCGGAAGATATATTACAACTAAACAGCTAACATTACTTTCAGCGCACTTTGTCATCAGGGATGACAGAATTATTCTCCTCGTATACGTCCCAAATCGATTTTCCTCCTCACCCTCTGAAAGGTACCGTAAAAAGAAGAGAACGGAGACTTGAGCGTGCGTGCGTTTATCGTTAGTATATGCCCTCGCTCTTTACTGAAGAAGTGCACTTTTTCATTTCTTTTCCGACGGCCATCGAAAGGGGGGTAATGGCTCCCCGAATCAAACGCGCCTTTTCTCCTAATTCCCCGCGATGGATTTTCTGGGGACCGTTCCTCTAGAAGGCGGCTTCTTTTTTCTTCCTCTTTTATCGTCGCTGTGTCATTTTTCCGACTAGTTTCCTGCAGCCGCACCCCCTCTTGCTCCACGCCCCCCCGACGTGAACTTCTTCCCCGACCTCTCCGCCTCGCATTCTTCCGCTTCGCTTTTGTTTCTCGCGCGGCGAAGGTAATGTTTTATTTGCTTCGGAAACTGCGAATTAAACGGGGGGACGCTACGCTCTGAGCCGAGATTATCGACTGCATTAAGATCGCTGGAGTCGGCGTTTAGTGAGATACTTAGCTCTGGATCGTCAACCGTAATACTCCGGTTCACCGGTTTAAAGGGTAACATTAATGTCGGGTTTATGGGAAACGCACTGCTAAAACATAAATCCGGAACCGAATGCGAAGTCTTCATGCTAGAAGAAAATTTATGAAACCCTCTCGTTCAAAGTTTGACTATGTAAGTACGTAAAAAAATAATAGGGATCATTTGAGTTGTTAAATTGGAAAAACTGACTTGCCATCAAATAGAATACGACAATGATATCAATAGTGAGTTTAGTATACGAAACAGATGTAATTATCGCAGACTTTCAACGTAACCCATGTTCTTCCACGGAACAAAATCACTCATACTTTATCGCAAAAACTTCTTAAACAAGATGAAAGGTGACATCACTTAGCAATTGATTCGGTAACACGGTTATAGGTATGCCCAAAGTGCACCTTCGAATATTAAACAAATGAGACAATATTACAGGAGTAAATACTCCTGTTATAGGTTATACCCCCTCATTCTACAACTATTTTACCTGCTTTTAGAGATCAAGATTGATGACACGTCAAACATGAACCATTGCTTTAAATAACGTAGAACGGGAGATTTACTGGATATCCAACTCTCTAACATTTTGAGGAAGCGAATACTTCAGCATTCCTTTCGGTAGAAGTTAGACTCCATCCGCTTGAAAAGCTTAACATCCAGACCGAGGCGCCTCATGCTCCTATTCCTTCGCAAAGGACTTAAAATACCCCGTCTCATCAAAGGTCGTAATTAAAATTCACCCCACGGCAGCTTGCCCGAGTAAACAGTCCCACGTAACGAAGCTGCGGGCGGATCGTAGCGTGTCCACACCTGACTATGTTCCGCGAGCGTATTACCGGTGGTGATATAGAAAAGAGGGAAGAGGGATTCCAAAGGGAACGGTATGCGCCAGCCTCGGAGGAGGAAGTGCCTGGAAGGCGACCTCCATAGCCGGAGCCGCCATCCTTTTCCTCTAAAACTACGTGGGCCCTGTGTCTTTGTCACGAGCAATGATAAACTGGTTGTGGATACGAATATATTTTTCAGAACTGGCGATCGGGACGCGAGGGGCCGGGGTGCGGAGGCGGGCGATAGGAGGGGAGGTCGGGGGCAAGGCCGCGTCTGAGGCGGGTCAGACGGGGGGTGGTGGGGGCGGAAACGGATGGTTTTCCGGAGGCGATGGGGGTGGATCGTGGATATCCGGGGAGGAATCGCTGAAGAGGAGAAAGAAACTTGGGAGCACGTGGTCCGGGGCGATTGGGAGAAAGAGAAAGAATGGGTTGGCGGGAGAAAGGAGGTGAAGAAGAAAGGATGAGAGATAAACAGAGGAGGATGAGTAGATGGAATGATATTATGCAAAATGAATATTTGGGTACCTAATAAATATGTGTCGGGTTGGCCGATATTTTATTGATATTAACCCTTCAAACTGTAGCATCTCTACTGTGTTACGAATTCCTTATAAAAGGATCACTTCCAGTGGACTCGAAATCAATGAATAATAATCCGTATAGGAAAGTTTGATTGGCTTACATAAGGATGGAATAGAAATTAACTTCTTGTTACAATTAGTTCATCCTAGCATGACAGAAAAATTCATGGGAATACGGAGACTTAGAAAGGCCAAATTTAGAAGGAGACTTAGAAGGATTTGCAAGATATTTAGCGCAACAGCCTTACAATATTCGTCTGCGAGAATTTTTGCTTGATTTAGGAAAAACACTGAGTTGTTTCTGAAAAATACATCAATGAAAAAAGGTCCTGGCAAATCTAAATGGCGCACTCAAACGATTTCAAATTTTTAAAACAGTAACTGACATCTACGTTAACACCCTGCAAGCTGCCTTTCGGCGTGCGGCAGGGAGTCAAAACACCTCGGGTGGTGATTATTTTCATTTCTCAGATGCTGCAGCTACTCCCGCAAATCTCTATTCTTAACAACCACAACAATAACCATACAGACATAAAAAATCCCTGCGTTTCAATATTGACTAAAATACCATATGTCGCAATTTTTCGGACGATCATTTACGACTTGTTTATATCAAATAGTTTTTCAATTTAGCAATATTATGGAACCATGAAAATGTGACAAAAACGAGAGACACATCAGAAGTAACGAAGAAGAAAGAAGAGGTAGACCATAAAGCGAAAACGCAGGACGAGAGAAGGATTTATCCATAAGGACTTACAAGAGGCATAGAGACACGGAGGGGCAGACGCAGAGGGGAAGAAGAGACTGGGCGGGAGATCGGCGTTCCCTTTATGTTTTATGATCGTACCTGAATAAGTGCTAGTAATCTCTACATCGAAAGGCAGTGTCTCGTCGCAGTCATAACCCAGTTGCTTCCTTGGCTGCTCTAAGCATGCGCAATCCGGTACGACACCGTCCTCTCGCTTCCCGAAAGAGGGTCGCCGTTATGCGTCTTTCCCTCTGGACAACGGAACGATAGTCGCCGGTGTTTCGCTCGCCAAGAGATGGCCGATGATTTAATGGCGTCGCAGAGACGTTTTAAGGGGATTCGCTCCAAACTTCGCAGCGGCATTTCCGAAGTTGGGAATGAACGGGGATGCCTCCAAGAGATGAGCAAGTTTCGGGAGTGTGTGCATCGGCTCTCGACGTCGCACTAAAAGCCCTCTTCCGGAGTCTCGAGTATGCCACATCCCCTATTCTCTCCCTTGCCCCTCCTCCTGGACCCTCAATAAACCCACCGCACGAGGTCCTGTGATTGTTAAGGGTTCGAGTTTTTGAGGATCGGAACGAAATGATTGCTGATGGTTGCCGAGAGGTGGCAGTAGGGGACGGTGACGGCTTCCCCCTAGGGATACCCTGACCATCAGGTTCTGAGCCGCGATTACTTTTCAAGCGCAATGCTTGTTTTAGTATTCTCTTCGGAATGAATGGTCACAATAGATTTCGAGGAGCGATTCCATCAGGGGCGGGAAAATGTTTAATCAAAGGGTAGAACGAGTTTTCTTTATAAACGGACCAATAGGTATGTGCTAATCAACTGTCAGCAAAAGAAAAATCGATATCGCAACTCAGTCAATATTAACATTAACTGAAAATTCCATTTGAACCTTAAAACTGATTCTTTAGAAGGAAACTGCAAAACGATTTTAGTAATATTTCTTGAAAATTACTAAAACATTAAATAAAAATGCTTTTGAAAAGAGCAAAATGGTGAACATATATTTTGCGCAGATGTAATGAGAAACATATAAAAGATAATCCTAAATTAAAAACAAGATGAGCATAAAACTGTACCTGCAATTTAGTTTACATAAAACGTCTTAATTCTTCCCGAACACCATAACAACTGAAAAATATATTCGTACGAGATACTCACACCTCTCCACTTACAACATTTATCATTATCTTTATAATGTGCGCATATTTTTCTTCCACTCATTTTTAGTATTCTGAGCATACATTTTCGTTTCTACCATTGTTAGATCACGCAATCACCCTATATTTATAACTGAGAGAGCTTATAAACACAATCGTGACCGAGTCGAAAACAAACCAATCATCTCGCGCTGAAGAACGTTTACTTTGACACCGAATAGGCCACTTACGAGGCAAGTTCCAACAACGCAAAACCGTCCGATAGAAGAAACCCTACGGAAGCGATAAATGTTAAGCGAACTCTATTATACGGAAGAGGAACCGGGCCGCTCTAAACCTGTCAGTCAGCCGCATTTTTCCCTGCGGGAAAGGGAGCAAATTCTGTCGAAAAAATTGGTCGTCGTTCAGCGTGTGAAAGAACGCACGGAGCGGAATAAAAACCAGTGCCGTGTCAACACGACTCGCACAGCGCCCGCAAATGGCGTCGGGGGGAGAGAATGGGGAGCTGAAGCGAGCATGGGCAGTGTCGCGCGGTGCAAGGTGAGGAGGGGGAGGAAGGGTTAATTTGGGGGACGGTGGAGTGGGCGTGGCACGGAGGGCTTTTGGAACGAGAGAGGATAAAATACATTCGCAATCCGTCATATGGTCGAGGGAGAGAGGCGCTTTACTATGGAGTAGAAGAAGCGCGGGAGGGGAGGGGAGCACGTGGGTGGCGAGGGGGAGCACCAGCTGGTAATGACCACTTGGAACACAATGCTAGCGAGTTGGAGTCGAAGTGGCAGACGCACCGCGCGTACTCGTCTCTCCGCCATGTCGTAAGTCATTCGCGGAAGAATATCCTTTCCGGAAGGGAGTCGCGGTTCGCTCCGAAAAACGCACGACTCCCATTCTGGATTTATGGGGAATATTTCATCGCGGAAGGTTTGAATTGGCCGATAATTAACGTTCCGTGCTACGGGATTCCGATAAGAACGTTAAGTTTGCATAATTAAAGAGGGGAATCCGAGAATGGTAAATCGGAAGCGGAGTGGAAAATGGGAAGCCCCGGGATGAAGGAGATTCCGGGAATGAAAATGATACGTTGGGTCAAACGAAGAATACGAACGCGAAATCTAGTTTCAAAATCTTAACCTCACATTTATTTGATAATAAACAACGCATTTAATTTATATTCTTATAATTCCTGAATTTTAAAAATATCATAATCCCTTGACGAAGCATACTCTTGACTCTTCGTATGAAAGATAGACATTAAAAATGCTTACGTGCATAAGGGTTTCGCTCTATATAATAAACGTTAACAGTTTAAGCAATCATATTGAAAGAAAGAATACTTCGCAATTTCCACAGCAGATTTTTATTAGACTAGTTTCGTCAAAGCTTTGAAATCTCCAGGATTTGGCCTCTTCACCTGAAAATGTCCACTCGTTGACGAAACTGAGTTCCAGGAAGTCGCACTTGGATATATCTATTTTCTTTATGTGTAAACAATGGTCATCATCAAGCTCATGTTCGAAATACTAATACATAATCAAACACACATGGTATACGCGTCTGATGATGCCTACATAAGTCGAAACCGGTCATGTTTTATGGATTTTGAGAAAAATATCCTTTTTTCGTTCTTTTATAGTTGCTAAAATATTGTATACAAATATTATTCTTCCACAAATATCCCAGTCTTATAAAAGGATGACGAAATACGTATCCATCATTAGTCGCACAGTAGATATAACTAATATGCGCATCAATTTTCACCTGATAATGACGAACATTTAAAGAGCACGGCTGCAATCAGGGTGGCAAGCGAAAAAACATTCTCATGAGCAGCGTAACTGACCATGCGACATGGAGTCTAACCAAGGATGGGATGTTAATGCTAGTCATTCTAATATATAACGTTTACGGCCAAAAATCGATAACGCGGTCGGCTATCATTCGCGTAACCCCATAAGCCTTCATTCCACATTATGCCGCGCCGTCATTTCGCGCGGGGGTTAGAAAAGCACTAAAGAACATCGACATATCATTCATTAGTCGTAAATCTACCACTTAGGAATAAAATGGTGGTTACGGGTCATTTGCCGGCTCGCGAAAATACATTAAACCCATTAAAACCATTACGCTCGGGCGGATAAAAAACAATCGGCGGTGGGACCGAGGACACGCATACTTGCGATATTTTTATCGGGGTGAGATGATATAAATTTTCGCGATGCAATTATACCCGTTCACGAGGCGACGCCGAAGTGTTTTTAAAACATTCTTGGAAACTTCATCTCTCATTAAAATCAATTAGTGATTTACGAGAATCAAAAAATATGGCCAATTTGTTTTACGACTAATAACATTTAATTTGGCCCAACCCGAACTGCTAATTAAAATTGCAATTAATTACTTTTATGTTTTAACTTCTGCGATTTTCTCCTGTTATAATTGTGGTATATTTTTAGAAATATCTATTATTTCGTTTCGGTAATACTAATTATTTACAGTCTGAAAAACCCAAATCAATGTTTGTTCTGAATCTAGAGAAACAGCTCAAGATGGAAACACACGATGTTCACTGTGTAGGATAGGTTGATATAAGTACACTAAGCAGTACAGTACTTGTGGAAAATTAGCGTAATATTTATAATTTGCAAATCATAACTTTTCTAGCTGTTATACATTGTAAACATAAAGATGAATCTAAGCCAAAAAATAAAAGTAGGATATGTACTGTAGATTGTGACATCTTAATCATAATGATGTCACAGAAAATATTCTAGTAAAAATATATAATAATACTCACATGTATTAAAAAAATAGGTCTTAGCTCTTAGGAATAAGAATAAAATTCCATTTCGTGATTTCAAAAATCTACGCACAAAGGAACCTTTCTTTTTGAAAACGGACCTCTTCAACGGGAGAAAGTTGACACCTGTAAGCACCCGGTTGAAAAAAATCAACATCGGCACGAAAAATATAAAAGAAACACTTGAGCGCAAAGTTTTTCGCGTCTGCGCCCTCGGAAGCGTCCTGCGGGCAGAGCGAGAACGGATTGAAAGATAGGGACCCCAACCTCGGAGACCGCAAATTAAGCCCCTCGGCCATCCCATTCAATTAAACCTCCGCCCCCTCGAGCCAGCTTTTCAGCGAGAGACAAACAGCTGAGGGGCGAGAATGTCTCCCCCGCGAGACCTCCGTCAGGGTAAGAAGGACGCTACCGATTTTCGTCCCATTCCGACGGATCCGCAAAAGAAGCCGGTACACGTGGCTCCCATTCAACTCCTCCCATCATCGAAACCACTCCCATCCATACGATGATCGAACCCTGATTCAAATCACTACGCATTTCGCCATCGTAGTAAATTCCGATGAAGAGTGGTGGAATGAGCAGGGCATCGAACCGGAACGGATCCGAAAACCGAAACCGAAAAACCGTTTTTTGTCCGAGTGAAAACCGAACCGGAAAGACAGACTCCCGAAACCGAAAGCCGTTGTTTTCTTTCTGTTCCCAACAATGCCATTTTACTTAAGTTTGGCCGAAAGAAGGTTTACTAAACAAGCGATTACTTAAAACTAACGATTAGTAAATTTTACTATTGAATCAGTGTTTTATAACATAATTTTAAAAGTCATAAATAATAAAAAAAAACATTCAGGGTGTCATAATATTACAATTGCCGGAACGAAAAGAGAACTGAAGGAACCGGTTCGACGTTGGCAGAAGGAGTGAAACCGGAACATAACCTATTTTTTCGTTGAACCGAATAACCGGAACGAAGAATATCGCGAACCTGTTCGACGCTGGCAGAAGGGTTTAAAGAGGAATCAGACTGTTTTACTTTCGTTGAACCGAATAAAAAACCGGGACCTGTATTACGGTTAGATGCCTTTAGAATTAGACCTTTAAGGATTACCCATCAAAGGGTCATCTGAAACTTATATTATATTTTCCTCATTTTTCCTACTTCTTTGAGACATTTTTCGTCCATCAACATCAAAATTGAAGTTTCATTTACAGAATTTCTCATTTTAATGCAACATTGTTTTCCTTAGCAACCATAGTCTACCTTGCCCATAGTCGTAATGCTACCTGACGTTCTCTGGTCCGTCGCAAATATCGCGGAGTTTAGTCGCCTTTTCTACCCTTTAACGAGTTTTTGAACATCCGAACAAATGAGCCCCTACTTTCAGCCATTGGGTCAGAAAGCAGAAATAATGCTGATCGATCATCCAAACGAATGGGCATTGAGTTTGCGAGGGGAAGAGTTATTGCCGCGTGCGAAAAAAAGTAGGAAGATGGAAAAACCTATCGAGCTGACCGTGCTGCTGAATGATTAATCGCGCTTAATTGAATCCTTCGACATTTCAGTAATGCGAACTGGAATTAAGCAGAACTGTACACGTATTTCGGAGGTCTTGAAAAACTGCCGTAAAAATATGCTGCGGGCCAAATATTTATTTCGAGGAATTGAAGGCAACCGTGTATGTTTGACGTTATTTCTCCGTGGACACGAAATGAACTCGAGTCTCCTCAATATTTTTTAGATGTCAACGAGTTTCCATACGGAAAAATACAAATTTTGATTTTCTTCCACTGAGGCAATGTATCCGCCATATTTCAAAACTTGATAGCGTTGTGCATGCGCAAATCGACTTGCGGAAATGGGTTTGATAACTGCCTACCTGTAATATAGAATATATAGATACTAGTAAACGCCCCCGTCAAGCATGACGGGACATAATTAATTTAAAAATATATCTNACTTTCAGACCCTACTATTTTCCCCATTTTACCCCCTCGGGCACATATCAAAGTACCGTCTCTCTTCACTCCGTCTTCGAGAGGAAATCCCTTCACTCTAATAGATTAGAGTGGAGAGCTAAAGGTTTTTATTTATCCACTCGTCTTCGCCCAACTCTCCTCCCTTAAAAAGTGAGGGCGTTTTTTGTATCGCGAAACGGACCGTAAGTGGGTTCTTTGGAGGAGAGGGTCGCGCAGAGTCCCTTTCTTCCGTGTAATCCTTTTCCCGTCGAGATTGATGGCAGAGGGCCGAGGATCAGAGGTGAGTCCGAGGAAACTCGTGTGGCTCTTGCTTTGTGCGGGCGGTCTAAAGGGGGTTGTGGGTGCCACGGGGTTGGGTAGCTGGGTGCCGAGGAACGAAGGGTAGGAGTGTCCCCGAGGGAGAGGGAAGGGTTACGAGGGTCTTATTTTACCAGCAGATCAATACTACCCCTCATACGTCATCGCTCATTCGTGGGAAGGGGCAAATGGTGAGCGAGAGAGAGAAAATGAGAGAGAAGAGGTGGTTGCGAATGGGAGAGGTTAAGTGAGAGAGTGGGTGGAAGTGGGACAAAAGGGGCCCTCGACCTCTCCCTGGGAGCGTTCGCTTATTAAATGATGCTTCCAGAAGCAAAGGGAAAAGATTTTCTTTTCGACTTACTCGGAAGATTTGATTTACTTCCCTGCTGCCCCCTCGCACTGCTTTTTCCGACCAAAACTCAAATTTTTGGGTCCCGAGGGAGAGTTATTCGGCTTCTAGAGGAGAGTTACTTTTGCTTCCGAACGATTTCATAATTTTCGTACCGATTGCTTGGGAGTTAATTTCTTCGGACAGCAATTGAAATCGGATGTGTGAATATGACTGTAGGATAATAGTTTTCCTGGGGGTTTCAGCATCGTAATGCAGTTTGCACACAATGCAGATTGTTATAGATCTGTAAGTCAAGCCGTTTCTGAGATAAATAGTGGGACAGACAGACGGACCGACCGACGGACGGACGGACGGACATACATTTGCTTTTTATATATATGGTTTCGTTTCCTATTGGCTTGTTTTTTGTGTATTTAACTATTATCTCTAAATTATGAAATAGGTTTCTTGATGATGAAAAACTTGATATCTCCTCAACGCTTATTTAAATGGCGACCTTTAAGGATTACCAATCAAAGGGTCATTTGAAACTAAAATTGAATTTTCCTCATTTTTCTTGCTTCTTTGATACATTTTTCGTCCATCAACATAAAAATTGAAGCTTCATTTACAGAATTTCTCAATTTATTGCAAAATTGTTTTCTTTACTGCAAAAGTTTGAGGAAAATTTACTTTCAGTGATTTCGGGCACCAAAAGACAGGTGGCTGTGTCTACGGAAACTACAGTTGGCGGTGAAGAAACATCTTCCCTTATTGAATTCAAAGCACGAAAAGATTCACCCAGTTCGACCGGCTCAGTACCACAACTCTCCATCCCCAATTTCCTTCAAACGCAATCCTTGTTTCCTCTCCGAATCGTCCTTCAAGAGCGTCTCTTAAAAAACAAAATCCAGCCTTTTATCAGGAAAAAACTCGCACTCTGTTAGCTCCCTCTTCAGCACACAAAGTACCGCAATATATCCAGCGGATAAACCCCCCTGCTGCTCCTCTCTGCACCCACGTGCCGACGCCTTTGCCGCTCCCCTCCACGCCTTCCGCCTCTCTTTTGCCAATCCTCTTCCGACCATCTTTTTACACCATTTTCTAGAGTCAACTCTTTACGTTCCTCGCGGCAACGTAACTATTTTAGCATTATTTTGCTCCACTGGAGAAGCCCTGCGTCTCATGGCTGATTTACATGGGAGCGGTACAAAATAAACGGCTAGAGCAAACTGCCAAACTTTCCGGGGCAGAATTTCATGGAAATCGGAGGGGTAATCTTTTTACTTTCGTTATCTTTTTAGAGAAAAATAACCAATTTTTGACCCTAAAGGTCAGTGACTTTGGAAACTCGAACTTTTTTCACTTCAGAGGATACATCGCACGGTTTTATTTTTAAGGCTTTCAGAAATAAAAATGACTATATTACGAGTATTTCTCACAAACGCAAATAAAATTCTATAACTCAAACTTTTGGACTTCAATAATTTATTATAATCAGAACAGCATGGTGATAGCTTTCTACATAAACTATAAGTAGTTAAAATTATTAATATTTGATATAGGAATTATTTTCACTTATAGAGACAAAGTAAAAACAGGTACTATTTACTGTTAAAACAAAGTTAGAACGGCTACTGTTTTTACTTCGTTCTTATTTGGTGAAAATAAAAATAACCACCATCTTGCTATGGAACCCTGTAAAGCCTGAACTGTTAAAGTTTATTAAATCTCAAATAATTTACCTACTTGGTTTTACCTGAACTGATCAAGTTTCTTAAATCTTGAATAACGTACTAATTGATAATTTATTACACCTCGATTTAAACTAAAATCCTGAAAATTTTCGAATTTCATTCCCAACGGTGTGTAAAGTATGACCGCCTTAGTTTCTTTTGGGCGAGTTTTCGGTGATTACATATTAAATGAAACCTAAGAGAGCTTCTATAGACGGAGAATAAATACAGTTTTCGCGTACCCAGAAAATCGGCTCGTTTATTGCATCGAGAAAACTTTCAGACCCTACTATTTTCCCCATTTTACCCCCTCGGGCACACATCAAAGTACCGTCTCTCTTCACTCCGTCTTCGAGAGGAAATCCCTTCACTCTAATAGATTAGAGTGGAGAGCTAAAGGTTTTTATTTATCCACTCGTCTTCGCCCAACTCTCCTCCCTTAAAAAGTGAGGGCGTTTTTTGTATCGCGAAACGGACCGTAAGTGGGTTCTTTGGAGGAGAGGGTCGCGCAGAGTCCCTTTCTTCCGTGTAATCCTTTTCCCGTCGAGATTGATGGCAGAGGGCCGAGGATCAGAGGTGAGTCCGAGGAAACTCGTGTGGCTCTTGCTTTGTGCGGGCGGTCTAAAGGGGGTTGTGGGTGCCACGGGGTTGGGTAGCTGGGTGCCGAGGAACGAAGGGTAGGAGTGTCCCCGAGGGAGAGGGAAGGGTTACGAGGGTCTTATTTTACCAGCAGATCAATACTACCCCTCATACGTCATCGCTCATTCGTGGGAAGGGGCAAATGGTGAGCGAGAGAGAGAAAATGAGAGAGAAGAGGTGGTTGCGAATGGGAGAGGTTAAGTGAGAGAGTGGGTGGAAGTGGGACAAAAGGGGCCCTCGACCTCTCCCTGGGAGCGTTCGCTTATTAAATGATGCTTCCAGAAGCAAAGGGAAAAGATTTTCTTTTCGACTTACTCGGAAGATTTGATTTACTTCCCTGCTGCCCCCTCGCACTGCTTTTTCCGACCAAAACTCAAATTTTTGGGTCCCGAGGGAGAGTTATTCGGCTTCTAGAGGAGAGTTACTTTTGCTTCCGAACGATTTCATAATTTTCGTACCGATTGCTTGGGAGTTAATTTCTTCGGACAGCAATTGAAATCGGATGTGTGAATATGACTGTAGGTTAGAAAGGTATTCCGGTGAATGATCTACGAATGGAATCATAACGAGAACACATTGGAGTTGTGACACGATTCCTAAGGAATTTAATGTGAATCTTCACTGTATTCTGAAAAAAGCTGTATCAATAGCAGTATTAAAAGATTAAAATACTCGTTTTCGTAAAATAACAAGTGAGAAGTAGGTGAATGATTACACTAAAGGGACAAGAGAGGAAGAGGAGTTGTTCTGATTAATTCAAGTTTATATTTAATAGTGTGTACGAGTAAATCCACATGAAAAACCGTGAAGTTCTTTTTTCCCATGAAGGTTTCAGGAAAAGTCGAAATAAGAGTAGAGAATTCACCGTTTTCATTGCAATCCATATGATATGGATTATTCCATGTAAACCTGCTGTTACTGTTTATTATTCGAATTCATTTTGCACTCGACTCTGTTGATTTCCCTATTTTCCTGCAAAAATTCATTTCCTGGACAATTACTATGGTAAACGTAAACAGAAAAAACACGAGCAAACACACACTACCATTCCCCAACCAGAAAAATCCGACCTGCCAGGGTTCGAACCCGAGCCTTGGGTTGGAACGCTATTAAAACCTAGAATAGTAAAACTATTAGCTAACCAAGAATAGTGAACCATGTTATTTAACAAACCTATCTGATACCGCGGCCGGTTTTTTTATATCATAGTATGTTCCTTAAATTTTCATAAATTTGTATAACATTAATGGTGCTTAAATGGAGCATTGTTTTACAATATTAAATATTAATCAGTCAAAGAGTAATTAACAGGTAGTCTCAACTGAGTTGTATACTAGAAAATACTCCATAACTCCAAATACTATATATGAGTGAGCAAATCAAATATAATATTATCTACTCATTAACACTACCAAATAACTTATCACGACAAAGCGATTCCATTATTTACTAAAACATCGCTGTCGCCTTTTCAATCAGTATGAATGAATAGGGGCACTATAAACTCGTGCATTAATGATATAGTTGCGTTATCCAAGTCATAATCTATCAACTAAAACTTCATAAGGGGTCACCGTAGTAACTGTTTTGACTGAATTCTCCTAAGCATGTAAGCTAGCAAAAATTCGGCCAATCAAATTGCCTCTCAATTAAGAAGCGGGTCTCTGCGAGGAGTGGCTCAATGTAACTCCCACGACAGTAGCTCGCACGGGGTTCAGCTACAAGTTGTATCTTCCTAGGACTCTTTGCACGGAAGAAAAAAACTTGAAATAGCTATTCCTTCAAACATCAAATAGAATAGGCATCTAAAATCGCTCAGAATAAATAGATGAAGGTGATATTTCCGGAAAAGCCAATGTGTAAAGCGCGCTGGAAGAAATTACGTAGGTTTTGCGCTTATGCAGTATTAGTATTGAGAAAAACTCTGATTTTCGAGAGATTTCCTAATACACTATATTTTAATTATATCCGAAGAGCATAAAAAACATGGTAAGAGAAAACATACGTGTTTTAATCATCAAATGAAGATAGAATGATGGTAATTCGTTCTCGCAAGTCTAAAGAAAGACAAGAGATAGATTACCATAGTGAAAATGTGAAAAGGTAAGTAAACTAAGAAGATTTGTCCACTGAAAGATATCTATAAGGCAAAAAATGCTGGATACCTAAGAGAACACTGAAAACAAGAAATTGATGAGGAAAAATGAATTTACTATACCGATAAGGAAACTTCTTGGTAATATATGTATTATTAAGTTAATTGCATTTCCTAATTTTTTAAGACTTTTAAATCTTATTAAAACTATTTGCTATGGAACCCTGTAAAGCCTGAACTGTTAAAGTTTATTAAATCTCAAATAATTTACCTACTTGGTTTTACCTGAACTGATCAAGTTTCTTAAATCTTGAATAACGTACTAATTGATAATTTATTACACCTCGATTTAAACTAAAATCCTGAAAATTTTCGAATTTCATTCCCAACGGTGTGTAAAGTATGACCGCCTTAGTTTCTTTTGGGCGAGTTTTCGGTGATTACATATTAAATGAAACCTAAGAGAGCTTCTATAGACGGAGAATAAATACAGTTTTCGCGTACCCAGAAAATCGGCTCGTTTATTGCATCGAGAAAACTTTCAGACCCTACTATTTTCCCCATTTTACCCCCTCGGGCACACATCAAAGTACCGTCTCTCTTCACTCCGTCTTCGAGAGGAAATCCCTTCACTCTAATAGATTAGAGTGGAGAGCTAAAGGTTTTTATTTATCCACTCGTCTTCGCCCAACTCTCCTCCCTTAAAAAGTGAGGGCGTTTTTTGTATCGCGNCCACTGTTTAATGTAAGTAAAATAAAATTAGCTTTCAATTAACCCCATATAATAATTTTGGTAAGGATGGATTATAGAACTAAAAACACCCTCAGATATAAAAAAAATTGCTAACACTAAGTTCTTCTTGTCACATTTTAGCTTCAAATATAGTGATAAAATTCTATATTTTAACAATTTATCCAGTACAATGTTCATTCAACAGGTTTTGACATAGATCGCCTCTGAAGTTCATATCGCGATTGTAGAAAAGTTCCCTTCTTAATTTAAATCTGCTGAACAATTTTCCTACAAGTATGATTGGAAGCTTAAAACTGTTTTGAACATGCACAGTCCCTATTACTGGAGAACAATCATTTTCCCAACAATTTTCGCGCGCTATTACTTTGTTCAAGAAACTAAAGAGCCGATAGTGGATTGCTCAAGAATACGTCTACTGATTGAATAAGAGAATTTGAAAGGATATGCTTCTGAGACAGAGTTACTTAAGTTTAATTTCCGAATAATCCTTAAACTATTCTCTTTGGGTATATAAAGGATTAGAGAAAAAATTTCCTCCGATCAACATGGAAACAATAAGAGTCAATATTATGTTTTTATGGAGGTAACCTCTCACACTTCCAGCAAGCTATATCGTCTATCGCTTCATACTCTAAAAATAAGCAGCATTTAGTGTTAATGAAAATTGCAATCAATTTTGTGTGAATATTACCTGCTGTATATTTTATTGATTTCAAGGGTCCTACATAACGGTCGAGACTCTCATTTCATTTCCATAGAACATTCTTAGCTCTTGCAACAAGTTTTTTAAGTGGACAGAAGATTAATTAAATATACTTTGCAGACTTGGCAAAGAATAGATGTAAGAACATCTGCCCGAGCTGTAAAATGCTAAATTGCACGGAATGGCGGCTGCCAGAAAACCGTGTGGAGTCCAAATTTAAGTACCGAAACATGTTGTTTTTATGTACATCTTTATATGAATGAATGTATAAAACAATGCCAAAACTACTAAATTGTTCCTTTATTTAGAGACCGATGCCAAAGTAGCCCTATTCCACCATGTGGTAATCCTGATTTAATCCATCCATGTTTTCCTGCAACATCAATTGTCTCAATGCTCGACGAAGCAGTTCTACAACAATAAACAATATTTACGATAAAAATAAGTTTAATTAATGCTGCGTGGTTTCCTAAAAACCCTGGGTGGGCTTAAATCTTACGCAGAATTGTAGTCTATTAAGAATGTATATAAACCAACGTCAAAAGGATAGTATCCTAATCATCCCATTACCCTTCGGTATTTTCACTTGGCAAATGTTGTTGGAATGGGAGTATCTCAGATAATGAATTCCCTCCGAGGCATTTGCTTTCTCTGAGCAGAATACTCGGTAGCGTCTAGACCTAGAGTCGTGATCTGCGACTCTTAATTGATCTTCGTAATTATGCAGAGCTTACACAGTACAATAATAATACAATGATATATTTAGAAATAAACAAGAAATCTCTTCATTAACTCCGATCCAATGAAAACTACCATGGGGTAATTACCAGCGGTGAAACTAGAAGAATCTTTTACTTCATTCCTACCTCTTTGGTTACTTGATTGCATTATTTGGATTTTAATTTTAATGTAGGTAGTTCCTCTTCCAATTAAAGGCGAATTTTGTGATATTTACTCGTAAAACCGTAATCGTAATCTTGTTGTAATGTTCTCAGCTTTTCTAGTTTACCAATTAATTAAAATGATATTATTTTCAAATGCGTCTTTGTATCAAGCAAATATCTCTATATCATGAATCACGTACGTCAAAATTTTCCCAAGATGGTAGCATAGCTGGAAATATTTCAAGAAATATTAGGAATGCATTTCATACTACACGTTTTTGTTACTCAACGATTGGAGCTGCGATAAGAGCAACAGAAACTAAGCATGATTACTAAATTAACTCAATGGTAAGAAGTTCATTTTTTCGCTGCTTGAATCCATCTTTATCCGGATTCCAAAACCATAGCGCAACTTCTACTCGAGTAAGGGGAAGATTCCGTTTAACTATTACTAACAGGATCAAACAAACCTAAACTGCGTAGGGCGAAAAACGAATTGCTCTACGAAACAGCCGCTGTGAGCCCACAGGGGGGGAGGAAGGATGAACCTCAAAGCACCTACGGACCGGACGACCGAAAAAACAAATCTAGGCACGCGGAGATGATTGAATAAGATGATGCTGAGCGGAGAGAGCAAATAAACACACCTTATCTCGCGTGGGGGAACGGAATTCGTTCGGAGGAAGTGCGCGCCGGGGAGCGTTTATTCACCCTCTTGCTATTTGCATACCCCTGAAATAATGAATAGCAAACTACATTAATACCTTGACCTTATCTACGTCCATGCGGCGTGTAAAACAAGGCGGCCGCATGCTCCGATTAGCGCTTGAGTTATACGCGCGGCAATTTTTCGGGGGCCTCTTCTCCGTGGCAGGCGAAACAAGAATCTCACTCTAAAATGCTTGCCCGTGATTGCCGCGAGGTAATGGCTTAGAGAGAGAGAGAGGCGAACGGAGCATTAAGCCCCTCCGCCCCCGAAAGGACTCCAAAAACTTCCCTTTTACCGGCGCCCCCTTCTCTCCGGAGTGGGATAAGAGGGTGCCCATTATAATGCCGGCGCACATACGCAACCCCTTTAGCCAGCGCGTGGACACTGTTACGACCCCGTGTTGTCGTCGGAATGCTAACAGAAGATGTCTCACTCACACCCCATCTCTCTGCAAAGGTGAGGCGGGAGATTCTCGAAATATTTCACGCCTTCTTCCGGCTGCTACGGAGACGTGAAGGATGTCTGTTTCGCCGCGTAATTTCATCGAGGGGAGGGTAAATTGCCGAAAATGGGCGGTTGAGCGGGGAAGGCTACTGGGTGCGTCCATAAAGTCATGTCCGTTGGCTCGTAAAAAAAGAGGACCTTTGTAATTTAGCCGCACGTGCGAGGCGTGTATTACTCCTCGAAATACGGCCGGAGTGAGTAAGGAGAATGATTACGAAGGATTTGCGGCCGCGGCTGGCGGATGTTGACGGAATGAGGGTGTTTTGCTCGCGTTTTATTCGCGTTGAATTGAATAGTGTACCACTAATTCTCAAAAACAAAAGCAGTGCATACTCATGATTTTCTGTATTCACCTACTGTCGGTTTACGACGTGTTTCAGTCAGATTTGAGAATGGAACGTGCAAAAATGAAAAACCACTTCATTGCTTCCTACTCTACGGCAATAACTGAGCAACTCTCTCAGCCTTCTCTACCAACGGCAGTGAATTAATTGTTCGATTTTCTCCAAGTTTGGTTTCGATCTTAAAGGCAAATAAAACACGCAAAAATTTAAAATCGGTTTAGTTTTGCTGGATACAACAGGAACTTTTAGCTATAATGGAATTACTCAGTTATCGGTTCACGATGTATTTTACACAATGTTAGAAGTTTTAAAAGTTCATCTTGAGAAATTATTTCGTGGATAATTTTTTCAGCTTAATAAGCAGCTGAAATTCCCGGTAAAGGCGATGAGTAAAAGTTGAGTAACAACTTTGATAATATTTCAATGAAATATTCTTCCCATAAATCTCAAAATATTAATCCCACGGTTTCCAAAAGTGCAAGAATTATGGATATCATACTAATGTACTATGTACTACCTACTTATATCTACTAGTACATCAAGGAGAGAAAGAAAAAGGCCACTTTTATTTAGCTTAATCAGTCTTCACGTTACGTATTTCTATTGTCAAAAATATATATTTGTGAAATATCACGCTAAAAAANAAAAATTGAAGTTTCATTTACAGAATTTCTCAATTTATTGCAACATTGTTTTCTTTACTGTAAAAGTTTGAGGAAAATTTACTTTCAGTGATTTCGTGCACCAAAAGACAGGTGGCTGAGTCTACGGAAACTACAGTTGGCGGTGAAGAAACATCTTCCCTTATTGAATTCAAAGCACGAAAAGATTCACCCAGTCCGACCGGCTCAGTACCACAACTCTCCATCCCCAATTTCCTTCAAACGCAATCCTTGTTTCCTCTCCGAATCGTCCTTCAAGAGCGTCTCTTAAAAAACAAAATCCAGCCTTTTATCAGGAAAAAACTCGCACTCTGTTAGCTCCCTCTTCAGCACACAAAGTACCGCAATATATCCAGCGGATAAACCCCCCTGCTGCTCCTCTCTGCACCCACGTGCCGACGCCTTTGCCGCTCCCCTCCACGCCTTCCGCCTCTCTTTTGCCAATCCTCTTCCGACCATCTTTTTACACCATTTTCTAGAGTCAACTCTTTACGTTCCTCGCGGGAATTGTGTTTATCCTTCAGTAGTTCTTACCCGCAACGTAACTATTTTAGCATTATTTTGCTCCACTGGAGAAGCCCTGCGTCTCATGGCTGATTTACATGGGAGCGGTACAAAATAAACGGCTAGAGCAAACTGCCAAACTTTCCGGGGCAGAATTTCATGGAAATCGGAGGGGTAATATTTTTACTTTCGTTATCTTTTTAGAGAAAAATAACCAATTTTTGACCCTAAAGGTCAGTGACTTTGGAAACTCGAACTTTTTTCACTTCAGAGGATACATCGCACGGTTTTATTTTTAAGGCTTTCAGAAATATAAATGACTATATTACGAGTATTTCTCACAAACGAAAATAAAATTCTATAACTCAAACTTTTGGACTTCAATAATTTATTATAATCAGAACAGCATGGTGATAGCTTTCTACATAAACTATAAGTAGTTAAAATTATTAATATTTGATATAGGAATTATTTTCACTTAATAGAGACAAAGTAAAAACAGGTACTATTTACTGTTAAAACAAAGTTAGAACGGCTACTGTTTTTACTTCGTTCTTATTTGGTGAAAATAAAAATAACCACCATCTTGCTATGGAACCCTGTAAAGCCTGAACTGTTAAAGTTTATTAAATCTCAAATAATTTACCTACTTGGTTTTACCTGAACTGATCAAGTTTCTTAAATCTTGAATAACGTACTAATTGATAATTTATTACACCTCGATTTAAACTAAAATCCTGAAAATTTTCGAATTTCATTCCCAACGGTGTGTAAAGTATGACCGCCTTAGTTTCTTTTGGGCGAGTTTTCGGTGATTACATATTAAATGAAACCTAAGAGAGCTTCTATAGACGGAGAATAAATACAGTTTTCGCGTACCCAGAAAATCGGCTCGTTTATTGCATCGAGAAAACTTTCAGACCCTACTATTTTCCCCATTTTACCCCCTCGGGCACATATCAAAGTACCGTCTCTCTTCACTCCGTCTTCGAGAGGAAATCCCTTCACTCTAATAGATTAGAGTGGAGAGCTAAAGGTTTTTATTTATCCACTCGTCTTCGCCCAACTCTCCTCTCTTAAAAAGTGAGGGCGTTTTTTGTATCGCGAAACGGACCGTAAGTGGGTTCTTTGGAGGAGAGGGTCGCGCAGAGTCCCTTTCTTCCGTGTAATCCTTTTCCCGTCGAGATTGATGGCAGAGGGCCGAGGATCAGAGGTGAGTCCGAGGAAACTCGTGTGGCTCTTGCTTTGTGCGGGCGGTCTAAAGGGGGTTGTGGGTGCCACGGGGTTGGGTAGCTGGGTGCCGAGGAACGAAGGGTAGGAGTGTCCCCGAGGGAGAGGGAAGGGTTACGAGGGTCTTATTTTACCAGCAGATCAATACTACCCCTCATACGTCATCGCTCATTCGTGGGAAGGGGCAAATGGTGAGCGAGAGAGAGAAAATGAGAGAGAAGAGGTGGTTGCGAATGGGAGAGGTTAAGTGAGAGAGTGGGTGGAAGTGGGACAAAAGGGGCCCTCGACCTCTCCCTGGGAGCGTTCGCTTATTAAATGATGCTTCCAGAAGCAAAGGGAAAAGATTTTCTTTTCGACTTACTCGGAAGATTTGATTTACTTCCCTGCTGCCCCCTCGCACTGCTTTTTCCGACCAAAACTCAAATTTTTGGGTCCCGAGGGAGAGTTATTCGGCTTCTAGAGGAGAGTTACTTTTGCTTCCGAACGATTTCATAATTTTCGTACCGATTGCTTGGGAGTTAATTTCTTCGGACAGCAATTGAAATCGGATGTGTGAATATGACTGTAGGTTAGAAAGGTATTCCGGTGAATGATCTACGAATGGAATCATAACGAGAACACATTGGAGTTGTGACACGATTCCTAAGGAATTTAATGTGAATCTTCACTGTATTCTGAAAAAAGCTGTATCAATAGTAGTATTAAAAGATTAAAATACTCGTTTTCGTAAAATAACAAGTGAGAAGTAGGTGAATGATTACACTAAAGGGACAAGAGAGGAAGAGGAGTTGTTCTGATTAATTCAAGTTTATATTTAATAGTGTGTACGAGTAAATCCACATGAAAAACCGTGAAGTTCTTTTTTCCCATGAAGGTTTCAGGAAAAGTCGAAATAAGAGTAGAGAATTCACCGTTTTCATTGCAATCCATATGATATGGATTATTCCATGTAAACATGCTGTTACTGTTTATTATTCGAATTCATTTTGCACTCGACTCTGTTGATTTCCCTATTTTCCTGCAAAAATTCATTTCCTGGACAATTACTATGGTAAACGTAAACAGAACAAACACGAGCAAACACACACTACCATTCCCCAACCAGAAAAATCCGACCTGCCAGGGTTCGAACCCGAGCCTTGGGTTGGAACGCTATTAAAACCTAGAATAGTAAAACTATTAGCTAACCAAGAATAGTGAACCATGTTATTTAACAAACCTATCTGATACCGCGGCCGGTTTTTTTATATCATAGTATGTTCCTTAAATTTTCATAAATTTGTATAACATTAATGGTGCTTAAATGGAGCATTGTTTTACAATATTAAATATTAATCAGTCAAAGAGTAATTAACAGGTAGTCTCAACTGAGTTGTATACTAGAAAATACTCCATAACTCCAAATACTATATATGAGTGAGCAAATCAAATATAATATTATCTACTCATTAACACTACCAAATAACTTATCACGACAAAGCGATTCCATTATTTACTAAAACATCGCTGTCGCCTTTTCAATCAGTATGAATGAATAGGGGCACTATAAACTCGTGCATTAATGATATAGTTGCGTTATCCAAGTCATAATCTATCAACTAAAACTTCATAAGGGGTCACCGTAGTAACTGTTTTGACTGAATTCTCCTAAGCATGTAAGCTAGCAAAAATTCGGCCAATCAAATTGCCTCTCAATTAAGAAGCGGGTCTCTGCGAGGAGTGGCTCAATGTAACTCCCACGACAGTAGCTCGCACGGGGTTCAGCTACAAGTTGTATCTTCCTAGGACTCTTTGCACGGAAGAAAAAAACTTGAAATAGCTATTCCTTCAAACATCAAATAGAATAGGCATCTAAAATCGCTCAGAATAAATAGATGAAGGTGATATTTCCGGAAAAGCCAATGTGTAAAGCGCGCTGGAAGAAATTACGTAGGTTTTGCGCTTATGCAGTATTAGTATTGAGAAAAACTCTGATTTTCGAGAGATTTCCTAATATACTATATTTTAATTATATCCGAAGAGCATAAAAAACATGGTAAGAGAAAACATACGTGTTTTAATCATCAAATGAAGATAGAACGATGGTAATTCGTTCTCGCAAGTCTAAAGAAAGACAAGAGATAGATTACCATAGTGAAAATGTGAAAAGGTAAGTAAACTAAGAAGATTTGTCCACTGAAAGATATCTATAAGGCAAAAAATGCTGGATACCTAAGAGAACACTGAAAACAAGAAATTGATGAGGAAAAATGAATTTACTATACCGATAAGGAAACTTCTTGGTAATATATGTATTATTAAGTTAATTGCATTTCCTAATTTTTTAAGACTTTTAAATCTTATTAAAACTATTATAAGGTTGACATTTACAAATTTTACTTCCACTTTTAAGTTGCCGTTATAGATAAGGAGGAACGAAAATATCAACCACAACCATTTTCGTTTATGCCATAATTTACTGTGATTATTACCTAGCGATTAAATCGATGAAGAATTATAATTTCTTAGAAAAAAATCTTTCATGAAGTTTTGTAATTTTGTACGATAAAGCCGATTAATTAGTGACCACTGTTTAATGTAAGTAAAATAAAATTAGCTTTCAATTAACCCCATATAATAATTTTGGTAAGGATGGATTATAGAACTAAAAACACCCTCAGATATAAAAAAAATTGCTAACACTAAGTTCTTCTTGTCACATTTTAGCTTCAAATATAGTGATAAAATTCTATATTTTAACAATTTATCCAGTACAATGTTCATTCAACAGGTTTTGACATAGATCGCCTCTGAAGTTCATATCGCGATTGTAGAAAAGTTCCCTTCTTAATTTAAATCTGCTGAACAATTTTCCTACAAGTATGATTGGAAGCTTAAAACTGTTTTGAACATGCACAGTCCCTATTACTGGAGAACAATCATTTTCCCAACAATTTTCGCGCGCTATTACTTTGTTCAAGAAACTAAAGAGCCGATAGTGGATTGCTCAAGAATACGTCTACTGATTGAATAAGAGAATTTGAAAGGATATGCTTCTGAGACAGAGTTACTTAAGTTTAATTTCCGAATAATCCTTAAACTATTCTCTTTGGGTATATAAAGGATTAGAGAAAAAATTTCCTCCGATCAACATGGAAACAATAAGAGTCAATATTATGTTTTTATGGAGGTAACCTCTCACACTTCCAGCAAGCTATATCGTCTATCGCTTCATACTCTAAAAATAAGCAGCATTTAGTGTTAATGAAAATTGCAATCAATTTTGTGTGAATATTACCTGCTGTATATTTTATTGATTTCAAGGGTCCTACATAACGGTCGAGACTCTCATTTCATTTCCATAGAACATTCTTAGCTCTTGCAACAAGTTGCTCTTGCAGAAGATTAATTAAATATACTTTGCAGACTTGGCAAAGAATAGATGTAAGAACATCTGCCCGAGCTGTAAAATGCTAAATTGCACGGAATGGCGGCTGCCAGAAAACCGTGTGGAGTCAAAATTTAAGTACCGAAACATGTTGTTTTTATGTACATCTTTATATGAATGAATGTATAAAACAATGCCAAAACTACTAAATTGTTCCTTTATTTAGAGACCGATGCCAAAGTAGCCCTATTCCACCATGTGGTAATCCTGATTTAATCCATCCATGTTTTCCTGCAACATCAATTGTCTCAATGCTCGACGAAGCAGTTCTACAACAATAAACAATATTTACGATAAAAATAAGTTTAATTAATGCTGCGTGGTTTCCTAAAAACCCTGGGTGGGCTTAAATCTTACGCAGAATTGTAGTCTATTAAGAATGTATATAAACCAACGTCAAAAGGATAGTATCCTAATCATCCCATTACCCTTCGGTATTTTCACTTGGCAAATGTTGTTGGAATGGGAGTATCTCAGATAATGAATTCCCTCCGAGGCATTTGCTTTCTCTGAGCAGAATACTCGGTAGCGTCTAGACCTAGAGTCGTGATCTGCGACTCTTAATTGATCTTCGTAATTATGCAGAGCTTACACAGTACAATAATAATACAATGATATATTTAGAAATAAACAAGAAATCT
>KZ308287.1:878465-904627 GCA_000376725.2 Ladona fulva | reverse complement strand
ATCCAAGCGAAACTATGTTCGTATCCCATTTTTTTTGATAGCTTTTGAACCAGAAATATAAAAGCTTATGATAGCTCTCGATAGTGATGTAAAGGTGGCGAATTTTTGCAGACCAACTTCTGCATTACTTACGTTATGGCTTCAAATTCAGTCTAAACTCGCGTATAGCAGCAAATATCTTACGACTAAGGCATACCCTCGGTACTGGTGAACAGAAAAAAATATTAAATTAGCTTAGCGAAAGAGAAAGCGCTTAAAAAGATTTTAAACACGAAGACGTCTCGTATCTTCCGCGATACGACGGGCAGAACTGAGTGAGGTGATTCCCTTTCAACCGGTCCTCCCTTAGGGAACAATTTGCTCCATTATGTAGCGGATGATGAATTCCTCTCGAATCTCTTCGTCACCGATCATGATGTATGACTAGTCCATAGTTTAGGTACCGTGGGAATCAAAGGCTATCGAGGAAAATTTCGTAGCGTCTTTATTGTGGGAAAAATCCTCCGAATACTGCATGAAAATCACGTATTTGCTGAACAGAAACTACACTATTCTGATATAAAATGTTCAAACTATTATCCCAAAACATTGCAAGAAAGGAAATAAATATGCAAAAATTGACGATCAATATAGTATTTGTTGATAAAAATTAAGTCCACCAAATTCCTCAAATTTTAACAGTTCACCTGCATCTTAATTCTTCAATATTTTCACTCTCACTCTTCTTTTCGGTGAATTTGCATTTACCACAAGTCTACAATGAGGAGCTTATAGGAAACTTCCTGAATAATTCTTGAACAAGAAAAAAATATAGCTTTTTCTGTGTATGAGATTAAGACTAGCTTATAAATTACTAATATGAAATTATTTGATGGGGTATTTTTGAAAAGGAAAATTATGTAGCATTTGTTGGAACGTCTATAACTTTACACGTGCGATCAAGCTGAAATATAAATTAATTAAATCGATACAGTCCCGCAAATTTTTTTATTATTAACAATGAGAATACTACCAGATTTAAAATACCACTGATCGCTATTAACAGCAGGTAGCATTAGTATATGGAAGATTGACTATCAGTTACGCCAACTTGTGTTAGTTCTATCTTTTTGCTATTTTTGCAAGACCACGAGGTTCCTTCTTCGTAAGTACTACTGCTAGATTGCCCTTTCCCTGTTGATGTACTGCATTCATAAAAGGAAGCCGAAGAAGACTGATTTAAATCGATATTTTTAAACCGGTGTAAATGCACCACCAACCCCAGCAAACAAAATTGTCTTTTCAATTAAGTTGTAAACTTTGGTCTAATACTTCTAAAAAAGCCACAATTCAGATAGAAAAAAAAAGAGAATAAATTTTACACATTGAAATCCTTGGCATCTAATGGATCAATTCGACACTTCATCGACAGATTATCCCAGCTAGAAAAATCTTTGAAGAAAAGATTTCGAATTTGTCTGTATTTGTCTTATATATTACGCCCGAATATCGATTTCATATGACTTCTTTATTTAACTTTGTTGAAAAACGAAATAGAACATTTTTCTTTACGTTAAAGGATTTGCGTATCAGTTACACTCTTCTACAAGAATTAAGACATCTTATTAGAGCAATTGAAGGAGGAATGTTCTTCTTTTAACGCTAAAATAAATCCGATAATTTTTCCAGGAACATTATTGTATAAATTAGACCCACCAATTGCTCAAGAATGCTCATACCTGTATTAGTATGCAAAGCAAAATAATTTCACGAAAGAGTGTGAGTACATAGATAGACACAAATTAACCAACTACTATGCTCGTCTTCCTCGATGAAAAATAAACATTCTTGGAGATAGTTAGGGTAGAGAGAGATTTTCTAAGGGATATATTATGGATGTATTGATCGAATTTCTCGGACTTCGATGTGAATAAGTCTCTGGAGATTAAAGAAAGGGTAAAAAGTGGTTGATTGAAAATAAAGGTAACAATAGCTTCTTGTTTTGATCAGGCTTTCGCACTCTAGCTCACGGAGTTAAAATGAAAACTTCGGAGTCGTTTCAACACAACATAAATCTGACAGTCGTCAAGATGCGGGAAATCTGATCTCATCTGGAAATTGCCACAGTAAGTATTGGTAAGTATAAATAAACTGCTCAGAAAATTTCCCACAAATGGTAAATAGAAAAGATGCATTGAACTACTTGCAAGAACGTTGAAATTTTTGTAACAATAGACTCATTTAAACTTCGAGTGATATTTTACGCCAGACTAAAGTGCATCCATGAATTAGACTTTTATTAAATCCAATAAAATACAATCTGCAGAATATATCAAATATTCAAAGGAATAAACGTCGAATCGTGATTCTTGGATGAGACAATATTCCTCATTCGTGGGTACAACGAATAATCTTGTATAATAACGAGTATTCGTGGGCAGGGTCGAACTAAAGTCTTTCCGTGGGTTACCTATTACTCGCACCGCGGGGAGAGTCAACCAGTGCCCGACAAATTTATGATTGCTGCCCGGGAGAAACACTAATTTTAAGCGCTCAACGCTATGAAACAAAACATTCAAAAACTCTGGAAACTGCCAGTTGTAAGAAATTCGAATCTTGTTTGGATTTTAGTTTTGATGGCAAACACACATTTTCATTTCGGGAATCGAGAAGAAGATGGAAGGACGATGAAAATCAGCAAACTCGGAATAAAATATCGAATTAAACAACCTATTTGGAAAGTGTATCGTAACCAACGAGAGCATAACAAAAAATTAAACATTACCGTCACAATTGGACTTTAGGGCCAACTTATTTAGATGCTCTATTTAAGAGGGACTTATAATACGTGATGGAATAAATATTTACACGAAGAACAAGACATGGAATTAGATCCATAGATTATGCCTTGTCAATACAGAAATACACCCTTAATAGCACATTTAAAATGCTCGTTGACATTTTACGGGACTTAGTCTCCAGAGAATGCAAAGTTTGCCCTTCATAACTCTCACACAGATTTCGGGCGTTTTGCCGTCGATAGAGCTATTTAGAAGCCGAAACTGCTTGCGAATCTCGGTTAATTCTCAATTTCCCCGTCAGATGGCGATGCAGCTGCGCGATCCACGACCACGTGCTCGTACTCGGCGTAAGAATCAAAACAGACGGCGCGGCCCCAATACTATCCTTGCAGAACATTGTTCTTCTCCAGTGTTTTTCAACAAATGGCTTTAAAGGGAAAGGAAAAGTGACGACAACGGAGACTTCAATGCTATGATATGTTATAAAACCTTGCTCGAAGAAAAAATAAATAATAATAATATGAACTCCAAGTTGCACTTTGAGGATTCCTCGACGATTTGCGTCTTTAAGCACCTACTTTATCACTTTCAATGCATATGTACGTAAATTTGAGTTCTGCGCCCAGACATATTAATATGAATGTTTAAGGGCCTCATTCTTACAACAGTTTTTCGCCCTCAGATAAATTTGAGAAGGAATTTTATCGAGAACTTAAGCTAGTGAAAGACAACGAAGATCAAGCCTCCAAAAATTTGGTTGATTCAACTTCAACACTAAAAGTGCTGAGGACTTCACTGCGGGCACAAACGCAATCCATCGAATCACCCGGGAGAACACCGTTCTCTACGGAGAGCGGAGTACGGCTTAGATCGACTGAACTTGGGAGAAGGGGGCGTGGTCGCACGTCCCAAAAGACAAGCCGTTCCCTACGGAGGGCTCACGGAACTCCGAGCTCTCTCGACAACTTCCCACAGTAAAACTCTCCTCAAGAAGTAGCTGAGACTGACCTGCAATGGCCATCCAGGGATAGAAGGTATGATTGGAGGGCTGCTGTATCTGCGTGGGTCCTTGGCCGCCTCCTCCACCACCACCGCTGTTCAGCGAACACGTGTTCCAAGAACCGCCGAGACTGCGTGCGGGGCTCGAACCGGGGTCGGATACTGCGCCATAACGGGAGGCGGCGGTCGCTGCCACGGCGGCCGCGGCAGCCGCCGCGTCTGGGGTGCAGGCCGCGGGTCGCACCGGCACGCCCCCGCCTTGCCACGCTCCCCCACCGCCCCCGCCTCCGCCCACCACGTCCTTCGCGGCCGCCGCCGCCGCGTAGCCGTTCTGGTGATGGTGGTGGTGATGGTGCGGATGGTGCTGTGGCTGTTGGTGAGGCTGTGGTTGTTGCTGCTGCTGGTGCTGCTGCTCCGCCTTTGCAACCACGGCCGAGCAATCGGCTTTGTACGCAGCGGCTGCGGCGGCTGCTGCGGCCGCGGCCGCCTGCGCATCGGACACCGGGGATGAATATAATTTGCAAGCGGCGGCTGCCGCGGCGGCCGCTGCCGCGGAGGACGCGGATGCGGCGGTGACGGGGGAAGCGGCGTCGTATGGAGAATCTTGCGGTGGGCGCGGCTGGTGCTGATGGGCGTACGGGGACATCCCTACACCCAGACCGAGAGGAAAGCGGTACGGTTGCTCGCCCGTGCCGGGCTGGCTCCCGTAAAATCCGCTTTGCTCGAAGTAGGAGTTCATCGTGGTGGCGAACAGGGCGAAAGTTTAAAGGACTAGGTGTTGCGGTGTTTGCCAAAGGCGCACCGTTTCGTGCGCCCGTCCGCGGAACTGGTGACTGCACTAAGTGCTCACGGGCGAGAGCTGCGGGATGTCATTAAAAACGCGCACCGTATTAACCGAACGTCTCTTCGGTGCACGTGCTCGCTTCGACCACTGCAGAGCTCCGCGGTCCGCTACGAAGTCACGGCGCTTTGACAGCCAAACACGCGCGGAAAAATCACGCGGAAGTCCCGCTCGTGGTCTCTAAAACTGTTGGAAACACGACTTCACTGAAAAAAGTTTTCTTCTGCTCAGGTACGACGAAACAAAGTTTGAGGACGAAGGGGTTTTTATGACACCATCGGCCGGATCATTTGCCGGGCGAATGTGCGTAGAAATCGCGAAGACTTATTTTCGTCGCGGAGATGTTGGAAAATTCCGCACGTTTGACAAAAGAGGGAATTAATCACGCCATCGCACAATCGAAGTGGGGTATATTGTCACGCTTCGAGTCACGGTGGGGACACTCGCACACTCTTTCGGCAGCTCCACTTCAGCCCGCGAAGACTTTTATAATGACACCTCTCTTCCTCTGTTGTGTTGCCTCTCCTCTTCCGCGTTTGGAAGTGTTGGCCGCGACCGCCAAAGTCCGCCGCTCGACTGGGCGAAGGGGCGGCCGTCCTCTCGGATCTCTGCTCGGCCCGCCCCTCCCGCCCCTCCCTCCGGCCCCTTTAGCCCATCCATCCCGGGCACCCCCACCTGCCGCCTCGGCCCCCCTCCTCCCCCATCCTTCCCGCCCCCATCACTCTCTTCCCCTGCCCCTTTTGCTCCCGCCCCCTGCTTGCCACCGAGACGCGAGCATCGCCGAAACGCTGCATTCAGCGCTGCCTAGTGGGGGGAATTGGAATTAATACGAGAGCGTGGCACGCGGGAGTAAAGAGCGATCCGGAGGAGGGATGTGGCTCGGCTCTTTCACGCGTGTATACACACTCATACGCGCGCACACACGCACTCTCGCGTCCGGGCGCCTCTGGAGAAGAGTTGCGGATGCTTTTGCGGACGGTGAGGACTCTTGATAAGAAATGTTTTTACGAGATTGTTATGCGAGCTTCGATCCCCATTTCATGCCTCCGCCCGCTTTATGAACCCTCCGAGTCGACAGTTGCGCGATCGCGACGTCTGATTGTGTGTTTTTTTCGAAGTGGGAGTTAAGGGGCATCGTCGCTCTCGTTTTTCGACGAGGATTGCGGTCATTTAGATTGGTCGTAACTTCTTTTACAAAACTCTGGAGGAATCGATGGCGATCGATATTGCCCGTAATGCTCCTTGTCGATTGTATCGAGTTAATGAGTGGGCGAGGGGTTTTAAGCATTTCCTTCACAAGGTTATTTTGCTCGAAAATATTGAAATTACGAATAATCGGAAAGAGGTTTTTATTAACAACTTGAAACAGTGCGCGATTGCTCCATTGAAATACTCTAAAACAGCATTAGTTGGTGAGATATGAGTGCTAATGTTTTTCTGATTGTTCGGTATCTTCGTAGCTATAATTCGTAACATTCTGAGTTCGATGATGGGAGATTTCCAGAAGAATTAGTGCGCCAAAAATTTGAATGTAAAAACCCTCGTAATTTACATCTCATATCCGCCAAAGTAAATCACGAATTTGTGTAATCAGAAACATTTTTCTGGTAAAAATATTTAAGTTTAAAATTAAATTAATGCAAAATTGAATTTCACGAGATTGTATAGATTAATTTTCTATTACATATAAACAATGTATTTATTATTTTTAGTTATTATAAATTATTTTATAATTTACAAATTAAAAATATTGTATTGATTTTTATGATTTTATTATACAAATATTATTGTTTGATTATTATTTTAACCACATTTTAATTTTATTAACATTATTTAATATATTTGCATTTATCGAATTTAAATTAAATTAGGACGCCCGAACGATTCTTAAAATTGGTTTATAATGATTAATTGAACGCCCTATAACCACCACCACAATTTTGGAATAGCTCAAACATCCATTGCCATCGTCTGCAACAGATAACGAAGGTTTTCATTACCAATTGCATTGTCTAGTTTCAAACATCTCAATTTATCCGAAGCATCCGCTGACTACGCTACAAAAACATTCCTCGAGATAAATGCCCATTATTGCGAAATAAATAGAAATGGTTTACGTTCTCCTCTTCGAAGTTGCCATAGCATGCCAACGATGAGAAATATAGCCATCAACTCCTCAAATACAGTCGGACGCTGAAGTGTTGCTTTTTCGTCTAATCCGGTACGCGGGAGCGAAAAGGTAGACATCCTTTCATAGAAAGACACCCGAAACCACGTAAATTAGCACCAAAAGACAGAGAAAAGGGTTTATAGTTCGTGTTCCCCTTCCGTCCCTCCGCCACTAAATGGCACTTTTACTGACTTCCCTTCGCCTCCACAAACACGGCCTCCAGTAGCCAAGCGGTCGAAGAGATAATGGGAGCCGTGGAGAGCGACAGTGGGGCCGCGTAGGAGTCCCTTCGGAAAGCCGTAATTCGAGGGTCCGAATCGGGGAGGCGCGTGGCCCAGCAAGGCACTAAACCAAGGACAATCACCGTGACAAGGCAATAAAACTGACCGCTCACAAAGGGAAGACGATCCCCTTCTAGTTGACGTCTTCTTCGCCACACCTTTTCCATCCTCTCGATCGTCATGGATGCACCGTAAAAGGCGTTTGAATGATGCGTGGGTGGAGGTAGGAGTCGATTGAGGGAGGGAAGGCCTCCGGGTGGCGATATTACAGAAAATAGCCTCCTGTGTGAATGGACAGCTTCGGAGGGATGGGATTGATTTCCGGAGCCCATTGGGGAAGCCGTTTCGCGTTTTTATAAGCGATAAAAGAGTGCTTCTCAACGGGAATTGACGTAGCTTTTCAAGATCGGAATACGTAACTCGTTACGTCAGTCTCTGTTTGCCCTACATTTGTCCCTTGTTCCGACTTCTATCACGTGGGGATGATTCGGCATCCGAATTGCCTTTGTAGAACATGCAATTGCAAATTCTGCTTTGCGGATCAGGCATAGAAATCTCGGCTAAAATAGTTCTCTTGAGGATATGCAGCATTTAAGTAAGCGGAGATATAAACGCTATGCAAACAAAGCCGAATGGAAACATTTTCATTCTATTTTAAAAATATAAATCTGTTTTTCTCAAATCGCAGTTCTAATCACAGAGAAAGAAAAATTCACTTTATAGAGCACAATATAGTTTTAATAAAATCGACGTAGGTTTCGTCATAGCGCAACATCTTTAGGTACAAATACATGGAAACTGCTTCCATGTATTTTTCAAAGCAGTTTCCATGTATTTATATTATATATTTACCTGAAGATGATACGCTGTAACGAAATTTAGGTCGATTTGATTAAATTATTTTGTGGTTTCTACAAAGTGAGTTTTTGTTTCTCTGTGATGATGAAGGAGTTCCACCAAGTCACACCTCAAACCGTCATGTTCACAATTTTAACTATTTACCGTCATTGAATCAATTTTAAAAATTGAAAACCATATTTCAAGCAAGTAAAAACTAAGCAAGTAAAAACTGTGTTCTGTGGTATTTTGCATAGTTGTTTTTAAATAAATTAGGAACTAGGTTCATTTGTGAAAAGTGGTTCCTTTTTATTTCTTCCATATTTATAAGTAAAAACTAACTAAAAACATGTAGCTGCCACTCTGCCAAGGAAGAAGTAATTCACTCCTTACTATTTATGATGAGAATTTCAAACAAACTAAACTTACCAAAACCAACTAAACTAACTTGGGTAACTAAAGTGACACAAAAAAGATTTCAGAGTTCAAGCAAGAACCAAGATGGTTCGAAGACCTTATACTTCATAAAATTTTGGAAAAATAAAATTTCCTTTACTATCCCAGCTATATAAAAGAAAACTTACTACGATGGAATATTCTTTGCACAGATGTTTTAGTATTTTTAGGGAAAAAATGTTTACAGAAGTTGTGTTAGAGCGGAAAACGATGAAAATTAAACCGGCAGGCCGAGTAGAAGTAGACCTTTTATTAGCGGACGAAGAGAGAAGTTCGTGGAAAATTTTGGTGGAAATAAGAGGAAAGTTGATCGGATCCACAAGAGACCGTCTGCGGAAGATAGTCATGCTTCAAGACCCTTAGCAAGAAAGATGGAAAGGGAGGAAGATCCAGGAGGCAGGTGATGGTCGGTGTGAAAGTTGGAAATGGAGAGGTATTGAAGCCATTTCCCGGGAGCAGGACAGCGTGGGGAGCTGTTATAAATCAATCCTCGGATTTTTAAACCCTGATGACAATATTGAAACATTTCTTCATATATATCAAACCGAAATTAAACTAAAGAGAAAGCATGAGCCTTGTAAATTGTCAAGATGACCGCCCAACATCTCACCAGCAGGCCGATTGGGAAAAACTAAGAAGCAAACTGTCACTGACCCAAACATAAGCAAAACAATTTGTCTGGTTTGAAGCCATGCCTTCTACCACAGAGACTGTTCAGCATATACTTTCAATGAGTCTCTCGATATGAAAAGAATTCAGAAAAAATGCCAGTTGACTTCCTTAAGAAATCCTTTAATCTAAGTAAACATACTATTAAACTAAAGAGCTTGAACTTATAGATGCATTTTAGGAGAATTTCTACCCCGGAACGCCTTTCATATCAACTATTTGGTAAAAAGTGCCTTTAATTCATACTGAAGCCATAAGATTTCCTAAAATGCACCAGTCTCTCTTTGCAAATCTGAATGAAGTAAAGATACCGAGTGGACGAAAATAGCTCATCTTCTCGACCGAGGAATTCCTCGTCGCAAAGTAATTGGCGAGAGTGAATGTTCACATAGCGTGAGAAGAACTATTCCAGCTCTGTAACGAATCCAATGGAACAGCGGAAGTTCTTATGAGAACGGAGATGTTAAAAAAGTTATCTCGAGAATTTGAGCAAACCTTACAAATTGCCGACGACTATAACAATTACAGTAATTAGAGATCCCCACCCACAGTCATTATTATTTTACAGTTAGATTTTATACAGAACATCGCTCAAGCGGAACGGCTTGATCGATCTGCAAGAATTTTCCTCGCAACGAATCTGTATGAAAGTCCTTGTAAATCCTATGGATCAAAATTCGATTAAATAAAGTTTAATTCAACGAATGTGACTTCTGAACCTTTTTTTCTAGTGCAAGATGATAATTTTTTTTCTGTTGATAAATGCCATAGCGTCATTTGAGTTTTGGTTTATAGTGCTTGGACGATTGATAGGAAACGGGAATCGAAATCATCCGTATTTTTTTTGGGTATTTGTACTGTCATTAGATCCGAAGGATTTTCAAACCTAATTTCAGACTCCTCCTAGGGATATTTCGCTTCACACTTAATCTTTTGTTTCTAATGATAAACAGATGAATAGTTATGAATTGAGTTATCAGCAAAACTAAAATACGAATATAGATCTTGGGAATGCCTAAATATGGTATTTTATGTGAATCTAATATACTTATTCTCGCGTAAGAAATAGAATCTTCGAGATTTTACTTAATTCTCGAACTTTTCATGAAGTCTGCGAACTCTACTTTGTTTCTGTTTAAATTATTTTGAATAATTTTTATCTCTATTTAAGCATTGCAATACTCAGTAATAATAAAATCATTATAATTAAAATAATGCAATACAAAATGAATTCAAATCGTTTTTCTTAATTTAGGAATTGAATATGATTATTAGATGACTTAAAAAGAGGAATTGTCCCCTTCGTTGTTTAAACTTTTACTCTAGTTATTAAATGAAAGGATATTCTAGAATGGTTGTAAGCATTTGTAATAATCAACTTTTTCATCAATAAGTATAGTTTTTCTTTAAGTATTTGTTTCCCAAACAAACACTGAATAAATAAATAAAAAGCAAATGAATAAATAATAAATAAGAAACAAATGAATTTTCGTAATTGCAGGCATCGTAAAAAAACGATGAAAGTTTTAGTATCGTACCAACATTAGTAAATTAGTTAAAATTCAATTAAATGTGTCTTACGTAATAATTACACAATAAAAAAGGTTCGCTGGATGTACAAGATATATTAAAAATATTTACTGAAACCCTCTGTTACTAATAGGCGTTCGATCGTTCCAAATCTAATTCATGACATCTTTTGGAAAGTGTGGAGGAGTGAAACAAAAGTGTATCTCAGTAAATCGCCACCGCAACCTAAAAAAATCACTAACGTATACAACTGCACCTCACTGAACCTTATAGACTGCGCTACGGCGTAACTTGGGGTTCTCCTCACACAATCGCCACAGTTCGCCAAGAGAAAACATCTTACCCTCTGCGTGCGCAAAAAGTTCTTATGAATAAGTTGCCATTATTTCTGAAACGCCATCTTGATAATTCCATTAGAAGTGCCGCCAGAGGCGCTCTCCTTCACCTGCCGGACCACCTTCGTGCGTATACACCTGTACTTATATTAAACGATGCGCTTGGAATCGAAGCAATAAAAAGTGCCACTTACCTGGGCCACGTCGAAGGAGATGCGACTTCGAAGCTGACGTCTATATTCCAAGTGAGTCTGTGGTCATGGTGGGAGCGTGGTATCCATTGAGAAGCACTTTAGATAAAATACAATCGAGCACTCAAAAACATCACTGCCTACACCAGATATCGCATTTCACCATCGCTACTGCACTCAGAACATAAGAATGGCCGTATACTTCCCATTTTCAATGGGACACGAATCACCCGACGGAGATTTCAACGGAACACTCGATTTTTTCACTTCACTCAGAGCACAATATTATTAACTACACGACTGATAAATCCTCATTGCTGATAAGAGTGGTCCAGGGATGTTTTGAATCAGCCGACACCTGTGAATGAAGAAAAGAGAGATGAGCGTGGACGATTTCATTATAATTACTTGGAAAGGAAACCTAGCAGAATCGAAATGGAGGACAGAATCAGATGTGTTTAATGTGGAACAAGAACAAACGGTTGAAATACCGTATGTCAAAGCAAACAGGTTTAGAATAGAACATAAACGTCTTCATTTCGAGTGAGATTGGGTCTATCGAGTCCCCTCTTACATCTAACCCATTAAATTAAAAAAAGGAAATGATAGGAAAGTGAAAAAAGGAAAAGAAAGGATAAACTGTAAGTGGAATTAAAAACCTAGTCAAGAGCTTATGAAAAGATTACCATTTCAGGAAAATATCAACAAAACGGGCCCGAAAAACCTGAGAAATGTAATTGTGGTAACAAAACAATTTTAAACTAAAGAAAATTATTTCCACAACCTGAAATAAAAAGGAAAAAGAACATTTACTAAAACTCAAAAAAAAAAAAACAAATATCCTACAAAAGCGTGGAAAAGTTGCGCAAAAGACATTGTACATTAAAAAATGCAAAACAAATAGAGGTTAATGATCTGCAATACAAATTTATGTTAGAGCTACTACAAACATTAGATTTAGGGCTACTGAGACCAATAACTAACTAACAAAAGTAGTCAAAGATATAGTTATTCAATTCGAAGGAAAGTTCTAACAGTACACTTTATGATGTTGCTTCGACAGCTAAGGTCGTTTTGTGCCTTTACAAATGAGCATTAAAGTGGGCCCCCGCCGGATCGAATCGAACCCGGGAGAGCTACCTCCAAAGGCGAACGTGTTACCCAAATGGCTATCCGGGGACCTTCGCATGCAAGTTTAGTGCATAACTATATAAATATTTATAAACTAAAACCACCAGGTTAAAATTAGTAATTCATTGTAATATACTACCAAATGTCAACCACTGCCACATCCCGTGCTTTAGAAACAAAACAAACCGCATGAGTAAAGAGTCCAAACAAATACTTACCATTAGGGTATCCGATCACTTTATCCTGTCTTCAGGAGGGAAAACTAACAGGAGGACACACTGGATCAAGGAAAATATTCACTCGAATAAAACTCTCGAGGTGCCGCGCTAGATGGTGTTGCTACATGTTACATCCTTAAGGTTTCGAAGCGCGACGAGTCATACAGCCATCTGGTCTTGCAATGAGGTATTTGGAAGAAATTTCGATAAATATCGGGACGATTGCTTGCAACCGCATCGAAGCCACTCAAGCGCACGACTACGAGACAATCGAGCAAAGGCAGAAAATTGAGGAGGAAGGTCAAGGGAAGAATCCAGTGGAGACAGGAAAAGAGACCATTAAATACATCATGAATCAGCCATTTAACAGGAAGAGCCGATTCGAATTTTCTGGGAATCCGGCGGTTTAACAATCACTCATCGAAAGGTGGACGTAGATGGGAAGGAGGGAACATTGTACCAACGCGCCACATATTATTAATACCTATAAGTTAACTGCAGAGCAGAGGGCTTCATAGATAGAGGGGCATTTAGAACTAGGGTTTATTCGAGAACGATTTTGGAGGATGCAACGCCCAGTTTTATCGTCACAAGTCCTTACTTGATTGTCCATTCATAAGTATCTAGAAGCACAGCACTGATAATCACTGACCATAACATACACATCTACACAAATGCCCTGCAAACCGCCTTTCGAAGTGTGGCAGGGTGTGTAAAAACCAAGAGCTACCTCTTTAGCTTATTGTTGTCGCGTATCGTTCGCGAAAAGAATGTCTCTAAAATGAATTGTCCGCGCATCTATTTTTTTCTTATTTTACACTCATTGTCGCATCGGCCGAAGAGGCCATAAGTTGTAAAAAAGGCTGTACTAATCAAGTGACGAATCGCCCTAAATTCCGTAAAATTTCTTTATTTTCTCATATATTCACTCAGAAAAACACACCGATTCACTTAGGTAGTTAGATTTCGATCTAACCTTCCCAATGAATTCCGATTTAATGGAGAATATATTAAGTGTTAAGGAAAGTAAGGGTTACCTAACTACCCTCTTCTATCAGAGGGGATGAGGTTCCAAAAAGCCTTTTGGCTGAATACTTTCCAGATACATATATCAGAGAGTGTTTAAGTAACTACGGTAAGAAAAGTGAGAGAAGAAATTTATGTGAAACACACGGCAAGGAGTTGCATAGTAACTATGTGCTAATCCTCATCGAAATGAATAACGTTAAAAAAAATAAAACAAGAGACACAAGTAAATAGGTATTCAAATACAATGACATATCCTAAATCTTAAAAGTTAATTAGTCTTTTTGCCTCCTAAGTGCACTTGCAGAACGAGAAAGCGAGCACGATCTGATAACAATCGGTCAGGAATAGAGTTTTAAGGAGTTTTTAAGTAAGACCATATCTTACTGCGAATCCTATTGAAGCCATGAAAGATGTTACCATATTCCCATGACAAGAAATCGAGAGTGTCTAACTTTGAAGCGGCTAAAACAGAATAAAACCTTGGCTTCACCTTAAAAAACACTGTCTTAATTTAGTGTGCTTTAAACATTCTTTAAATATTGGCACCACCAAACCTTTGCGAAAAATTGTTTTTAAGCGATTTATCTGCGTATGTGAAATATCTGTATATTCTGTATTATTCTTCCTGGGAGTTATTCATTCAAACCAGGACGACTGAAAAGTTGACCGTGACCACGCATTGTAACCGGGACAGTCCCGGTCAAAACGGGACGTATGATAAGCCAATCTATACATATTTTCACACCTGCCCATTTTCCTGCTCATTGCAAGATATGAGAATACGTATGGAAATATTCCCTAGCAAACTATACACGCGCTTGGAACATAGATACAGGCTTTCCAGAATGCATATTTTCTTTTCTATTCGTCTCAAACTACCGAATGGGCTTTTTTAAGATTCGTTTATTTAATTCAGGAAGTTCACTAACGAAAAGCTGCGGAAAGACCCGACGAAACAACGTTAACAAAAAAAACATCTTTTTACGGCCCGTAAACACAATGACGAATTTTCGTCAGCTTCGGCGATTTTAAATTAGCTTTCCTAAAGATGGAATTTTTATGGCAACAGCAACCCGCACTCTAATCTTCGCGTGAAATTTGGGTGACCCACGTGCAGCTTTCGGGGAAGCGTTAATGGTTTCCTACCCTGAAAAAGCAACGGAGAAGACGAAATGGAAAAACACAACAAAGACCCTGGGGTATTTCTTTTCTCCTTCTCCCTGTAAGGAATGATGTAGCACGAGAGGGAGGCAAATGGGTAGCGAACGGAGATGGAAACACATTTAAAAAGAGGGAGAGTGTGTGAAGAATCACGTTTTGCATACAATGCAAAATAATATCATTGCTTACGAGGAGTGTCTGGGCTGTGACCGCGGGTGGGTGCTGAGGAAGTTGGCGGAAGAGTTCCATGGTCCTCCCGAGCGATTTATACTCCCGAGACGTGCCTTTTTAAGACACGGCTATGAAAATACGATGACGCACCTCTTTCGAGAGTTGGCGCCAAGTTAACGAAGTATTGGCTTGCCAGCGCTATAACGCGAGTTTCTCATTTATTCTCCGCGGGTTTTATACCCGAACCATGGTCCCTTTCATTATGGCAGAGTAGCTCAGCAGAAAGGAATGAAAAAAGGTCTAGATTCAAGTTCATTCACTTTTTATCGCTGATGACTCGGGGGACTCGGCGCAGGATTCATTAGCAAAAGAATGCCAACAACAATTCAAGAAGGCTTTCTCAGCATTTGAGTTAATGAGATATGAAATATCTTGTTTAATATTGCAGGGTTTAGGGTGTGACGTAATGACTGATAGTTAACGCATAGCGTCATGAAACAAGAAGTAGCAACCGTGGTTAGCATTGCCCTTATTCGTATACAAAGACAAACTCGTGAATTAAAGCGAAGTATGAATCGGATTTCAAGAAAATAAAAGTGGTAAGATATGTAGGCATTACCCATAGTAGTTCGATGGGATGTAATTGATAAGATCTAATATTTATTAATATAATTATTATGGATGAAATGTATTATAATGTAAATATTAAACGATACTTACCATTAGGGTATCCGATCACTTTATCCTGTCTTCAGGAGGGAAAACTAACAGGAGGACACACTGGATCAAGGAAAATATTCACTCGAATAAAACTCTCGAGGTGCCGCGCTAGATGGTGTTGCTACATGCTACATCCTTAAGGTTTCGAAGCGCGACGAGTCATACAGCCATCTGGTCTTGCAATGAGGTATTTGGAAGAAATTTCGATAAATATCGGGACGATTGCTTGCAACCGCATCGAAGCCACTCAAGCGCACGACTACGAGACAATCGAGCAAAGGCAGAAAATTGAGGAGGAAGGTCAAGGGAAGAATCCAGTGGAGACAGGAAAAGAGACCATTAAATACATCATGAATCAGCCATTTAACAGGAAGAGCCGATTCGAATTTTCTGGGAATCCGGCGGTTTAACAATCACTCATCGAAAGGTGGACGTAGATGGGAAGGAGGGAACATTGTACCAACGCGCCACATATTATTAATACCTATAAGTTAACTGCAGAGCAGAGGGCTTCATAGATAGAGGGGCATTTAGAACTAGGGTTTATTCGAGAACGATTTTGGNATTCTTCTCATGATGGAAAACTAACACAAAGTTGAGGCCCGTTTAGTAGATTCCAAGAAAGATAATTACTTGATTATTTTGAACCAGAACCAGATACTTATATGAATTTTACATGCAAATAAACTGATAGATTTTAATTAGATCTTGGATCGTATACAATATACACGATGCATAGATGATCTGGTATGTATTTGGCAATCTGATGTGAAGTAATTCATTTCTTTCAAGCTAACATTACCTGCGTTTCATTCGATAACAAGGGAGAGCAAAATACCTCGGATACGTCTGCTCATTACCTGAAAGGCAATTGAAATTGTTTCCGCTAGTCTATCGCTTGTTCTTCCCTCACTTAGAAGATCGTGTGACCTTTCATTTGGCCCAGCCGAAGCTTTGGAGCATCCTCTAATCATAGTGGTCTCCGTGCCCAAGCGATGCTCATCCAAGAATTCGCCATTCAAAAGTCTTTTGAGTAGGAATCAAACCGACTCTGGATAGCATCATCAGGCAAACCATTTATAACGAGAATCAGACAGGAGAAAATAATTTTCGTTCGCATAACATCATCCAATGCTAAGCGAAATCTCAAATTGCAGGATCTCTCATCGACGAGGGGGAATAGTTTTAAATTGAAGGCTCCGATCGATGGCATTGCCAATGGAGATACATGCATGTGCTACAACGTGCTAGTTTATGGATTCTGCCCTAAAGGAACAAGATGCTGCAGCATATTTACCAGAATTCACATTATTACGTTATTAAATTATATCACCTGTAAAGCGTATGTAATTCGCTAGCAATATCGAAACTAACGATGGGACTATGCCAAACAGTTTACCGATTCCGATACAATTCTCAATACTGCTTTTGACTTGCGATTCCTACACGATTCCCGATTTAGATTCCTTCAACGATTGATATTCAGTGTATTTAGTTACGGTTGTTTTGTAAAATAAATACTTAATGAACGAAGTATACGTGTATTTATTAATACAACATTTAGTGATGTGATTAATAGAAAACCTTATAAAATAGAGAAGGGTATCTTTTTCGCTGAAAAACTTAGGTAAAGGTTGAAAAGAAATGGGAACCGAATCGTTATTTCAGAATCTTAATTAAATCATCTAGCTTTCATATTTAAAAATGATTGACACGAAATTCAGACCTAAAATCGATATTGTTCTACTTTTAGATTAAATTAATATAACTATTATTTTTCAGTCAATATTGAAAGTGACTTACAAATGTTTAAAAGATATTTAAAAATTGGAACAGCAACAAAGTATAGAAGGATTATGTAAAGCTCGAGAATTGAGGGTTCACTAAGATTCCGTATTGAAGCAAGTATGGGTCAAATAAATTCACAGTAATTCCACATTCAGGCGTTATTAAGATTATTGATGTTTTGATGCTTTAATTAAGAAGTATTTTTATACCTATCATTAGTCATCAAAATTGGAAATAATTATAAGAAATGGAATTTTAAGTTTAAAAAAAAATCCAAAATATCGTTTTCGGAAATTAGCTTAAAAATTCTTTGATTACCCAAATGATTTCCGATTCTGATTAATCTTCCCATCACTAATCGTAACGTTCTCAATACGGCGTCGTCTACGGGATAGTGAATACCACGATTTAAAAAGACACCCGTCAAATCAATAGTTAACACTAAGAATGGATTCTTCAGCGAATTTTTCTGAAAATTTTTGGAAGCAAAATATAATGAAATCCAGGTATTCCAAGATAATCAGGTTTACCTACCATAACCCCGGAGTTTCCCAAGATAAACTTTTTGAAACTCAACGAATTCTGAAGGGTAGAAAAGGGTATAAGTAGCTTAGCTCGTTAAGGTGTGAACATAAGAAAAATCCCAAGGAAAGTCGGACCATGAAGTATCCTTCGCACATCGAAGTCGGACGAAACCGATTCGTCCTTGCCTACACAGTCTCCCAAAAACGTCGAGCGAAGAGCTTCTGCCTCGATAACTTAATTAGACCAAACATCCGCCCGGGAAGTGAAAGATTCCAGGTTCGAGTACTGGTCTTGTCAGATTTTCTTCATGGGCGTTCTTCCTAGGGAAATTTGATGGAACTTTCATAAATATACCTACAATTAAGGGGATGATTTGAATTATTATTTTGAACATCTAATAATATTTTATTAAATAAAGTTTTAAAAATATAAGGTTATTTGATATATTTTGGTTTTGATTATTGTGGTTTATATCTGTAGCAAAGCTGGGATTTAAAGGAAATACTCTTTCGCAACAAATAGTGCCGACAAGCATGATATCGATCCGCACTGATATCTCGTACAATTTGAACAATTTAAATCGATCTATGATGAATTCATTTCCTTTATGATATTTTCAGGCAACGCGACGATACCAGATTTTAACATAATCTTCATCGTAGCGTAACAAATAGAGGCACTGTTTCATCGCCGTAAAAATCATCTATTTTCGCCTCGATATAATTTCCAAAATACTGCTAATCTTATCCGTTTCCTATTGATGTAGCGATTCTTTGAAGGTTATAGCTTAGGGATAAGGAACACGATAATCGGTATTCGTGAATCGGTCGAATATTCCGAATTGTCGGTAAATTATCCTGAATGTCGAGTATCCGAGAACTCNAATTTTCCTTAATAGACTGTGGGAACAAAGGCTTATTCACTTAAGACTTACAAGCTGCATACTCTATTTTCACTCTCACTTTGGTTTCAGCGGCTCTCTAATTGATATAAGCCACTTTGAGACTGTTGAAAACAGCCGAGGAAAGGAAGTCGAGTTCTTATTATGGTCGTGAAAGAACGGGAAGGGATTGCGCACTCATCGCCTTCTGAATACTTTTAAGATAAGATTCACAATTCCAGTGATATCATTGCACTCCGAGCGAAAAGAGAACTCCAAAGGACTGTTAAGCTCGGCGGCATATCCATAACGCCGCCTATTTGGGACCGTGCTACTACTACCGCCACAGCCGTTACAGCGGCCAATGCTATTAACTGAGATGGCGGGCGGAGGTGCCCGTGTTGCCATCTTCCGCAGAAGAGCCGAACTATCAGCGTAAGTTGAACGCCACTTTTTTACGAATGGAACTTTTACTGTTCAATATATATTTTACGAAAGATTAAGTTATTTTCATCAAATGTACGCATGTGGTTGTTTAAAAAAATAACTTACGTATTGGTTTTCCAATAATTTATCATTTAAATGCGCTCAAGAGCTGAATTGGTGAAAACGTAATGATTGTAACAGAAAGAGAAGACTTTTCCCCCTGCCTAATATATTAAAAAATCCAAAAATTAGTCTGTAGCATCTGACCTTTCAGTGACAATGAAATAGGATGACTTATCTATAAATAAAGGAATAAAGAGCACGGAAATAATCAGTTGTATTTATGAAACAAATGTGTGACATTATTTCACGACTCCTGCTTCTGTAGCAACCACCAAACTTGAAGAAGTATACGTATGTTAAAACTTCTTTCCTAATTTCGTCTGTTTTGTCTGCCAGTGGCGCGGGACATTTTTTCCTCAAAATCTCAAATCCATTGTCTGAGACACTATTATTTATGTCTCGACCACTTGGCTCTCGCTTAATTCAAAAGGGAAAATGTTTATATTTCCTTATTTGACGGATGGGTTGACTCCATCCTTTCTTCAATTATTCCATCTGTTCCTTATATTAATTCCCTATTTTTTGTCCTCCACGTCTTTCTATATATAACCTCTTTTACTACCATAAAAGAGCATCTCATCAGCGATGAGGAAATGTAAGAGTTTCATGGGACTTTTTATTGGAATAATTTATTTCTGCGTAAACAAACCATTTTTAATCTTTTACCTCGGCTTCCTGTCTTCAACTGCGTATAATTTTTCCTGGAATACTACGAACAGTTTAATTTTCAACGCTTATTTACTTTTGTATTCAGATTATTATGTATTACTCGTACATTCCTTCATCAATCGATGTATATACTTCGTTTTCTAATAGGAATCTTACTCTGAATCTTATCGTTATTAATTTTAAGGTTGCCTGATTGTTTTTAGAATGATAGATATAGTTAACAACTCAGTTCGCTACCTCTTTGTTTGCCGTTAACTAGTAAATGCGACAGAGCAGTCGGGATGGCAATAACTCAAAAATATATATATCCCTCGTATGGTATTTATAGACATAAGTAAGTGAATAGAATTCGTATGGTATTTATCGAATCCACCTAAAGATATAAGTAAGTGAATAGGATTCAAGTGAATAGATTACAGTGGTATACATCGAAAGACCGTTTCTTGAACAAAAAGCATGCGAATTGCAAATTTTATTGAATTTTCATCGACATACTCAGAGCGTGTGTTGAAGTATTCGATGGAAAGATGGAGAGTTCCTTCCATGCAATATCGAGAAAGTGAAATGCAGCGTAAACTTTTACACGATAAGTAATCAGATTGCATTCCCATTGTTGTTTGAATGCCCTTATCGGTATGAGGAGTTAATTTTTTTCATATTTGAATGAGACGAACGATGAATGCGAAAATTTGTCCCTTTCCATAATTTTGTAACACTTATACACATGTTACATGTTTTACATGTATAATTAAGTATTGCTCCTTTTCATTTCAAAGAAAGTTTATGCATGGTAGTAGTAGAGAAAATAAGACACACATCTAAGCCGAGATAAGAAAGAATATTGAATGACTCAAAATAAAAAGTGAAACTATGTCCAAGCATTTCATGGCTGCGTAATATTTGAGAATTCGGTAACTTTTTATCTTTTGCCAACCAGTGTGATTCTATTGTCATTCTGAAAACGACATTTCTCTTCCAGTAGCTGGCCTTCTCGGGACCTGCGTGAAAGAAATGTGAGAGAATGAAGGAAAGGGGATTATGAGACGGGAGAGGAGGGGAGCAGACGGATAACATCCTAAGTCGGCTGCCCATATGGAAAAAGAGGATGCGATCGAGTTTGGGAGAAGGACGAAGCCGAAGCCGAAGCATGAGATGCTCTTCAAACAGGTTTTTGGTATCCAGAGGACGTGATTTGTCGTGCAATGTAAAAATGCGAGGGAATGAAGGGCAGAACATATAAAAAACATTACAAATCAACCTTAAATTCTGATTAATTCTGAGAGAAACATAGGATAAAGCTTTGGCCTTGACTTCGACGTTTGTAAACACTATGCTTACGCTTCTCTCTCATCAATGAAGTTACCCGAGCGTTGAATTCTCACTTTATGCGAACCGAATTGTTTGATTATAGTCCTGGTTTTCAACTTAAGTCATGATATTTCTTATGCTTTACCTTCCTCTGTTTCTAGGCATTTGAGTTGAACAGTTTTACTATTAGCAGCAATTTGTTCATCTGAATAAATTAACCCTAACAATTATGTAAACATTTTGCAAACTTGAAATTCAAATTTTGCTGGTTGCATTAAAAAAAGTACAACATTTTGACTAGTTGGTCTTTCTGAATCTGACCAATGTTATGAGGCCGATAGACGCCTAAGAGGCTACCGATGCAAAATTAAATATCAGCTGGTGTATTTGATTTAATTTTCCTTAATAGACTGTGGGAACAAAGGCTTATTCACTTCAGACTTACAAGCTGCATACTCTATTTTCACTCTCACTTTGGTTTCAGCGGCTCTCTAATTGATATAAGCCACTTTGAGACTGTTGAAAACAGCCGAGGAAAGGAAGTCGAGTTCTTATTATGGTCGTGAAAGAACGGGAAGGGATTGCGCACTCATCGCCTTCTGAATACTTTTAAGATAAGATTCACAATTCCAGTGATATCATTGCACTCCGAGCGAAAAGAGAACTCCAAAGGACTGTTAAGCTCGGCGGCATATCCATAACGCCGCCTATTTGGGACCGTGCTACTACTACCGCCACAGCCGTTACAGCGGCCAATGCTATTAACTGAGATGGCGGGCGGAGGTGCCCGTGTTGCCATCTTCCGCAGAAGAGCCGAACTATCAGCGTAAGTTGAACGCCGCTTTTTTACGAACGGGACTTTTTCAAATTTACGCATGTGGTAGTTTAAAAAAATAACTTACGTATTGGTTTTCCAATAATGTATCATATGAAATCACCTCTGTGGAATGAATAAGTTCTGGTACCTGATAACTTGTTGCAGATCGTACTTTGTATACAGTAATATCTATGCTTTTCTCATTGCCACCTCATTTTCTGATAAAACTTAAACGTGTTTAATATCATGATACGCAATGTTGGTATCACGAAGAAAATAGAAACATAACTGAACCATTTCTTTGATTACCTTTGACAATTTAATGAGGGAATTTTGATAATTCTTTATTACGAAATATACGGGAATATCATTGTATTCCTACGTTTATTCCTACATTTAAACTATGATTATTTTGAAGAGTTATGGGCTAAAAGACTGAATCGAATTCGGGTTTACTATTAAATTAGCATAAAGCTTTTACTTTTCTATTCTTAAATTTTCTGGTTTAATTATCGTTCCTGAAAACGTAATAATATACTTACAAACAGGAAACCATCATAGTCATTTTAGCAATAGATAAATTGTCATTTTTGCCAACTGTTTTTTTTTTTCTTTTTTTTTTCCGGATTTCGTTCGGAAAAAACGTGTGAAATATCCAAATGCTTATCTTAATATATATACTTGTAATAATCAATCATTGGCAAGCATGAATTAGATTGACTCGTAGGAAAGCAGTTTTCCTAAGAGCAAGCTATAATCGCCTTATTAATGTAAATTAATTCAACATGCTTTACGTCTACTTGATAATGGATCGCTATTGCAGAAGAAGTATGTAATGTATTGGCGAATTGCTCGTTTAATATTTTAATGCAGTGGATGAATACAAAATGTACCATGGATAACATTTTTATCTCTAATCAGTTAGTAACTAGAAACAACCAAGAGTTAATTAATTAGTGAGTATATGAAAACATCGTAAACAAACGTGGTGAATTCATGCTTACGCCTGGAAGTTTTCTACTAATCGTTCAGCTTTGTTACATAATTTCATAGCGTTTACTATCGTTGTTAAAATTTTTAATACAATAAGAAAAGATTATAGGCACTAATATAGTGTATTACACAGTTAATTACTATTCCTCGTTGAGGGTATTTTAAACGCACTTAAATTTAAGATTTATATTTCAATGCTCTAGAGAGTGGCGCAATTCTGATATTTTCACCTTTTCCTTTGGAATCAATTGACCAAAAACAATTTATTGTTGAGAAATCATAATTTGAGAGAGAATAAATTTCATAATACCATAAAAATTGATTGGATAAGACAATATACTGCTTACTTTCTATAGCACTCTGCTCATATGTTTTATAGCTGATGCTCTTTTGATGAATAGTGCTCTCATAAGAATATGTGACATAATATGTGATAGTGAACACCACAAAATATTTCAGCAGGAAACATTTAGTTGTATTTTGCTATTCTTTCCCGCTGTCGCGAGGTTCACTCTTCAAACTAACCGCTCAAAGACCTATTGAAATAACAATAAAGTACTTTAGATTTTCACCTGCGTGTAACTAAGGAAAACTTCCAAGAAAAGTGATCTCTCTGAAACGTTCTTTCGGTATAAAAAAGATAAATATTTGTATTTTCTTAACCCCGGGCCATCATTCATGTTAATTATCGATAGAAGCTCTATTCCTATTCATATCCCTTTTTTGACCAGTTTTACGAGGAATTGTCATTCACGCAGTGGCGGTTTTCACAATCACTTTAATATGACGAGAAATGTTCCGAATCCAGAACGCTGGTTAAAGAAAGAAGATCCACTTTCTCTATTCGGGCATCAAAAAAGTTGATGGACAACGCCGATTAGAGAGAAGGGACTTTTTTGTTCTGAACTGATGAGGTGTAATCAATACCTGCATCCAACATACTGTAATTGGATCCTTTTAATAGCGAGGTTTAGCCTATGTGGGACACCTTTCGCCTCTTCCACCTGAACTCGTACGTCTTTTTAGATGGGTATTTATCGTAGAAAAGGAAAAATTCGGTTTGCGGGAAAAAAATCTCCACAACTGTCGGTTGATAGAGAAAAAAACCCACTTTGCTGGAAAATACTCACACTTGAAGGGATTGGAAAAAAACACGAAAACACGAAAAGGAAAAATATTTTGAATAAAAAATAAATAAATCAGCAGCCGATGCGGTTAGTATCAGCCAAGCTACGAGTATCTACCTCGTCTTTAGATGGTGGAAATCATAGTAGTATTCGTTGAGGTTACTATAGTAGAGTACTAGTAGAGGTACTACTATGTAGGAGAATATTTATTAATATAGGTGGAAGAAAAAGAGAGTGTGGCACTGACCAAAAAACTCAATTAGTACGTGAAAAGTTTAAAAATAATCAAGGTATTTTTCAAAGGTTTCTAGAACATCACGTCACATACTGTGAGTTTTTCTTTCGCTCCATTTTCTCACAGCGTTTTCAAAGCTCTTTTCGCTTACTAGAATAAAAATTCATTATTCGCAAGTGAGGAATTGAAGTGAGTGAGAAATAATCAAGCATTCAATATTTTCTGATTACTGAGAAACTCATTTCGCGTTGCAGACCGAGAAAATTCTCTTCATAGACATATTAAAAATGAGGTACCAAAACGAGTTCAACACCACATCAAAGTGCCAAAATATTAAGATGGAACTCATCCTATTCTCGAAAAAATAACAGAAATTTCTTCATTTGAATCTTCATGATGCTTTGATAGCGAATACCTTTCATTGGTTAGATGCTGTATTAACATTCAGTGCAAGTTTCTACGACCACAAGTGTACATATGGTGAGCTGTACGATGGTCGTTCATTTTACGATGGGAACGAGAAAAATCACGGGCGAAATTCAAGTGCTATAAATTAAATCGGAAGTACCTTTTATGGTGATGTACGAAATGGAATTTCGACTCTTCAAGATTTAGTTAGATCATAAAAATACCTTGGCTCTCTTCCAGAGCAGTCTGTGCGAGATTAGCATTATTATCGAAATCTGATCTGAAAATGAGATAAAGCTAATCGAGAATCGAAGCTCTGTAAGACCATGCTTACAATAGATATCTGGGCGATTCTATAGTATCACCCAGATATCTATTGTAAGCATCTCTCCAAAACTCGATTGGAAACAAGCAGTCAGAGTGGATGAATGAGAACCAAACAGATATTTCACAGCAAACTTTTAATTTAATCGTTTATGGCTGAACATTTTCACATATTTTGATATTTACGTTCCTTTATATTTTTATCATAGATGTTCAGTGATACTACGGCCCTTTAAAATATATTGAAACAACGCAGAACATGATTTACATTCACGAAAAACTAGACTAAACGATTTGATATCCTACGAAGTGATTATCCGAAAATTTAAAATCGTCGTTACCTAGGTTTTTGCGAACGATTAATTTTTTGTGGTTTCTCGTATTCACTCGTGAGACGAATATTTGGGTAGCGATCAAATCAAGGTTCTTCGATCAATAACCCGATTCATTTCGCATCTCAGAAATTTTAAATTCACCTCTACCAAATTAACATTAACTGGATGGGGTGGTGGTCTTCGAACAATAGAATTGTCTTAGTGATAGTTAAAAAATGTACACCTTATCGAAATAAGTGTTTCCTCGACTCCGATTTAATTAGCGCGAGATTCTATTAACCCCAAATTATGCATGCCACGTCAGAGATCGAATTCTCGTCCTTGGAACGTCATCGATGATTGATGGGCACGACGCTAATGGTAGCGTCAAAAATAGGGGTTTCCTACCTGAAATAATTGGACTGGCGAACGATCAGTTGGATATCTTGCTAAAGCGTTCATGACCAGGTTAACTTCGATTCAAGTTTCTCTCACGTGTTAGGGGTGAGTAATGTGACGTCATGCGGAGGGATATATCTGTTACGTCATAGATATGCTCCGCGAGGCAAAGTAATCCCTGAAACGGTGGTCACCGATTGCAATGTCACGACAGACTCGCGTCCTACTCAGAGAAAGTTAGGGACTCGAAGAATCTGGTGCCTTTGTGTCATCGGTATTACCGATTTTGGCCTCTTCATATCTAACA
>KZ308287.1:799332-874867 GCA_000376725.2 Ladona fulva | reverse complement strand
TTAAAAATATAAGGTTATTTGATATATTTTGGTTTTGATTATTGTGGTTTATATCTGTAGCAAAGCTGGGATTTAAAGGAAATACTCTTTCGCAACAAATAGTGCCGACAAGCATGATATCGATCCACACTGATGTCTCGTACAATTTGAACAATTTAAATCAATCTATGATGGATTAATTTCCTTTATGATATTTCCAGGCAACGCGACGATACCAGATTTTAACATTATCTTCATCGTAGCGTAACAAATAGAGGCACTGTTTCATCGCCGTAAAAATCATCTATTTTCGCCTCGATATAATTTACAAAATACTGCTAATCTTATCCGTTTCCTATTGATGTAGCGATTCTTTGAAGGTTATAGCTTAGGGATAAGGAACACGATAATCGGTATTCGTGAATCGGTCGAATATTCCGAATTGTCGGTAAATTATCCTGAATGTCGAGTATCCGAGAACTCGGCCCTCGGACTTGGATTTCCTTCTGCGTTCGAAACTTATTCGGCATTGAAGTAAAACGTTTAACAAGAAACTCGACTGCAAGCTTAATGTAAGATAGATTAACTAAGGCATTATACACCACCTGCAACACTCCACCTGCCATAAATGGACTGCCATCCACCAACTGCAATACCCTAAACGAATTATTGAAAGTACGAATTGTCTTAGCATCAAACCTGGATCCATTAGGGCAAAAATCTTTACGGCATACAATAGAGATATAACTTTTTAAACTATTCCCTGAATTGCAACTTTCTATCTTAACTGAAAATACCCTGAACAAATTTTTGAAGTTCGATTATACGAAATTGTCCTAGCATCGAACCTGTGATAAGTAGGACAGAAATCTTCCGGCATACAACACATATGTATGTTTTCTGTCGACGCCGTGAATTTCAACGTTCTATCTTACCGGAAAATACCCTAAATGAATTTCTGAAAATTTGGACTTACTATTTAACCTAGCATCAAACTTAGAGCCACTAGGGCAAAAATATTTACGCCACACAAAATAATAGAGTATTTTCTAAAGACTCCGTAAATTTGATTGTTCTATCTTGATGCAAAGTACGCTAAATGAATTTTTGAAAATCCGCTAACAGCATTTAAACGGGAAAAGTACCGCTTTTGGAGCCTCCTAGAATCGAATCCATTATATCTAGGATGGATGTCTCCATTTTTCCTTAGTGTCAATCTTGGGGACTCTACGCAAAAAAATCGCCGGGTCAGTGAGGCTTTTCCTTTAACCTCAGAATTTGTATCCGACTATGTTTATTTTGCAAAATTAATTTAGAAATAATGGTCTTACGAAATCGAGAAAAGTGTCAGAAGAAAGGATACTGACAATAGATTCTTATTTTATTCGTGAAATATTCACATATATTTGAAATTTAAAAAATTTTGATAAAATATACGGAAAATCTATGAAATTTTGCTGCTATAAACAATTTCCAACAATCATTTAACGCGTTGAAAATGTAAAAGTAAGGTATATATGCGAAAATAATGCTTACCAATTCTCATCGAGTTGAAACATACTTACGGATTACGTTCTGACGAAACTTTTGAAGAACATTCCTATGAGGTAACTATATAAAATTCCTCTAATCAATGCTTCAACATTGTATAATTATTAGCTGAATCCAATGTTCATAAGTAAATGTGCTGCTTTCACATTACTTTACAGTATAAGACTAATACTTGAACAGTTTTACAGCCAAACATCGAGATTAACTTTTTTGAAACTATATGATTATCTACAGAAGCTTTGATATTGATATCCAAAAGTTAATATCGAGAGCTGTACAAATCAGGAACATTGCTCAGGCTTTTGGCAATATTTGGAAATATACTAACTACGTGGGACATAAATAATTAGTAGTGAATGCAAGCAATGGAGCTGCAAGCTCCCAAGTAAATATTTAGTAGATATTTTTCGACAGCTTGGGCAGAAAAGTGCCCCTTGAACCAGGCCACCCCCATTGCGTTTAGCTTTATGCTGGTACTTAGCATTTTCATAGAAATTTTCCCATACAGATTGCCAGAAATAAAATATATATATGAAGAAGTATTTAAATAAATACATGCATAAGGATACAGTACTCAGGTAAAATAGCTGAGATCGACAAAAACTTTATTTTTATGGGAGTTTGCATAAGACTTCCAACAAATTTCTCCTATTTTCTCTGTGGGTGGAAGTTTATGAAGTGGAAATTCACTGAAAAATTTGGAACACTGCCGATCTGCTTTTAAATCCTCAGTGTGCCACATTCTGGCCGGCAAATCTTGTATTGGAAACCATAGAGCTTGAGGATTAAATTGTATTTGACCCCTTCAATTTACAATCGATAATTTCCTAGGAAAAATAGGCGTGAAAACATTCTCGATCTGGTCCTGTCGGGATTTTTCCATGTCCGTTTTCCCATGAGAATTTTCTTAGGAGAAATGCCACCTTTACCGTTGAAGCCTTCACGATCGAAAGAAAAATAATACTTTTTCAAATTTTCAATTTCATTAAACTTTATTTTTCCTGCGGCCTTCAATAATGGAACTCTGCCAAATCCGTTTGTTTCTTGGGAAGTGTTGTTTTCTTACTGGCCCCTGCAGAAGTAGATGCTAGAAACTCGCCAACAGACAGCCTGAATCTGGTGTAATTCACTTTAACCTCGAAGCGTGATGGATGACAGCTAAAACGAGCTACAAGTAGTCTCTCATACTGTTTGCTAGAGTCGGGCACGAGCTGAGCGCATCATCCCATGTGTTCAAATCTTCATCTCTCAATGGAAAGACATCCATGTTCCCCTCTCCGCCGGCAGAAGAAACCAGAGGGAATCCGCCATCTAAGGCGAACCGCGTGATGTAAAGATCATCTCGGTCATCTATCAAGCGATAGCGAGCGCTCCAGCATTCGCTCTCGTGTCAGAGGTGATGTGCCGAGGCGGCAGGGGTGGGAAGGAGGAAAAATCATCTGGGAGGAAGCTGGGGAGTTGATCCGCACTCCAGAGGGCATGGAAATTCAACAGATGATTACCATCAGATGCAATGTAAGGAGCCCAGCAGATTTACGTACGCCGCGTTCATATCCTTAAGAAGCTAATGCAAAAACCACACTCCAATGTTTCATAAAAAAATTGTTATCGTAAAATAATGGAACTAGACGGAGAAACAATATAGAATTTTCTACAAACACACACTACACACACTAACACGTAATTACACAAATATGTTGTGCGGTTTTGATACCGTACCTTGATGAACGATGTGATATTAATTTGTCCTTCGGTAAAAGATAAAAGGAATTGAGGCCCTCGGTTGCATTTCCACAGCATTGCTCATGGTTGTAAGTAAAGTTCCCTATAAGTTTTTAATCTTTATCAACAAGAAAATTACTGCGGGCGCTTAACTTCACGGATCTGCGCTAATATTGTCAAGGAATAACTTAGGTAGCAAATTTTCTGTTCTTCTTTATTTATATGACGAAATGAACCATTTAACTTCACTAATTAAAATTAATAATATATAAAATCATTAATTGGGCAGCAAGTAAAAGAGTATTGAGCGATCGCCCAGCACACAGCCTTGAGAAAACTCTGGTTGTGATAACGTAAAAGCTAGCGAGACATACTGAGTGTTGCTGAATAACAGCATTCATTTTGGTCTCTCCTTAATCAATTGTCAGAGCAGTTTCAATTTTGAAAGCCGAATGAATTAATATTTCTTGTAATTCTCAAAAGAAAATAGTATCTTGAAGAGCTTACAGGGTAAGGAAAACCTTTCGTAGATAAACATAACCGATTCAAATAAAGGAGAGAGACAGCATATCTGTTGTTATATCGCCTTGAACTGAGCAAGATAAGCTTTTGAGATACGATAATGAGTACATGGGAAGCATGTAGAAGTAACTGTGGAGAAGAAATCGGTAAGTTATCGAACTTGTGAGATCGTAAACAAGGAAGCATCGAAATTCTCGGATGGGTAAGACATGTTTTGGAGTATTGAGATAGAGGAAATCATCTAAATAACTCATCATTTGAATTCAGGTTGGAGTATGATTTATAAGAAAAGGGAAGGAATGAATGCTGCTCTCTTACAAATGATTGACAGTTTAGTGAGTAATAATAATAGACAGACACTTTAATGTGTTGGTTGGACGAAGATACTTTAAGTCTCACCCAAAATAGATGCATCATTCATTTATTTAATCTGATTCCTCATTGAATAATCAATTATTTCTAACAAACAGAACAGGTTTTCCTGGGCCATGAAAGTAAAGTGGATAACATTCACATGGGGAAGAGCAAATCATGAAAATGTCCAAGGACTGACAATGAGTTGCTTTGGAGATGGGGGAATCGAGATCGATTTCGGGAGAAGAATTGATATAATTCATAGATAGGGAAGGAAAAGAGAAAGTGATTATTGAAGAAGTAAGGCAGTCTATTCCGAGCGACGTCATTGATCAATGCTCATGTATGCATTGTATGTATGTATTGTTATGCCAACTATATGTTTGGTATGTATTAAGAAGTCCGACAAATATAGGGATCGCCCAAGGCGACTCAAAGTTATGCTACCATGTGCAAAACGTCTGAAAAATATCTCCAATCATATAACGTTCTAATTGAAAATCAGGTATCCTTTCTGCATTTTTATTTCTTAATTGTTCACCTAAGATATGGGATTTTTCCTAAAAGAACACAAAAATGACGATATTTCACTCAATACCATGATAAGGTATTAAGTACTTAAGAACTAGAAATTTCAGAACATTTTCTTTCCTCGGGGTTTTCAAAAGTTTTAATGTTTGCTATCCCTTGACAATGCAATTAACATCCCTCTTTGAAAAAAGAGTTACTTACTGACTTACTTTTTCCTCAAAATAACCACATTTAAATACTGACCGATGAATTTTTTTAAGAATCTGAATAAAATTAAGGAACGGTTGGGGTAGACGAGTTAATCTCTTAGGCCGTAAAAGAATGAAAAAAACGTTACATACATCCTTTATTTACTTATTTGAATCCTTTCTGTGGCGTAACGCATTTGCTACCCACTTTGAGTCAGCGAAAATGGTTTCTCTCCGGAGACGTAACTGCTGAAGACGCAAATTCCACGGACGCTTTTTCTAGACTCAACTGTCCGGTGCGCAATTGCCCTAGAGCCTAAAAATACTGCCGAGAAAGCGAGGGAGGAAGGGGAAGGGATGAGTAAGAGGAAAACTGGGGGCGATCCGGAGGAGATACGGAAGCTTTGGGTCCGCCGTATAGAGCGACGTCTGTGGAATTGGAGCGGTCCGCATTCCCGCATCGCCCCCTGTTTATATAGCGAATGCTCCCAAAGGGGTACGTGCCCTAGGTCTTGGATACCCATCGAAAGAATCTCCGCGGCGGCTTTGTTATTCGTCCCCTATGGGCAAGTAGCGGAATTGCAAGCATTACTCCTTTAGGAGATTTCTTACGAGGGCATCGACGATTTGCGGGGAAGCGAAGGGATTTATATGGGAAAAGAGAGGAAGCCGCCGAGAATCGAAGTGAATTAGCATAGTGGAATGGCGTGCAGGCGAAGGATTTCTTTAGAATTAAGGCAGTTCGGATCAAAAATATATACTTAAGGTATTCGTACTACATTTTGTTGTATACATCAGTTCCAACCACTTCGTTCTTTCTCACTCCAGAGAGGAGAAAGAGGACTTTCCTGAACCAGTTCTTATTATTATGGACCAGGAAGGTATACAGGAAAGCATATCCTGGAAATCTGAGGTTAACATCCGGGAAATGACTTATTAACGAAAGCGTCTCTGAATGATACACTGAAATATGTTATTTAATCATCCTTTGTTAAGCTAATTTAGATGAATATTAATGACGTCTTAGTGAAGTGATTCTTCGATAGTTACGGAATGAAAATCTATTCATACCAAAATATTACTTATATCCCGGAGGAAACTTATAAATGGGAGATTATCCGCATCTCCAGAGGTTTACATTTTAATGTATATGATTGCATTTATATGGAATCATTGCATGTATGTATACGTACATCTTTTATTTTTATGTGCTCTTTTAATAAATATGCGAACTGAAATTATGGTAGAGTATCATCGCTGATCTTGCAATAGCATTAATAATATCTGAAGTTTTCTTAAGAGCCATTGAACGTATCTGGAAGAATTGCACCTTTGCATTTTTGGCATATTAAATCGAATTAAAAAAAGTTTTCGAACACTACGATAATTTCTGAGTCTAGGGAGAATATAGCAGCCACTGCCAAGTGGGAAGCCTATGACCGAGGACACCCCAAAACGGTTCTTCGAAGGGCCCAGAGAAAATTCTTGGTGGGGGAAAGCTTTCATACCACTGGGTGCAATGGAAACTATTGGAAAAGTGCCGAGAAGAAAGCTGTGATACTCTGAAAGACAAAATATTCCATCATGTAGAAGAGAGCACTCCTAATCGGCATTCCAGAAAAGAAATCGAAACGCTTTGATTTGATTATTTTAACCGCGTTTCATAATAAGTAACATTGGAAATTATTGAGAGCAATTGCTATTTGGAGGTGTGATAAGTATCCATTGGATTAATGCCGTCGATTTGGGTACAAATAATGACGATCTTTCCAAGCTGATTTGATTCATATCAATACTCTTCCATGTCTCGATAAAATTATAAGTGACGCCGCGTCTCCGATTTCCTTTGACGCTTATTGAACAAGAATTTCAGCATTTTCCTTCGGTGCAATCTGTCGGCGGCTGAGAAAACGAACGCAATTACCGGCACACATCAAAACACTCCAGATTCGCAACTGTAATTCATGCAAATAATTACCTATATGACATTCATTTGTAACCACCGCATCCCTTAATATCGCTCGTGCGGCGACGGAAGAGGCTATAAAAACCACATTAAACGCGCCCTTAATTGTGCAACCAGGCGGGGGAACGCATTTATCGAGGGAGCAAAAGAGAGCTCGACTTATAAAACGCGAGAAAATGAAATTTCGCGATCGGCTCGATTATCGCCGCCGTAAAACACATAGCGTATCGCGCTCATCTCATTGCATTCAGCGGCGCTCAGGTGAGAATGCAATATTCCCATGCGCATAAATTACAAAGTCCTTTCTCTCTCGCACTTTCCTACACTCCATCTGCATTCGGGCTCACGCAACTCCATTCCGTTCTCAAACGATTCCACTCCCAGTATATCAGGTACGGAGAGGAGTCTAGAGGGGGGTTGACGGGCGTTTAAAAGGCATGGGGAAAAACGGAGTCCTCCTCCACATCGTTTCCGCCCGTAATAACCCTCGAAGCCACGAGTGTGACCATCGAGTCTCGTGCTCGCCATCAGATGTCTCCCCACTCTAGTGGGCCCTCGGAAAGAAAAGGCCCTTGCTTCCTCCCAAACCCGTTTCTCCCGCCACCCTTTACCACTCCCTACCCTAAACCCCTCTCCTCCACTTTGGCCCTGTAATTTCACCTTTTTTATCTTTCTCCCCTTTCTCCATCAATACTGCGGAGTGACTTTGTAAAAGATCGCGTGACGCTACCCACTTTTGCCTCGGAACATGTTTTTTGGAGGAAAAGGAGTGAGGTTGGAGCGATAGGGGCGGACTCTATTCTCCCATTGGACGATGGGAAAGTGTATTCCCGAGAGTTTGACGGAATCCGAGTTTTTTTCACGTCCTTTTTTTCCCCTGGGTTATGCTACGCTCGGGAGAAGGGAAATGTGACGAAGGGGCCTTTAGTTCCGGGGATAAAGGCCGAAATGAATTGCTCCGGCTGATAGGTTTCGGGAGATATGGAGGGAAATTGAACAAGATGTCGGAGAATGGTTATCTAAAATTCGGCGAATGGAAGTGGCGCGCGATTATCGCAGGGAAAGGAGATTTTGGCGATAGGAAAAGTGGAGCGGTCGTATCTTTTTCTGGCTACGATTTGGCTTCGGAGCGCACGATTTTTACGTCGTGCGATGTTTTTATACATCACCGATACGCAGAAGAGGATAACAGTATTGTGTTTGTGATTGAAAAAAACATGAGTTTTTACGAAAGAATAAGCTGCGAAAAAGTGGAGGTTCTAACTTAGCCGGAGTTTACGTCCAATATTTCGGTTTATCGGTCGTGTAACCTTGCAGAAACAATTTGAAACAGTGTAAGCCATCTAAGAATGTCCTTAATATTAAGGAAATTCTTAGAGTATTCTTACAGTATTTACTGTAAAACATGTCTAAAGTGACCTCTCATGGGACCACCCAAAAGAGGTCACATTAATAGGTGGTCACTATAGCAACATTGGGTTGTAAGATGTTGGAAGAGTTATTTAAAGGAATTGTAAAATACTCTAAAATGAATCTCTTTGCAAAAAAATACTCCAGCTTAGAATATCAGAATGGAAAGAAAGATAGAAAAAAGTTTGCATTACGATAAAAAAGACAACCTTGTGGATTGGTTTTTGGAAAGGAGAATTCATTTTCGTTTTTATAAATCCGTCTAATACAATTTGGATTTTGCATATTTTAAAAAATCAAGTCAGCTTTTTTTCTGCAAATTTGATGGAAATTCCATTTTTATTTTTCCTTTCCAACTCAATGTGAATTGCAAACTTTTGGAATCAAATCCTTTTAGAAAAATATAGAATGTTAGAGTTTTTCATTTAAACTGGTTACTATAAAGAAGGTACATTTCGTTGATGTTTCCCCAGATAGGTAGTTACTGGCCATTGTAAAGAGATATACATTTGATTACATGCAATGCTTATATCTTCGACAGGGACCAATAAAACCTGGTCACGTTAAGCAGATGGTCACTATAGGGAGGTTGGCACATTGGCATGTTCTAATTTAGTTTGTTAATTGGATATCATGCTTATCGGAAAATGTATGAAGTTTTCCTCGATAAAAAATTGGATATAATGGTGAATATGTTATTTACACGCCATTTTCATGAATGATTTACCAAATGAAAATATATGATAGAATTCATGGGGCTGAAGTTTGTATCTAGGACAAAGTAAATTAGTTTTATTTTATTTTGACTTTGTAGATAACAGATTTGTCAAACATCTATACCTTATAGAGGTTCAAGAAAGCGAATGTTTGTATTGTATCTATATAGTGCCCTGTTATACGTATCTATCAGATGGTAAAAGAACTTTCAAGGGGTTACACAAGAAGTGAAATAGGTCCATTAGAGTCTTTAAGAACGAATAAGAATTGGAGTATATACGAGTACATACCTTGTACATATCTATTCTCAGAAATATATAGTATTACATGCAAAATATGTTTATTAAAATAATGAATGTTTGCTGTGAAAGTAAAAATTACTAAATAATCATATAAATAAAGTAGCAAACAAGTAAGTTCTTCTCATCTTGCCGAAGTTTACATAAAGAAGGTAGAAATATCAGCTGACATATTTACACATTTAAGAGATACCTACATAATTTAGACCACTATAATTCTAATAACTTTTCAGCTTCGAATTAATTTTAAGAAAATCAGTTTATGTAATTAGTAATGAAGGAAATAAAAGTCATGTTCCTATGAAGAAATTGATTTATGGTGCATGCACCATGTTCTACACTCTGAAAAGCGTCTTGTATGGTGCAGATGCAGAAGATGTAATGCAGTTAAGGAAAGAAGGTGCACTGAGGATACAGTGAAAGAGGAAAATAAACCCGATGATGTTTTTCAAGGAAAAAAGATTGCTATAANCCTTTTTTCCGCGAACGATACGCGATAATAATAAATTAAATAAGTAATTCTACTCATGGTGTTTACACCCCCTGCCACTCGCCGGAAGGCGGCTTGCAGGGTACTTATGTAGATGTAGATGAAAGAAGAGATGCCGTAAGATAGCAATGAAAACACGCTTTTTCATGGAAAAATTGCAATTAACAGCTTAAATGGGCGAATACATAGTCACTCCCTTAGCGGTGGTGAAGGGCGTAAATATAGATCCAGAAAGTGACGAAGAAATTTGAATGAACGATTCATTGGCGTACGTTTAGAGGATTAGGAAAATGAATGGAAAAATCAGAGTGAATAGAATCCAAAATGAGTCAGAGTTGAGTGGTCCTTCGCATACAGCGGAGAGTGTTCGGACTCGTCGTGGGCGGAGGATGCTAGGGCGTGGGAGGGGGAAGCGAGGGGACTCAGCTATGCCCAGCACCCCTTCCAACCGAGTGACGTCATAATCGAAAATGCGGGACGCGTAGTGAATCAGGGGCGGTCTGTTATATTGTCGCTTACTCGCTGTAAACTGCATCATTACGGCTGGGATTTACAGCTCTAAGGGGCGAGAGGAGGGGGTTAATGCATGGGGGCGCTCCTTCGGAGTGTTGAGAGTCTCGAGAAGTCAATGTCTCAGAGCTGAAGAAAGGTCAACTGGATGCACGTCAACACCTTTTTGCAGAACCCCATGGAAGAGAGTAGCTGACGTTGTGCTCAACCGGAAAAAGGTATTCGGAGACTTAGGATGCATTCATGAAGACGTGCGTCCAGAGCTTTTACGGATGATGAAAAGGTTTTATTCCTAGCTCCTCCGTCTGCATTTCTCGTTACACATGGAGCGTTCTTCCAGTCTTATCTCAATCAGGGCTGAATGGGACCTCTATTCGGCTTTCCTGTGAGATCCTCCACATATGACCTACTAGTTTATTATGGTAAGATGAGAGTTAACGTCAAACATGCCCATGAGGAACTCAGAGACCCTTCACGCTTGGGAGGCGCTCGGTGCCTGCCAATTCCACGTTGAGATTCCTCGAGAGTGCGCTCCCTGTGGCGACGGTAACCCTTTGTTCTTTTCATAACCGACCATGGAGGAGAAGCTATTGAAGAATGGGCCTGATTGACGCCTTCGACATTGAAATACTTTTCTCGCCCCAGAACGCTACCAAGAGGAGAGAAAAATGGTGCCGAGAATCTTTTTCACGCGTAGAAACTTATGTGGCGTGGACGCCTCGAAATATAGTCCGCTGACACGCATCCGATATCTCTATTCAGTGCCAAGTATATCTCAACAGGGGCCACTGTGTGGTTTCCCATCCTTGAGAAATATCTCTGGAAATATTATGAAACCTAGTTTTCGAACTCTCGATAGGCAGGATTTATATACCCCCTTGTGAGGGTTTGGCTGAGGATAAACAACTCTAAGAATCTGTTCGTGTAGGATAATCCGACTGGTGTGCCGTGAATGAGGAATTGGTGTGTCGCGTAATATCTGAGGGAGACATTTTTATAACTCCGAGATAATTAAGAGCAATAATTTGCGATGTAATATTTTGTTTAATTGGAATTCGTTGTTCTTAGTTCTAGAATATTTTGCCTGCAATAATTTATTCCTTCTTTCACTATTTTAATTCTGTTTCAAACGTAATATTCTGCGCCGCATAATTTGAGTTACTGCGACGATTTGCAAAACTCTGGGGATATATTAGGCGAAGAAACTTCCCTTATTTTTAAGATATTCTCTCTCATGTAATGTTTAATTTATTTTGTTTAGTTCTGATGCTCATTTTGTCTTCTTTTGTATCCTATACCACGAAAATAATTTTATTGCCAAGATCTGTGCAGTATTAAATAAATAAATGAATTACTGCAATAAAATTACGACGAAAAAAGGTCAAATCCTGATTTTATTATCCCTAGTTTTGTTAACGTAATTGGCATAAAATGCTTACAAGGAGGAGGAGTAGTTCCCTGAGATTAATCTCATGTTTTTATGTAATAAATGAATAAAAGACGCGTTTCTTAAAGTATTATTTTTCAAGAGAATACATTTCTAAATTTAAGTTATCACGTTTGATACTCCCGTAAAGTATGTACATTCCAACAATGTTAACTTATTCTGCTATTCTGCATGTATCTGAATGTTTGCCAATCTAAACAAATGCAGTTACAATGATACAAATTAGAATTTATGACCTTCCTCTAGGTCATCTGAACACTTAGATTTTATTTATAATCCCATGGCATCATTGTGGATGTATTTATTCTGCGTGAGTCACGACTGTTCATTCAAAAATGTCCAAAATGAAAGAACAAAAATATACTTTCATATAAGCATTAAGTGAATGGAATAAATGATTTTTCATTTGCATCATAACACACTATCATGTATGAAAGACGCATTTAACTCGGCGGTGTTTTATGCCATTTATGCATCCGCATCTCATTGAGAGCGTACAGATTGATTTCACACCACCCAGCCACGTGCACTCGATCATGACCATTGCCACTCTCTCTGCATTTATATTTCTCTTTCTCTCCTCAGATATATTGAAGTGATATCAACTATTGAAGAAGCCTACAAAGAGCAAGACATAAACAGGTGGACATTTTCAGGATTACCTGTCCTCCTGTCAGTGTCCAGGTTTCATCGAATCAACGATTTCAATCGGAACGTGAGTAAAAGGTTTAAGAGATAAGAATGATCCAATCAAATTTTTGATTTCAGATCACATAGTTTCCTAGAAAATGTCGCCAATGGAAAAGGTGTTAATAACATGGTATGAGGATGGAGATTTGATATTTTCAATTCGTAGCTCTGATGCGTTTATAACATAACTATAAGACTAGTAAAGTAACGTTAATGTAAGTCGAGACTTTAAAAATATGATTCCTTTCTTTGCCCAGATAAAGTTAAAAATGTCTTCAAAAGTCACCTCAACTCAAGGTGTAATTTTCTTGTTTCAGATTAGATTAATTTCGATACAGCTGATGTTTATTTTGAATTTATAACATTATCGACTCGTTTTGAAGAAAATCTTGAGAAAAATAAGTTAGAAGTACAATCTAGTAATGCCAATTGTGAGAACCAGTTTTAAGAGTGATGATTACGTATATCAGGTACTTAGTTATTATCCAGTACACAGTTCTTATTTCATTTTAATGAACCAATACTCGAAGATGACGTGGACGCTTAATTCCTTTTAATGAGTTCTTCTTGATAAATTTATCATTATGTGAAATTTTTACCTAATTTTACATTTTATATTAATATATGAATATTTAATCCATCAGAGAGATTGGAGCTGCCTGATGTGTATTTCCTTAAGCTGTGACTGAGCTTGTTGATCGCGTAATAAAGCTCCTTAAACACGGTTGATAAATTACATCAATGATTATGCCATTTGATAAAGTACATACCGGATGTTAAATTAACATATCAACGTTTTGTAGCAGTTGACGAATCCAGACAATTTATTGAAGGCGGAAATTTTTTAGTTGAAACTTTACTGTTTAAAACCATAAATTGGAAAACTAAAAGATCTGGGTGGAATTTACATCACGAAAAGCTTTTCTTTCTTACAGTAGATCTTAATAAAATGTACAGAAGAATAAAAAGGTGTGAAAAAGAGGAGATCCTATTCAAGTCCAAACGTCAAAAACATTTCCTTTTCGAATTGGTAATTTGGAGGATTTACGCTACAAAAAGAAACGAAAAATATATTGTGAATCGTCAAATTTTCAGATTTATTTATTCCCTATCTATCGAGTAGGAAAAATGCCACGACAAAACCACGGCAATCCCCACCCACTAATACCATTTATTGTTTATAGCCGTTTCACTTAATGATCTTGATAGGAATCCCATTCAGGACCAAATTTAGGAAAACAGAGCTTACCTTCTAAGCGGTGAAAGAAGTCTGAAAATGAAACCCATTCCAACACCTACATTTCAACTCATAATATCCACCCATGATATAAATGAGAATAAATCCTATATAAAACTCGTAAATCAGATAATTATATCGAATCATTCATCCCTAGGAGCACGGCTCCTGAGTCATTGCAAAAACTCGGCGTCAAAAAAAAATAAAAATATTCCTTTTCTTCCATTAATCTTAAACTTATAAATAAACCGAAATCACTAAAAATATTCTGGATCACAATAACGTGTATAAATCCAAAACAACTATGTTGTATGAGAAGTTGGAAGGAAAAACGAGCACCTTATCCTCCTCATCAGAAGGCAATATTATCTCTAAAAAAATTCCATCTCCCGAACAACGCCATACTCTTCATTCCTTAGTCGAAGCAGACGTACCCTATGGTTTCTTTGCTTTTTCAATGGCAGCTTGCGTGCTCGACCCCCTCCCATTGGTCCGAGACGTACAATTCGAAATATCTCGGTTGGGTTTGAGGGTGGCCCTCCGAAGGCCAGAGGCGCTCACGAGAGCTAGCCGCTTTGGCATTCGCCGCGTGCTTTCCTTGCTCGCTATCTATAGGCTATCGAGAGGGAATAAATCAATGACGAGGACGCGAGCCTCAAGCCAAAACAAGCGCGGCCCTTATTACGTACGCTCTTTTTTGCTTCTGCGGGGACCTTGCCAATAGATGGAGAAATATCTGCAGCCGAGAGGGAAACATTTGTAGTATTTTTCGTTAGGCGGGCGTGGAAAATAAGCGCATGGATGAGGAAAGATTTGGCCAAAGGGAATGCACTAGTCAGTTACTGCTTGCCATCCGAATCCATTGGGAAATGAAGAACAAAAATATTAAACGAGTAAAATTTCCGTGCGATAATCCTCTGATTTGATGTCAATATAATGTAATATTCTCGGCAAATCTCCAAAACAGTTGCCAGAGAAGAAATTGTAGTAAAAGAATATACATTTCTTAAAATGAAATTTGTCAAGGGAAGGCATAAATCTTCTTTCTTTCTTTGATATTACACCTTAAATTAATAGTTACTTCTGTTTTATTATAACTTATGAGCGTTATTGTTTGCATATTCATGTCCGGAGTCCGGCTTAATTACTCTACACAAAGATCAATCAATTTATTGACTTTACTACCTATATAAACCACTAAATATTGGAACTTTTAATTTCCTGAACTACTGGCTTAAATTAAAAATTAATTGAAGTTCAGGATATCCAGCTGGTTTCTTGCAGTTTTACCGAGAAAATCCCCTCTTCATGGAGAAAATGTACTAAAAAGTAAAAACGCTATGATTGAATAAAGGGGAAGACTCGAGTCCGAGTCCTGGTCCTGACAGACTTTTTTGGGTTTGCACCCACTGCGAAACGTCAAAAGTCGGCTTGTAGGGTATTTATTTAGATTTATGTAAAGAATATCCAAATTTTATGCATACAAATACTGATTCATATGTCTAGAGTAATTCATATTATATGTTACCGATAAGAGTTACCTGTTGAGAATTTTATAAGTGTTGAATTTTCCACAAATTAATGGTTCAAAAAATTGGACGGTTACAGGAACAGAATGCTATAATCAAAGAACAGGTTCCTCTTCAAAACCACCGAAACGCATTTGATAGTTAGAAATGGAACTCTTAGAATCGTACCGATTTGTTCCACCTTCGCATCGCCAACTTTCAACCTCTTGCGTTCATGTCGTAGTGGTTACGAGGATCGATTTCCTTCTTGATTGCTTCACCTGAACACTTATCAACATTTCGGCATTTCTTTGACTTTGAACTTGAGCTCTTGGGTAGCTACGTATCTCTCTTCCTTCCAAGTTTTCAAACCACCCTTTAGTTATTATCCCCAGGAATGGAAGAGAGTCTGATCTGAGGGAAATCTGATTTTCTGCCTTGTTCGATTCTCCTTGGAAATTACTCGGGTACTTATATAACGCAGCTACCAAGAATTGTTCCAAATGCGTATATCCTGTAACATTCCTTCGGCTTGCATACTCATGTATAGCATGAGCAAATTTGATACGAAACTATCATTGACTTTTTATCTCCTTTCGAGTGCTTTCGGTTGCAATACTTTATTACAAACTCTTCCTTGTATATGGAGTAAATTGTTCCACTTTCTTCGATCGAATTACGACGTTAAAACATGGTACCGTATAGACGTCGGTTACTTGAAAGAAGCTTTATTCTCTGATATCCTTTATTATACGATATATGGTAAGACTTTTCAATAACTACACATCCGCTGATGTGCTCAAAGTTCATTTACAGCAGAATCGGCAAGCACGATAATCCACGTCAGTTTTTGAGTGATGGATCTACAATTTGGTTAGTCCGAACTATATTTGGAGTAATCTCTCTCATCCACGGGATTTGAAAACATTGTCGGCTGTTACGTGTTTAAGACTGGGTAGAAATAGTTCTCTATTAGTACGAGCTCTTTTACTCTTGAGTGCAAACAGATTCATCACTCAAGATATTCTTGTGACTCTCTCATGAGATTTAAGACTCACGTTTGATTAAAACTCCTATAAAGTGAACTTTTATATGCATTAAAAAGCAGTAATAAAATATTTTTCGATTACCTTGAGCAGAATGGACAAAGAAACAGGAAAGCTGTTTCTTCAGGCGTCGATATTAAAAACAGATTTAAAATAGTCGACATACATTTATAAGGCAACTGGATGCTATAATACTTATCGAAAAGATTCGTCATTAGAAATTGTATATACAGATTAAATTCAAAAATAACTTTTTTGCGTGGAAAAATTCGGATTGGAACAAAAAAATATATGAACAATATTTACTTTATCGACACAGTACTCATATCTAAAGGCAAACGAATTATTCATACGTTACATTTTATTCGTTATTCAATTGAACATGAATTTCCAATCAATTATTTGTTAATGGCTAAAACAAAACATAGAATTCATTAAGAACATATGAATCATGATTGAACACATGGAAAATGTTTTGTGATTAGCATATAAAGGATAATTGACTTGATTAAACTGAGTTTCAAGTTAAAGTTTTCAATTACTGTTTTCTGAACGCGAGCTGAACATGAAAAAATATATTTCAGTAAACCTTACCAGTAGAAGTATCTTTAGGCTGTAACTTCTATACGAAATTCAAAACATCTCCATGTTTCATTTTCCTAATTTTTACGTTCTTTAATCTATTGAATTTCGGTAATTTTCACAGCATCGGTTGCTTTTTCTGCACGCAAGAGATAAAGTAGCATTTAGAATAGCATAATACGCGGCCGCGCGAGAAGCGTGTTTGAAGCGAATTTTAGGATCAAAAGAAAAATTGGGATTTCTGCGATGGAGTGGCGCTGATTAAAACTAGAGATCGCCAAAGGGGCGTGGGACGGCCACGATCTGCTAATATCAGGCACGCCTATCAGACTTAGCGTGAGGGCCATCAATTCCATTTCCCACGTCATGTTAATTCGGTATAAAAATACCTCCAAAGAAATTATTTTACGCTTAAGCCAAATTAAAATGAAAATAGCGATAAAATGGCACATCCAATTCGCTGGAAACGGAGGGTGATCCTGGAAACTTATTAAGTGTCGAATGAGCGGAAGAAATTATGGGTCCCTCTTTCACGAAAAACGCCGATAATATATCGTTGAATGAATTAGCGTCTGCAGAAGTTCCTCGCAGTAAGTTAAATTGAAATTTTAAAAGCTGGACGTGCGATGAATAAGAGTGCTGTACTTATCACAGGTTGTCGTTGATCATCTCCTAAGTAGTTAATGAACAACAAACTTTAAAGAGAAGGGAGGTTTTTGGAAGGAGCTGATCTAACGTTACTTCCAACCCATGAAATTCGCATATGTTGCATTTTCCAGTTGTAAGCACAGTACTTCTCTCTAAAATATTACCAAATAATCTCTGAAAAATCAAAATGCTGCTTCGGGTTTAACTATGTAATTCAAAGATTATGATTAAAGTTTTTAAATCTGCTCTAAAATGCTCAATGCCAAAGTAATTTGTAAATTTACCCATATTTTACCTTTATAATTTTCCGTCTTTGTCCAAAGAGCCTCATGTTTTCAGTAGGTAATTAGTGCAATAAATTTAGGAAAGATCGCGGCTTGACGCGAATTTCAAAGGGAGAAGAAATTTACGTTCGAAATCGCCCGAAAAGGTCGCACCGGATAACTCAGCGGTCATTAAAAAGATATGATCCTTTTCCTTTCCTCGTCTTGGCAATTTAACCCTATCCAGTAGGTACTCACATCTACATTATTGCGATATCTTTTCAACAATCCGAAAAATAAATCTTACTTATTCTATCTTTTAGGGTTTTACCAACAATGACTGCGGACTACAAAGAAAAGGAGAATTCTTAGCCTCAATATCGGTTTGTGAAATACGTTATTAATTTCTTTTGTTTATTTGGTTCTATATATTACATTGATTAAAAATGAAATATTAAGGTTTATAAGGCTCAGAAAATTATAATCTGTACATTAGCCGTTGGGTTAACGTACAGGTGTGCGCGCAGATTGAGATTGAGTGAGTAAATTACTTTCATTTACATCCATATTTATTTCTATAGTTACTAAGAAAGGCACTGAAAAGATAAGCATTATCATTTCAACCGACGTATGGGTATGAAATATATAAACATTTTGGGGCCATTAATATGTCCATTAGGCAAAATCAGGGTTCAACAGTTACGAGTAATATTGGTCTCGCGGCAATAAACTTAATTTATCTCTAAATTCTGTTATTTCTAAAAATCTTTAAACTTTATTGCCTTTTATATTTGAAATAGCAAATTTTAATGAAAAGCAATACAAGGAAAGTTACTTAAATTATTTATCTTCCATAAGCAATGTCCTTTATGCAAAACTTTGTTATACATACTTACTAGTGAGATAACCAACTCAAAACGGACTATGATATATGCTATGATGATGAAGAAATAATACATTTCGGGATAAGTTCAGAAATGTAGGTGCTAACTGCATAAACGCACTTCTAACTCTACGGAAGAAATGGAAAGAATTCTAGAATTCTTAGTTTAATGTTTATTTCCCCATCGTTTGCGTCTCTGATAGACAGAGGAATGTGGGGAAGTACCTGACAAATGTCATACATTCCATTATTTTAGGATAAATGCTTTGGGGTTGAAAATTTGTACACTCCAGGTATTACCAATCAGTTATTAATTATTACAAATGGTTATTTTCCATCCGAAAATACGTTTTATGCTTCCTTTTCCTTAGAGCATTACTCGGTGCATTACTAATTTCAATGTAATCGATGCGATTTAGTTTAACTTGGAGGAATGCCATAGAGAAAGGGAAAAAAATACTTTGTTGCTTCCACACGAATTTTACTTTCGACTTTTACGAGTCGTCATCAGCAAATCGGGCGTAAATAAAATCTGTGTGGAAACAACAAAGTATTTTTATTTCTTTCGTTAATTTCCATCTTATCCCCTTAAAACCTTTTTCCTCAAATATTTGGATAAACGATTACCGTATTTTCGAAGATATACTTGGAATAGAGACAACTTATCCTGAAAGTGTCTCCATTCCGTAATAGTATCAATGGTGCTTCAATAGTCATTAGTTATCGAGTAAGTCAATGGCTAATCTTCTTTTCATACAATGATTTTCGAGCATTATTTCATTCAATTAACAGCGAAAGAAATGTATCATATCATTAAGGATTTGAATCCCTGATGTATGTATATGGTTTACTTCTGTCTCTTAACTGAATTTATTATTTAATTAATTTTAAATTCGGCTCTTCTTGATCTTCGGTTCTGATATAGAAAAGCACTATCTATGGGAGTATCTACAATGGGTGCTCAAGTTCCACTATGCGAGATCAAAAACGTTTGAGGCCATGGGAATCGAACCGGCAACACCATAGACATGACCTTAGTGGTTGGTTCCTAGGCGCTTATTTTTCAACACTCAAAATCTTGTACGTTATTACCGGATTTCTCTCGTCCCTCAGGGAATGCCCTTAACCTTCCCTCAGAAGATGCTCGGTTGAGAACTGCTCATCTCGAACTTGTATTTCGTTCTGGGTTTTCATAACCTCCAATACGTTTAACGTAAGAGAGGAGCAGCTATATATTACAGATATGCATATGGGGCAAAGAGAGGAGAGGTTGAGGCATAATGGGGAGGAGATAGTGATGGAGAGGAAACGGAATACCGGCGGGCAACTTAGGCGGAGAGGAGGTGGAAGTGAGTCAAATTAGGGTGTTGGATAAAGAGGAAGTGGGGGATTGTGGGAAGGACTGTCCGATAGGCGAAGGGCGGAGGGGACAGAGTTTGAAAATCGACGAGTGCAAAGTAATGAGTGGGGCGATCGCGGGCCGCAGACTGTTAAGTCGGGCGGGAGGATAATGGGATATAATGGGTCTCATCACGTGGTGCCCTCTGGTAGGAGGGTAGTTAAGGTACGCGTCCTTCGAAGTATTAATGAGGGAGGTGTTGAGGTATTCGTGTTCGTCCAAAGGGAAGTTCCCGCAATTGAAGGGGCCCTAATCAAAGATGGCCGAACGATGTGTGTGCGCGAGAGCGGGAAAGCAAGCGATTCGATAAGATCTTACTTTTTGGCTAAAGATGGTGTTTTCCCGAAAACGGGAGAGGTTCCTTCGTTTGGTGAAAGTGGAGCTCGCATTGGCTAACCCATTGTTTCGGTGGTCTTAGAAAGAGGCGTCCTATTCTTAGCCGAGTTTATGAATTATTCAATGGCGGTCTTACGGTTTGAGGGACGTTGAGATGGAACCATTTACTACCTCGTAATGCGTTATCTGTAACACGATATCTCCGAGTTACGGGGAAATGAAAACAAATTGGTCGCATAGTTCGGGATACGGAAATGGGGAGTGTCATTGTCCAGCTCCCGTTTGAAATGAAATCAGATGTGCCGTTTACGGCACCGCTCTCTGGGAGTGATAAACGGTCAAAGACGGATGGAAGTTGTAAACTCCACAGAATTTTCTGTGATAACTGTATTTGTGTGGCATAATTACTACATAAGGCTTTGTAATTTGCAAATCTTAGATCCTCTAGTAATTTCTGCATGTTATATTTACGGTTTGATAATAAAATGAATTCATCTATAGAATTTAATAATAAAAAAGCACGCTAGTTTTTTCAGAGAAGAAATAGATAATATTTAAGAATGTAAGAATGGCAGCTGCTACGAATGAGATAAATTTCCTAGCTAAATACTTTACAATAATTACACATGAAGCCGGTCACAATAACTTTGATACAAAATATTAATATATCGAAAATACTTGTTAAAAATGTTGATCTATATGTGACTGATACAAACCAAAGTTAGAGGAAATTAAATAACATTAACGCTACTAGTTTATTGTTTAGAAAGTTTAGAAATACGAAGCGATAGTTTTGAGAGGAAGGAACTCTTATCAGAAATTAATAATACATGGTGATTCTATGCCGTTTTATTCAGGACATTAAAGAAAAATTTCTTTGAAGAATCGAAACATACAACAAAGCTCTATCAAGTCAAAAATGTTTACAACATTTGGCAAAAAATTGTGAAATTGACCCAATTCATCGGAAACAAAAGTTCTTATAGAGTTGCTTTCAAATAATTCTATCATTGAATAAAATGTACGTAAAGGAATTCAAGACTAGGAAACTCCTGATTAATGACAACGTCCTAAATCAAATAAAAGAGACTCGTAAGATTTTCAGCATTATAAATTCATCTCTTCGAATAAATAGAAATATTGACTTCTATTGGAATAAATGCATGGAGATCAAAATGGTACATTATCGAAAAAAGTCAGTTTATTATCTTTGATATTCAGCTAGTCTTAACTACTAATAATAAGTTTTAAATGTTAAATTTAATTTAAATTTAAGAATAGATGTAATGAGACATGGAAGATTCAAAGGAATTACATGGTCTGCAGAATTTAATCTTGATTATGGATGTTAACAACTGTCTAAGCACTTAAACTCTTAAGAAACTGGGAGTACCTCCTCTACTGATATACGGGTAAAGGTGGGCTTGAATTATATTTAAAACAGTTCGCACCTGTTAACATACTTAAAATTCCGAAAAAATTCTTTAGAAGCTACTGTAATGAATAATAATTAACAGTCTACAAAGATCGAGTGGCAAGTCGGGATTATCGTACAGCTGAGAGAAGGAATGAAAATGTTTAACAAATAAAACACTTCACAAACCGTGCTTTTTTTAATTCACTTCAGTTGATTTCTCCCTAACTTATGTTATGATTACGCCCGTTTTAATTATTTAAGGGCACGGCTGAAGATCCTTGCTAAAGTTGGACTAATATTCTCAGTGGAAAAGTGGTACTTTTCGTACTTTAAAAATGGTAGTCTGTAAAATGTCTTTCATACTGCGTGCTAAAGCAATTGTCCAGCACATCTTGGTTGTATTTTAAAGTATAATTTGATAATAACTGGTTACTCTTAATGATATAACACTCATGTTTCACCAGTGCGGAGAGTTTTGCGAGATTCTGCATAATGACGTTTTTCGAGTGAAAAAATTAGTAATTTTTTCTCACGATGGATTCGAAGGAATAATATTTTCGAAATAAACTTCTCGCGTCAGTTAACGTAGAAGTGGATACGTGGATACTTTATCTCCAGAATTTCAATTAGAGAGAAAACGACGGTAAAATTCAGCAACCCTAACTTGAAGAGCTTGTTTACCGCCGTAAGCTGAAATAACGTGGCATTGTAAAAAAAGTATGACTCTGAGAGACAGCAAAATATACGACGGGATTTCGCAATTCCCGAAAGCAATCTGGAAACGATTTGCGAAAAAGTAATCGATGCCATTGTTCAAATAATAAAAAAACGAGAAAAGTGTCCTTCTTGGACGAGTTGTCAAGATCCTCCACTTTTTTCTCTCTGCAGAGTGCATACTTCTGCGAACCTTCCCGGTGTACATTCAGAACACGCAACTCCATTAGACCTTAATTGCAATTCCTCTTCTCTTTACGTACCTCACACTTTTTCAGCCGCGAGAAACCACATTTTATTGCCTTGCGCTTAATCAAAGATGGAGCGCTAGCACCTTTCAGGCGCTCGCAATGAATAACTTTCACGCTCACTTATCTTTCAGTTCCTTACGCATGAATGTTTTATCTGTACACCTCCAGGCACATCCGCCTCCCCTTTCTCATTTCCCCCTTCTCTCCCTCTTTCTTTCCGCCATCTTTCACTCTCCGACATTTCCCTTGGTCCCATCCTCTGATTACTTGCATCTACCATCTTTCTCCCCCATGTCGATTTATCTTCTTTTCTTACTTACTAAAGTGACTCTTTGCCGCCTTTTTTGGCTCCTTTCCGTACCCATAGTTTTTGTAGCATTTAATTAGGAATCCATTAAATTTTCTAGCTAGAAGTTAACTCATTGGACCTTTACGCATAAATCTCTACCCATATTTGGATTCTCCATTTGTTTAAACAATTCAGGTTATGTAATCGGATTGCTATTGGCAGTTTCAAGATAATTATTAATGTATTTGAAATGGTAGCATTGGTCCGTTTAATTGGTAGTGGCTCTTTTCAAACTCAACCAAGGAATTGTAGAAGAGATGGGGAGCCTTGGTTATCCTTGCGTTACGAGGGACCACTTCATCCGTTCAAAATTCATAATTTCATCATGTCACTATTCTTATTAGTATTGTTCATGACAAAGCAGTGTATTTGTGAGATATTTTCGGGAATTCTTGTTGGCTGAGGAATTCCGCGAGAATTTTCCTGGAAAGCCATCGGAGAACTTAGAAGACCATCAGCAATTGCTCTATATGAAACTGAACTCAGTAAAAGTTTCAAGTATTAAGTAAATAGCAAGTATTTCGTAACTAGCATAGGTGCGGAATGTTCTTGTGCTTTCACGGCGTAGCTTCGGTGAGTTCTTTGTACACTCTAATAATCTATTTCAGTTAATTATAAGGGATAGCTATATCTTATTGTCACTGTATCACTTCCTCTTATTAAAGATATTTTATACAACTACTAATTTTCAAGTATGTCGTTCCATAATGCTATCATCAGTTAAAGGAAATAACTTTTCCCTATCTTTTGAAATTTCCGCGACACGTGAATGTTACCTTTTCAAGCGATTAAAATCCGTATTATTAGGTAAAATGCACTTTAATTATACGCGAGTCTGTTTAATCTTCATTCCAAGGAAGACGACGCTGAAAGTCGTTAAGGGAGCGTATTGATACGGAAATTCGGCTTCCGTTCCGTAAATGTTTCAACAATTAAGGAATTAAGACATTATAAGACGGAAGTTTTCGATCCATTCAGAATTATTTTAAACACATAAAATATACAGGATATTCACCTGGCTTTAATTCACCACGTACTTACGTTGTCTATCTTTCCACAGATAACAGGTAATTCCCAAATGCACCTGCTCTCAGGGACTGTTAAATAAAACGATCATATTTACCAAAATCGACTTTTTCAATTTACATGCATAGCCACAGAGGCTAAAAAATGGCTTGTGTGCTTATTTTTGAGTACGTTAATAGGATTTGTTTTTTTTTTTTAAATGTAGATGGTTAAACCCGTCAGTACCTCGACCACAAAATCGCTTCGAGAAGGTTGAGGTTTCAGTGGAAATTCAGCTTTCCTATGAAACTCATTCCTCTCTAAGAAATATTTCATCCCATTCCATCGCTGACCGATGAGTTAGTTTCGAAGGCCAGAGCCAATCCGCGGACCAAAGATTGAGAAACCCCGTCCGAGAACCTCCTTTTACGACGGTATTCGCGCATCCTTCGCTTCTTTTGTTTCCATTTGCTTTGCGTGAACATCCTTTGCGCTCAATCGCCGATCGCCTTCGCTCAATCTCTACGGCTGCTGCTCTCGGATTCCAGACGGACTTTTTCCCAATTCCTCCTTTTCCCCGACGTCTCCTTCCTTTCATTCATTCGTCGGCGACGCTGTCCTACGGACGCTGAATCCCATCACGAAACGTGACCTCCCATGCATGCCTCTTCCTCTTGGTCCATGCTCGCCTCGCGTGTGCACTAAGACACGCGAGCACCAAAAGGCGCGAGAGAAATGGGTATTAAGCAAAGTAAGAACCACGGCTACCAACATCAAATGTGACATCCGAAGAATTATTCACTTTACCTGTATGCATGCTCGAGGGATGATTCATTATTGTTTATAAGGGACACTGGCCACTAAATTTGATTTACCGATTTTCATAGAGAATTTTGAATGAAAATGGAAAATAAGAGGGATTTATGAGATGATATGAAAACCTTTTGCATTGAGCCATTTTCATTTATTTCGACGCTTACAGTCAGAACGCCACCGTAAGGATTTGGTCGAAACGACGGATTCTTAAGAGGAATTTATTTCTTTACCGCTGGAAGATTTCAATATGACATTGTAACTCTTAGCCTAATACATTTAATCTGATCGCAACTTAGCAGTAGAGATCACCTAAATGAGAATTTCCCTGGTAATGTCTTCAATGACATAACTTTCACGTAAATTAAGTTCGATAATATTTATCCTCCGTTTGCAGATAAATAGATCCAAACATGGTGGATTGAAGTTTATCTTAAAATGTCCACTTATGAATAACTCACTGAAATATAAATATTAGGACTCGTATAAATAATTTGAATAGATAAGTAGCGGTAATTTTTTTTCTCAAAAACGAGTAAAGCTCCGTGAAATATTTGATCTGTCAGATTTGAAAATTATTTGACCGAGTCCGTGGTGTATCAGGCGTGGCTGGGCAAACGTTCTAGAATTCTTTACAACCCTCTCTTCTATAACGCATGGGTTTTGTTTATTTAAGCTGCACGGGAGAATATTCCAATAGGATATCCTCATTTGCAATTTCAACTTCACATCTGAGAACTTTCATCCTAACCTTCGTGTCATCTGATTAGCCAAAATCACTTTTTAAGAACATACACCGCGAGTATCACGCCAAAAGATTTTGCAGATAAGAGAGAAAGAATTATGGATTTCGAGCCTCGGCATTTATCATGAAAACAAATTTTGCAGACAGCCGAGAAAGATCTCGCAGAATTCGCCTTCGTGTTCCCAAATGACACGATATCCGCCTTCTGGTCCCATCGGATTCCGGGATTTTGATTCACGGTCCGCACACCGCCGCATATATCATTATGCTCTAACAAAGGGGAGAAGGGTACAATTGGAAACTTAAAGTAGAGGTTTCCAGTTCGCAATGGACGCTTTATCTGAAGACGGAGAACAGTGTCTCGTTCCAGAAGTCTGGAAAACGTCGATAGATAGTCCTTTCACTTGGAAGGAAAAGGGAAGAGTTGGCAGCCCTTGTTGGAGCCAAGAGGACCTCGCGTGAGTCCTCCGCGCACCCGTGGCGGGTAAATTAAGCGGTGCGCGGGCATTCTATTAGACCATGCCGAGAATTTTAAGCACCGTCTATATGCGTGGCAGGTTGTTGAGTGAGGGGGGGGGGGGAGGTTAGGAGTGGCCAGTGGTGTGGGGCTCAAATTGAGGCTGTGAATGCGGTTCGGATCGGCTCATGAGGTTGCTCCACGCCTGGCGTACATGGCCTTGAAAGATTCCAAACAGCCATCTTGGGGCATTCACCATTGTCTTAAGGGAGGCACGTAGAGAGTGAGGAATTGCGCTCCTTCGAATCCCAAACGCACGGATCGTTTATCTCTCTTCGATCCGTGATTGATATTGTGTGTTAAGTTCAATTATACATCCACTTTTATCGCTGCACAGGACGAGCTGCGAATACTCGCTAATGCGAGAGCGAAGTCGTTTCGCGTGATGTTATGTCTCTCTTTGGTGATTTACGCTCGAGGTTGTCACTCGGAGCGTAAAGTAGTCGATTAAGGCGGCGTTCGAATTTTTTTTGAGCTCTTCGGTATGGATGGCAACGTGATCATTACGATGAAGTCGACACTGGAAGGTCCACATTTTGAGGACCCCGTGCGAGCAATTAAAAAAAAAATATTTGAATTATTTTCTTTTGAGGATTTTCCAACATCTCTAATAATCTAGGTTAACGCATCTAGAGACGGATATGATTGTTTAGACCAAATCGACGTTGTACGTTTGCCTACCGAAAGCGACACATAATACGGGACGGAGTCATATCTTCAGAGCTAGGTTTAGACTTCCCCACGATTACCAGTAGCAAAATACCCAATCAAGCTCTTTTCTGAAGAAACCAAAAATAATTGTAAGGCTTACAGCGTTTATCCTTGATCGTTCACTTCCTGTGTAGTGGACGCAGGAAGTCGGTCCTGAGAATGGAGTTGTTAAGACTCCAACAATTCTTTGATCGACTTTTTTAAAATACTTACTCTTATTTAATTTTACTCGGTGCTTTATCCCAATGATATGCGCTCCAGATACATCATAAAATTCCCAACCCATCAATTTTCAAAGGCGTTCGATATTTACTCTTCCCAATGGGCATATCCATATTAAACATATCTCAAACAGCAAACGTGCGTCGGCGACTTCGCCGGAAGACATATGAGTGGGATTTCATTTGATAGCATTCAAAGGAAACAAATATCATGATTTATTATCAGATTGCTGGATATACGGATGAGTGGGCAAGAGATGAAATTTATATGGAATTTATTAGAATTACATTTTGTAATAACGCATGACCTTATATTATAAAACTTGCCAAGGAAAATAAAAAATGTACATAGAGACGTGTTAGTTGTTTAACTTGCCTTTGCTCGTAATTTTTAGCATATTCCATATTTACTGAAACGACTAATTAACTATGTTCATGTTTTCCGAGATTCCATTCGAAATACGAAAGCTAAGTGATAGGTGGAAAACATTTGGAAATTCCTTTTAATTCGGATAACATCTTCCCTCGAAAAACGCAGAAAGGTATCGCTATATTTTTAGGAATAAGTTTAGAGTATTTATAATTATTTAAAACCGCTTTCGGTGTTTGCATCTTCAATTTATGATTTTCACTGTTGCCTCAGTTTTAGAAGTGCATAAAACATATTTATATGATGCCTTCCTAATGGGAAGCATTCCACGAAGTCTCGTCATTATATTTTTTGTTGTTTAATTTATTAGAAGTATTTATATTATATTTATTATATATGTAAGGCTGAAATTACTATGGAAAAGAGACATCATGAAACTCAAGCTCAAACATATGGTTCGTTGGGGGCTTAGACATTTCCTGAGAGTTTCATTATGATTTTCTTTGACCAAGACCACGTCTCTAGCACTTTTGGTTTTGACCACGCCTAAATAAAGTTTGTTGTGAACAAAGAAAAACACTTAAAACACAGAATCTATTTTATGTATCTACTAAGTCGAATGAAATCCAATGAATAAATACCACAAAGATAGAATAAAATGTTAAGATTAAATAATGTTTGTGAGCCTTTATCATGATACATAACGGCAATAAACTGTCATTATTAACATAACTTTAGTTACTCCTACAACATTTCGATGAATAGTTATTAGGTGATGGAATAATTATTAGTTTCTATTGGTACAAGTTATTCATGCATCGTTCATTTATTCCGTCTTACTTGACACCTGTTCATGGCTGCAATCATCACCCCTTATCGAATAATTAATATCTACAGAAAAGAGTAAAGAAAGAAGTTGTGATGAAGTAAAAGAAGTTTATAATAAAAAAGAAGTTAGTTTTAGGGTTCTATCGTCCTGTATCAGGTAAAAATAATTTAGATTTTTCAAGTGCCAATATTATTCAATGCTTTAACCAATTAATCTTAAATCACTAAAAAAATGGGAGAAGTAAAGTTAAAAATCAAGAGATACCTTCAAAATGAAACTGTTTAAATAGATCAGTAGATTAATCAGATGTGTTGTTGCTCTAAACCTGCAGTGTTTGTATCTTGCCATTGTATTTGTTTTTATCATTTCTAGTTGTTATTTTCTTTGTATGAAACTTTTTACTGACTCTCCTGTTGTTATGATTTTAACTACATGTAGTATCTAATATGATCTATGTTTAGTTTACATTTCACAATATTGTAGCATATTACTGGTGTTATAGTGATGATTTATAAGTAGTTTATCTCTGATAATTGTATATGTTTTCTTAATTTTGTAGTATTTTATGTAATATTTTTGTGGATTTTTCTTTGCTTATACTATATTTTGTCTTTGTAATAAAATTTAGCAACTCCTGACGAGTCTACCCTGACTCAGGAGGACTAGAAGGTTTCTATTATTGTAATAGGTTTTCTTTAATTATGCTAAATAAACTTGAAACTTAATAATAAATGCAAGACCATACATATACCTTACTCCTCACTTGGTTAGGAAGCCTCATTCCCTATCCATACAATACACACCACCTATATCTATAATTAATAATCCAATGAAATCTGAAGGATAAACTTCTTATTCAACATACTATAAGCCAATATTCCAACTCGTAGCAACTTATCAGTTCGTGAAGTACACGACTTTTTTAGATGCGTTAGATATAACGGGTGGGCGAAATCCCTCGAAAACGAGCAGGCGATATTTTAGGGGCGGAATTCGTGAGAAATCGAATCGCATGGTATTGATGAATGCGAGTGGTAAGAGCGAGGAATCGTGTCGCGGATTATCAGCCGCAGCGATACACGGCGATTCGCCTCTCCTCCGCGAGGGCATTAGAGCTGCTTCTATTTGCTACGGATCGCATAAAGTGATCGCGAAAGGCGTCCGCACCCGCTCGCCGCGCTCGCAGCAGATGAAAGCGCCGCGCTGTGGGAGTTAATTCCGCCACGGACATATATAGGAGTCGATAAGTAAGGGAGGGTGTAGTGGGGGATGCTGCAGGACGTAAATCTTCGGGGAAGCCGTGAAAAGAAGATGCCTACAATAGATGAGATGCCCTCCCCCTTCCCTCGACGGCGGAGGGTCGCTGCTATAAAGGACGCCGAAGAGCGGGGATTTCGGAAAGCTGTGCAAATCATCCTTTGCGTTTTCATTCCATTCAAATCTATGAGCTTTATTTCCGCGGAGTTAAAAATAGCGGCGAAGCGTCTTTACTGGAGGAAGCGAAAATGTTTCGGCGCATCGATACCTAAGTCAGGATTTGAATGCTTCAATGTTGCAGGATTCTCGTATTTGTATCGATGGGAGAGGTGTTTATCATTTTCGTCGATGAGCGGTCGGTTGTTCACTTTTTCGGTCGGTTTTTTCGTCGAATGCGTCGTCTCCGAGATCAGACGTTACAGCCGGACTGCGCAGCTTACAAGGAGAAAGGGTTGCATGTATATAACAAAAGTCATTGCAAGTCGCAAATGAAGAAATTTTGCAAAATTTACGTCATTTTCGCAATTTATAAAGAATGATGAAATATAAAATCGGTAATTCATGCTATACGTTAGATTCTTTCAGAGCGAGAAGATATAAGTAATTTGGAATGTGTCGACGTCAAAAAGTCTTTCAAATGCTTATTGATGATTCAATTTCTTCATTCTCAACATTCAAATAATTAAATGTTTTTTTTCGAATTGGTTGACAGATCGACAGACGTCTCTTTCGACTTCTCTCCCGAAGAGGAATGCTATTTGGTGGCTCCAGTCCCCTGTAGGGCTTTATCCACTGATTTAATTGATTTAGTTTAAAATGAAAATCACGTTCTTAAAGTTCTTAAATTAATTATCAAAACTCTCATATTTAAACAGCCGCAAAACTAAAATCTTTCTTAAAATGTAAAATACAAGTACTTGCGAATTGGTACAACTTTCTGAACCCATTGCTGGCCGCGGGGCGAACCAAAGCGGACTGCATGTGACCCGCGGACCGCATGTTGCCCAGGCCAGCGTTACAGGCTTTGCCAAACGATTCCATCACTTTCATAGCATGTATTTCTTTGTTTCCTTCGATAAGAAATCGAATTTACGAAACATTTAAACTGTGGCATCAGCCGACAATCGAGGAAATATTCCAATAATTAGTACCACACTCCATTTTTAATTTATAACTTGATTACTAATAAGGTCTTAATGTCTGTAAGCTCTTCATTAAGGCAAGACTGAGACTATAAAGTCTCTTCTTCTATCTAACCTATCGTCAGAGATATCACTGAATACATAAATAAATTTATAAATAGAAATAGAGAAGAAAACTTAAGAAGGATGTAAAAAATATCTTAAAATATATCTTAGGGAAAAGGATATTCACGAATTACCGAGCTATGGTGTTCCCTTATTTCCTATATCCTAACGGCAGTGTATGAAATCGACATTCTTCCACAAAGGAACACCGATTCAAGTACCACCAGGTACCATTCGGTGATTATATATGTAAGGCTGAAATTACTATGGAAAAGAGACATCATGAAACTCAAGCTCAAACATATGGTTCGTTGGGGGCTTAGACATTTCCTGAGAGTTTCATTATGATTTTCTTTGACCAAGACCACGTCTCTAGCACTTTTGGTTTTGACCACGCCTAAATAAAGTTTGTTGTGAACAAAGAAAAACACTTAAAACACAGAATCTATTTTATGTATCTACTAAGTCGAATGAAATCCAATGAATAAATACCACAAAGATAGAATAAAATGTTAAGATTAAATAATGTTTGTGAGCCTTTATCATGATACATAACGGCAATAAACTGTCATTATTAACATAACTTTAGTTACTCCTACAACATTTCGATGAATAGTTATTAGGTGATGGAATAATTATTAGTTTCTATTGGTACAAGTTATTCATGCATCGTTCATTTATTCCGTCTTACTTGACACCTGTTCATGGCTGCAATCATCACCCCTTATCGAATAATTAATATCTACAGAAAAGAGTAAAGAAAGAAGTTGTGATGAAGTAAAAGAAGTTTATAATAAAAAAGAAGTTAGTTTTAGGGTTCTATCGTCCTGTATCAGGTAAAAATAATTTAGATTTTTCAAGTGCCAATATTATTCAATGCTTTAACCAATTAATCTTAAATCACTAAAAAAATGGGAGAAGTAAAGTTAAAAATCAAGAGATACCTTCAAAATGAAACTGTTTAAATAGATCAGTAGATTAATCAGATGTGTTGTTGCTCTAAACCTGCAGTGTTTGTATCTTGCCATTGTATTTGTTTTTATCATTTCTAGTTGTTATTTTCTTTGTATGAAACTTTTTACTGACTCTCCTGTTGTTATGATTTTAACTACATGTAGTATCTAATATGATNCTTCATTAAGGCAAGACTGAGACTATAAAGTCTCTTCTTCTATCTAACATAATTTCAGAGATATCACTAAATACATAAATAAATTTATAAATAGAAATAGAGAAGAAAACTTAAGAAGGATGTAAAAAATATCTCAAAATATATCTTAGGGAAAAGGATATTCACGAATCACCGAGCTATGGTGTTCCCTCATTTCCTATATCCTAACGGCAGTGTATGGAATCGACATTCTTCCACAAAGGAACACCGATTCAAGTACCACTAGGTACCATTCGGACGGATTGCTTATTGAGAAATTATAAAAAATATCAATATATCTATGAAATAATGTATTTCAGAAGGATCGAATCACCTTGCGCAGGCTAACCCTCTAGAAATCAGCTCGTCTCAATCTTTCCGAAGAGCGCTTTTACAATCGAAATCTCTCTATGAAAATACTATTATTAGCGGCGTGAGAAGAAGCGTTCAAGGAAATGAAATTAGAGAAGGCAATTAGATCTTATAATCGCTACCCTTTCCGTGGGAAATGCATCGCGCGGGATGGAGATTCCGTATTCAACGCAAACCGAATTTCGTCGTCGAGAGAGCCGCAATGATCAATAACAGCCCATGGGATGCGCATTAGATGAAGAAACGCAGGGAGAGCAGAGGAATGTCGCGGGCGTTCTCAAGAGGGAGGTGAGGGAAGAAGCAATCCCCTGCTAGACTATACGTACTCACCTGTCCGTGAAAAGCATTAGACGCAGACATTGATTTTCACGAGAGGCGTCCTTTGCCGAAACTATATAAGGGAGGAGGCGAAGGAATGGCGTAGGAGTTGGGATTGTGTGGGAATGAAGGGGAATCGGGATAAGGAGAGGAAGAATGCTGCGAGGGAAGGGTAGGGAAAGGGCAGGAACCGGAAAGAGGGAATAGCGGGGGTTGATGGAGGAATGGAGAGATCGGGGAATACGAAAGTGGAAAGGAAAAGGTTGGAGTTGGGAAGAGGAATGGTGAAGGATAGGTGATAAAACCCAAAACTCACTTCCGTTTTTGAAGTCGTATGCCAATAAATAACCGGGAGAGAGATGAAGAAAGTGGTTATCTTTTAAATTAGCGGGAGTGGCTCGAGAATAAGTATGTGGCAAAGATTAATCGAAGTGTACGCAGGTTACTGTATTGTCAAAAATACTTCATCTCAAGCATATGGGGCCCCACCGGGAATTGATCCCGGGACCGTATCCACTAAAGACGAACGCGCAGCCCGCTTGAATATCCGGAAGCCCCCGAAAGTTACCCATTGGAAGCATCGCTTAAAGTGAGATGACAAAAGAACACAATCAGGCTTTTTAAAATTTTACGCGTAGCTCACCGTTAATTCGCATTGTCTTTATTTTTTGAATTGATAAAATGATAAATATTGCCTCGTGCCACGGAGAAATCGCGCAAGTGCTAACGTTTTACATTATAATTTATTGTTACGTAGTACAGGCCATCCATCGTTTATCGGCTTAAAGTTTCTATTGTATTAGTTCTGCGACCATGCATTGAAAGACGGAATATTTTTTATTTCAGTCTTGTTTACATGTGGCAATATAAGAGCTATCGAGTTAAGAATCACGTAGAATAACGGAATTAATTTAGGTTTTTCCAATTGGAATGGTATGGGAAGCATTATTTANTCATTTATCATAACCTGAGACAAATGAATAATAAAACATGGTGCAGTTAGTAGTTATTAAACAAATTGGAAGCAAATAAAATTCCTGACAATAACAGCATTTAAATGTCCGCAGCCTTTGAACCAATCAACAGACCACAGAATGGAATTTGTTCAAAATACAATTCCTCGGATGGGTTAGCAATGAATAAGAGTGGCAAAAGACATAGATAGTTTCGATTGTTATAGCTTTCAGTTTCCCTAACTTTTCTGTGTGCATTTCAAATCCAATCTGAAATAAATCAATGCATATGCCGTTATAGAGTTTAATAATAACAAACTTCTTATTCTCTATTTGCAATAGAAAGTGTGCAAATTTTTTAAATAATAACACAACTATGTTGATAGGAACAAGCTAAGCATTCCATACAAAAGTCACGTTGTCAACAAATGGAAAATAATGAGGAAACATTTAAAAATAATTCAACCCATGAAAGGACATTGCAGTTAATACTTTCCTGTATTTATAATGAGTTAGTAATCTTATATATAAAGTAGAATGTTTGTAAGTATGTTTGTGTATTTGCCTAAAACTTATGTCACACAGCTTTCAAACTTTGAAGATTGTTAAATGTCTTCCATGGACAGATAATAGCCTACTTTTTATTCATTTTAAGTGTCCCTGGTTCAACTCCAGACATTTAAAACTGTTTCAATTAAAAATACACGTAAAAATCACTTTTATCCCGCTTTTTGTTTAGCCAAATTTTCCATCCATAAGCTGAATAAGTGGTATAACTAAAGAATTTCATTCTCCTAATATCATACCAAGCATAAAAACACATGTTCAATGCACAAAGTAGTAGAAAGAGCATCAAGTTGTAACTCACCCTTTCTGAAGCAAATATTTGCTTTCTTCTTCAAGAAAAAGTAAATGCACTTGCTGAGGAGTTCTCTCTCTCCAGTCTGACACAATGGATTGTATTTCCCAGCGATTTTCCTCCAAACAGCTTCCTTCCACAGCCACACTATCAGTTGTTTAATTTTCCATGAAGTTTATTGAATCTTTCACCAAATCAACGAATAAAGACTTCTTGAATTCCGTTAAATTCCTCCCTCTCTTTTTTAAGTTCTTCTCTGTGCTAACATTTGTCATCCACCTGCAGCAATTCAAAGACAATTTACAGTTTTAAATTACATTTTGTATCACAAATTGGCAATATAAAGATTTTAATAATGTGAAGTTTAGACTATAATTCCATCTTCTTCCATCTAACCTTTCATCATAAATAAATAAGAAATTAATTTGCAAATAGAAATAGAGAAGAAAACTTAAGAAGGATGTAAAAAATATCTTAAAATATATCTTAGGGAAGAAGGATGTAAAAAATATCTTAAAATATATCTTAGGGAAAAGGATATTCACGAATTACCGAGCTATGGTGTTCCCTTATTTCCTATATCCTAACGGCAGTGTATGAAATCGACATTCTTCCACAAAGGAACACCGATTCAAGTACCACTAGGTACCATTCGGACGGATTGCTTATTGAGAAATTATAAAAAATATCAATATATCTATGAAATAATGTATTTCAGAAGGATCGAATCACCTTGCGCAGGCTAACCCTCTAGAAATCAGCTCGTCTCAATCTTTCCGAAGAGCGCTTTTACAATCGAAATCTCTCTATGAAAATACTATTATTAGCGGCGTGAGAAGAAGCGTTCAAGGAAATGAAATTAGAGAAGGCAATTAGATCTTATAATCGCTACCCTTTCCGTGGGAAATGCATCGCGCGGGATGGAGATTCCGTATTCAACGCAAACCGAATTTCGTCGTCGAGAGAGCCGCAATGATCAATAACAGCCCATGGGATGCGCATTAGATGAAGAAACGCAGGGAGAGCAGAGGAATGTCGCGGGCGTTCTCAAGAGGGAGGTGAGGGAAGAAGCAATCCCCTGCTAGACTATACGTACTCACCTGTCCGTGAAAAGCATTAGACGCAGACATTGATTTTCACGAGAGGCGTCCTTTGCCGAAACTATATAAGGGAGGAGGCGAAGGAATGGCGTAGGAGTTGGGATTGTGTGGGAATGAAGGGGAATCGGGATAAGGAGAGGAAGAATGCTGCGAGGGAAGGGTAGGGAAAGGGCAGGAACCGGAAAGAGGGAATAGCGGGGGTTGATGGAGGAATGGAGAGATCGGGGAATACGAAAGTGGAAAGGAAAAGGTTGGAGTTGGGAAGAGGAATGGTGGAGGATAGGTGATAAAACCCAAAACTCACTTCCGTTTTTGAAGTCGTATGCCAATAAATAACCGGGAGAGAGATGAAGAAAGTGGTTATCTTTTAAATTAGCGGGAGTGGCTCGAGAATAAGTATGTGGCAAAGATTAATCGAAGTGTACGCAGGTTACTGTATTGTCAAAAATACTTCATCTCAAGCATATGGGGCCCCACCGGGAATTGATCCCGGGACCGTATCCACTAAAGACGAACGCGCAGCCCGCTTGAATATCCGGAAGCCCCCGAAAGTTACCCATTGGAAGCATCGCTTAAAGTGAGATGACAAAAGAACACAATCAGGCTTTTTAAAATTTTACGCGTAGCTCACCGTTAATTCGCATTGTCTTTATTTTTTGAATTGATAAAATGATAAATATTGCCTCGTGCCACGGAGAAATCGCGCAAGTGCTAACGTTTTACATTATAATTTATTGTTACGTAGTACAGGCCATCCATCGTTTATCGGCTTAAAGTTTCTATTGTATTAGTTCTGCGACCATGCATTGAAAGACGGAATATTTTTTATTTCAGTCTTGTTTACATGTGGCAATATAAGAGCTATCGAGTTAAGAATCACGTAGAATAACGGAATTAATTTAGGTTTTTCCAATTGGAATGGTATGGGAAGCATTATTTACGAGGTCATTTTACAGTACCTGAGAGAACTTTTTCCACTTAAATCATTCTAGCTCAGTGAAGGAAGCAAGGGCAGATTACGTCATCTTGCCTAGTAGGCCTCATTCCCTCTTCAGAGCTTGCTGTTGATAATGGTGGAGGAGATGAAGTTTAAACCGGCATCCAGGCTGATTTCTCTACTAACAAATAATTTTGATAATCGCATTTTAAATAAATTTTANTGCCCCAAATATTTGCACTGCAACGGTTACAACTGTTTAACTTGTTTAATTTTTCTCCGCAGACTATCTACTTATCACGTCACGTTGGCAAATATCCCTACAGTCCGGAGTAAAGCTCTTCATACCGAAATGTTCCTGGAATTATGGCAGTGCGGAGGAAGAAAAAGACATCTGGGATGTTCCAGTATACGTGCGAAAGAGGATACTCTGGATCATGAAAGCTGAAACAAAAGTATGTATGCGCCATCTTGATTTCATTCAGTAATAATGATAATAACAGTAATTCGACTTTAATCGGGCGAGATTGAGATTATCAAGTCTCTTCTTACATCTGACCCTCCGTCATACGAAATTTAAAAGAGATCGCTTGAAAAAAGTACACAGAAGAAAACTACTCCGTGAGGTTAAAAACCTAAGTTTGCACTTAAAAAAATACACTAGAGCAGGAAAACACCTACATGAAGGGGGGCGTGAAAAACCTACGAAACCTACTGAAAGTTACCCAAGGTTGAAGGAGAAGGGGGGTTAAATCGCATCTGAAAATCAAACTAAGGATAAATAAATAACTTATCTATTTTGGGCAGAGCTGAAACTCTAAAATCTCAGCTTCCATTTAACCCATAATTGGTGTGACTATCGATAATACATGACCCCCAGGATTACATAGTTGATCCTAGTATGCACCACGTCGGAGGATGCATAACATAGTCAATCGAAATCGAAGTGGACGCCTCATAATCCTGGGGGTACAGAAAACTCATGGAGTAAAAACTAGTCGATCTGGGAGTTTGTGAGAAAAAGACGACTAAAACGCAGGAAGGAAAAAGAGGAGAGCGAGAAAAGGAAATTTTCGGCTTGAAAGATTTCACATCCCAAACTCCCAATTAACTATTTCCCGCAAAAAATGACCTCCAAATGCCTTTGGTTCCATCTCCAAAAATCTCCTTTCTTAGAGACAGAGAAGAAAACTGGAGGGGACAGACGGTGTACCTTTTGTATTTAGAAAGCACGGGTTTAGAAGCAAAAATCTTAGTATGCACTCCTTGTATAGAGAAAGACCAGAAGCAGAGCCTCAAGATTTGGCATTTGGTGTACGATGATTGCACGGACAGAAAATATAAAAATTATGAAAACGCGTCAGTAGCTTGATCAGACCTTCCGAGAAAAACGGAATGCTTCAGGAAATAAAATAAAATTTAAAATAATTATTGATTAGGTTTTAAATAAGTCGATTCTTATGGTTTTAAACTTTGAAAACTTTCTATAACTGGTCAGCCAGAAACTAAAAAGAAAAAAAATCGAAATGAGCTTTGGTCGCACCATCATACGTCATCTGAAGAGGCGGGACGTTCAAGAGGAAAACAGACTAAAATTCTTCAAAGCAAGATTTTTCATCACCTGTAGTGCAACATGGGGAAGGAACTACAAGGCGTTTTCAGGCGCTTTTAGGTGTTAGGTAATGCTTTGTCGATGTAGTCACGCGAGCCGTTGGAATATGTGTATAGTGTATAGTGTTTTTTCAGGAATAACGTACTTCATCAAAAGAAGATGAACGTCTGGTCTTAAAAGATTAACTTTTTTGACCATAACTCATGTTACTCGTATTATGATATCCTTTTTACCTTAAATATATCACGTTGATTAATGCAGCTTAATTAGATACGCTAATTTAGTAAGATGATGGATTATGACTAATGTAATATCGATTGATTAAATTAGTAAACAAAATCTAAAGGAATATCTACGTATATAGTAACGTATCTACGTTACACTTATGACGAGGTGTCGATTTTAGGAAAAGTCGCAGTAGATAAAAAAGTACAATTTATATACCTTATTTCTGAGTCTACTTTGAAGGATGTCACATCCAATACTTCCAATTAACTATTTCCCGAAAATGTTCATAAATTAAAATAGGTTTATCTTGCGTGTCAAATTTTGATTCCGAAACCAAAAATCATCCCACTGAATTCGTTTAATTGTTCTAATGGTTATCTGAAATTGAAGTAACGATTTAAAACCCAATTTTCGGGCTCTCTGCCTAATTGCCCACTTATGATTGTTATTTGAAACAGTTTCAGTGCAGGCAATTACGTATTTATCCTTAAAATATGCGCTTCGGGTGTAATTATTCCAAACGATTTGGTGACGAGAGCGAAAACGTACTGATTGAGAGTGAGATAAATAACTGCCGAGTTAACTATCAAACCATTAACTACTTATTTATCATTACGGTCTATTTATGTATGGCACTGTTGTAGAAACAGTCTGTAATAAAAACGTCTCATACGAATGAATAGTCCGTGAGCAGCGTATGAAGTCATTCGATGAGTATTTCAGGAGGCGCGATGCATATTTTATTGCTCACGCCGCAAGTTGAAGCTTGAATAATCTAGCGACATACTGTTTATATGTATGCTTTTTATGAACATTCCTAAGATTATGTAACTTGAAGAAACGAAGACAATACCTTTGCATATTTTCCCGTTCCAGAATAATCCATTGACTCCATTTATGACACATCTTCAAGGTTAACTTAAATCGCGTGAGGTTTGGGAAGTTATTAATATTTACGAGTGCCGTCATTGCCAAACTTTTCCAGATTATAGCTATTATTGATGAAATTCGTCGATATCTTTCGCTGTAGCAGTTTTAGTAAACAGAAAAATATAAGCATATTCCAACTGGATTTAATTGCGGGGTGATTTAGAGCTCTAAGCGAAAGGAAGTTTTTATGACTGCGAAAAACCATCTCATCTTTTAACTCAATAATGCAGGGGAGTTTATTATTAGAAGAGCCTGAAAAATAAAAAAAAACTGAATTAATAATTCACTGTTTTTTCGGAAATGCTAATATTCAATTAAATAAAAAAATCATAAAATTTAATTTATTTAATTTGAAAATTAAATTAGTTCATTAAATTTAATTTATTTATAATATTCACTTATTTAAACCAGGTTTAAAGTTTAGAGAGACATTTCACGTTGAAAAATCAAGAAATCTGCCCCATATATTTGCACTGCAACGGTTACAACTGTTTAACTAGTTTAATTTTTCTCCGCAGACTATCTACTTATCACGTCACGTTGGCAAATATCCCTACAGTCCGGAGTAAAGCTCTTCATACCGAAATGTTCCTGGAATTATGGCAGTGCAGAGGAAGAAAAAGACATCTGGGATGTTCCAGTATACGTGCTAAATCGGATACTCTGGATCATGAAAGCTGAAACAAAAGTATGTATGCGCCATCTTGATTTCATTCGGTAATAATGATAACAACAGTAATTCGACTTTAATCGGGCGAGATTGAGATTATCAAGTCTCTTCTTACATCTGACCCTCCGTCATACGAAATTTAAAAGAGATCGCTTGAAAAAAGTACACAGAAGAAAACTACTCCGTGAGGTTAAAAACCTAAGTTTGCACTTAAAAAAATACACTAGAGCAGGAAAACACCTACATGAAGGGGGGCGTGAAAAACCTACGAAACCTACTGAAAGTTACCCAAGGTTGAAGGAGAAGGGGGGTTAAATCGCATCTGAAAATCAAACTAAGTGGTACAGATAAACAAAACAACGAATAAAGTAAGTAATACGAGAAAACGTACGCGTGACACGTATATATCCATTTCGTCAATAGTACTATGGTGTTTTCATGTAAAGATAGCGCGAACAGTCCCTTCGGAGGCGCTCCTCCCCAATGGTGCATTTTTATACAAACAGTCATCGTTGACACGCATAACGGTATACTTTCTCGCTCTCTGCTCGTGCGGAATGGCGTGTAATACAACCGATTCGCCGAGTATTCAACACTTCCTTCGGGGATAAAAGCGGGTGCCTGCGCGTGCACGTTTACGACATTCGCCGTCGAAACAACTTACAAGACAAACGCCGGCAGTCACGCGCGGGCACAAAAATGCCTCGGGGCCATTCCGTGTGATTTACCCCCGGGAAATCGTCCTTTTTCCGCCGAGTCATTAGGTCGGAATGCGAGCGGCGCCGCGGCGCTCCGACGTCGGGTCCTCGGCGCGAAAGTTCGCACATCGGCGTCGCATGCCATTGGACACCCCCTCCTTCTTTTATTATTTTACCGCCTCCATAATCGCTGTTTGAGGCTAACCGCCGCCGCGGAGTTTTACGGCCCCTCGGTCGGCCGTTGTATTATCGCCGCCAGTAAGCCGAAACACGGCGGGGGTGCGGTATTTACCGATATCTTCGCATCCTCATTTTTTGGTAACAAGTAGATCTCGCTCTCTCACGGAAATCCCAAAAAAAGCCTTTTATTACGCGGGGACCTGTTATTTCACTCTTCGGTAGGATCCCATCCGAGTTCCGAAGGCGTCGATCCACGCTTTTAGGGCGAGGTAAATGGTAAGCGGAGGTGAATTATGTTAATGGCCGGGGTCGAAAGGGATTTCCCCGCTTGATTGCGTTACTTTTCTTATTAAATTCATTTCACGAGATGGTACCTCTCGATCTTCTCCTGCCGCGAGAAGTGTTTAATTCGACCTCATTTATCGCTTCATCGTTTCACTTTATGAAATTGGGGGATATAAACGGCCGAGGCTCAAATCATATTCCTCTAATGTTGGGCTAGATGCGGTACTGCTTCGAGGTACTTGATGTGGTAATAAAAACTGCTTTGTAAAGTCAGCGACATACTGATGTTTTTAATCGAAATAAGTAATTAGAATAGTTTAGAATAAAATAAAGTGCGATAATGCTTTTTTAAGAGCGACATTAATAAAACATAGCGTTCTTTCCTCCAAACCTGTAGATATTGACATTGAAAGACAATTATTTTCAGGTAACAAACTAATATTTTTACCTCTGAGGGTTGAAGGGTGAACTACCGATAAGGGTGAATATTAGGCAATGATTTCTTTTCCCGCAATATTGAAGACCACCAGACCACTTTGTATTCCTCTATGTAATGAAGGAGAACCATCGTTTATGTATTGTTTTGCTTGTGACTGGGGAAAGGTGTTGGTCGAGGAAACGATTAGACAGTTCGAATAAATTAATGTGCCAAGTACATGGGATGGATGGTTAAGGAATTATTTGGAGGTAAAATGCAAGGGAAAATATGGAGGGATAAGGGTTAGTCAAAAAAACTGAAAGATAACGAACGCATAACCCATCGGTCGTTAGAATAATCATTCTAAAACAACCGCCACTTCCTCCATAAGCTCAAGTTCTAATATATTTTACCTTTATTCGACAAAGTTTTGGTTTTATTCAACTTAGTTCTCTAGTATTTTTTTAAATGATGGGAGGTAACTCTGTACTATGACCACAACAAGAGCCTGTAACTCTAAACGTCCACAGGTAAAGACATTCCTATCTACATTATGGATGTAACGTTCATTTTGCGTGATTATAATAGTAATCGATTTATTATTTCTTTATGATCCTCTAGCAATACTTTTTACGCTTCCATAGCAGCAGAAGTTTAAGTGGATTCACATTAATCATTAAAAAATTCTCAATCTTTATAAATGTGGTGCTGCTGTTATCCAACCTTGATACCACAGAGGTCATTCCAATTTAGAAGCTTAAATGGAGTATATTTACGGTATAACCTTAAATGATATCCATCAACGCTTGAAAATTCAACTCAAGGAAACTCGGAATTACAATACTCTATCATGGTAATAAAAATTGGTGAATTTCTGTTTTCTAGCGGGACTAACTGTTGTAATCAATCATTACATTTATTTTAAATTTTCAGTGGCGAACCTCCGCTGACTCTTTCAGTACTACTTCTCAAAAATCAGCGGTTTGGTCTGCAGTAAATTAACCTTTCCTAAATTAATCTAAAATTATGAATTTACCTTAGCGAACTGAAATTTCGTATTCCTCAACGGTCGTTACGGGGAGATTTTTTGCATGTCTGGACTCAACATACTCTGAAAATAATTCAATTCCCCAGTGGCTGCTCATAAAACATGTATGGGAAACAGAATTCGACGTATTTCATAAGAAGCAGATTCCGGTGGCTACCGGAAGGACATCGTTGTGAGCGGAATCCAAACTAGCTGTCCGTTTAACACGGCTATATCCAAACAGAGGGTAGTTGTGAGTACACCAACTTGCAAAAAAACGTTCAGAAAAGTACTCCTTCCATTCCCATGCAAAATGTATTCCCTTTCGGGATAAATTTCTTAAATCAAACACCAGAAACCGGGACACGCGTGCAACGCAGGGACTAAGCAAGAGGAACGACCATTGCAGGCATCTGATTCGCCCGTTAGCACGGGTGAGGCATCTAAGAGGCGAAATACGGCTGAACGGAAACGAAATAGACAGGTGGTTAAATCAGTTCCCGTGGGCAGCGGTTTCCTTCGAAAGAACCTCTTTTCAAAGAGGTAAACCGTTTTCTGCGGAAACGGTCCTTTCCTTCGGAGAAGTTTTCATAAGACGGAGGCTCTTTACATGCCCGGGAAAAATACACTGACCGCGCGGCCGGGCCTTCCCCTTCCACCATTTCACAAAAACATCAGCTCCGCCAGCTTTGGGTGGGGAGAAGGAAGAACTTGTGCGTCAGCGCAGGACAGCCATTCCACTGCGTCGCCTTCCCAGAGTGCTCCGCGCGGTAGTCCAAGATGGCGGCCGCTTTGTTGACAGTCCCCCTCTACTGACTCCTGCGGCAATGGGCGGGGCTCTCTTGAGTTATTCCTCTCCCTTCTCCACACTCTCCCTTTCTCTTTCTCGCTCCTTTCTCTTTCCATCTCTCTTTCCCTTTCCTTTTCTTTCTTCTTAGCCCTCATCTATTCCTAAGACGCTGGTGTAATCTCTGAATCTTCCAGCATTTCATCCATGATTTTTGTCCTCATCTGCTACTCTAATACGGGAACGAGGGGAAATATAGGTAGTATACCTTCAGCGCACTTATTCTCAACATTAGAAACGAATTTTGGTGCAGATATCAGTACTGGGAGCATTGAAACTCACAGGTTTGAGTCGGGATGAGGCGAGAGAAAACCTGGGTGAGTACTATCTGTTCCGGGGGATGAGAGATACATTCTTGGGGATAGAGTGAATGGTTTGGGGATGAGAGGAAAGAAGAAGGAAAGAGAGAAAGGTTATCCAGACGACGCCATTGCAGTTCCCCCCTCCCCCGGCCATTCTCACAGTCATCGACCCACCCATTCCAGCGATCTTCACGCCACTCGGAGAGCACTACTGCCGCCACAACCTGAATGAAGCGTAGGCATGTTATTTTTTCTCATAAATACCCTCTTTGCGAGAAAGATCGAGAGAAAAAACGATAGATTGGGGTAAGTGGATCTTGCATTCAAAGTTTTTAAGTTTGTGTAGAGTGGTTAATTGTGTCGCTGCATGTTGCATCGCGCGGGAAGAGTGGCGGTTGGATAGAATGGTGGCGAAGCCATGCGCCGACATGCTATCAAGGAAATGGCGTCCGTTTAGATGGGAGTCGTCCTGGCCAAAGTGGGCTAAGTTTTATTAGCCGAATGTATGCTCTCACTGTTTGACCTTGGAAATATTAAACGCTCCACCTCCGAGGATGCTGGGAGAATTATTTCTCAATTATGATCATGTTTACGAATGGAATAATCTGAATAAATGTAAAATGAGAACCTGATTCCCATTACAATTCTCGGTCGATTTGATCTCTAGTCACCTAAAACTTTGATTCCATGATGATTTGCCGTAGAATACCTTGTAAGACAGTAGCAGCTTAATTGTTTCCTCCGAATGGAACGGATAAGGCGGGGAATAAAGATTTTTACGACCTTGTTGATTGCGTACGTATATTCAAACCTTTTAGATTTGACTATAAAGATTGTACCTCCTTAAAAAGCTATAAATTTAGAGTTATGGCCACTTTATGTTCAGTTTTTCCTGCTTTACGACAATCGCTGAGTAACTGACACTTGACGGTGATCGTTTCGTTCTGTAAGCACGCAATCAAGGAGATTTTAGTGTGTTATTTTTCCTGGATGTGTAAAGTGAATGGATTTTATTTCATTAGCCTGTTGCTATCAATGGGAAAGTGTCGAAAGGCGGGATACAGTCATGTATGTGAATGAAATGTACTTTTAAACTCCTTTCTCTTTTGTTTTTAGCTGTGTGCTCTCAGTAGAAGTATTTTTTTATGGTGGATTGTGTGTAGTCTTGCGTGGTATCGTTTGATGCATGAAAAAAAACAAATACGAAAATTTATGTGATGTTTTAGATGGTGATAACTTTTGTTCCTATGGGTGCAATGAAACAGAAGGTATTATTAGTTATACATGTATTAAAAAGGTGAGATAAATTTCTCTTTGATATACTCTCTACTCATAACAAATTTAAAATAATGAGTAGGAATCTCGAGTTAAAATGTACCATGAAAACAATGAGCATAAGGGCAATAGAACTACTGGAAGTAATTACGAATTAAATAATCTATGCTTTATAAATGGCCCCTAAACTTACTTTCCTAATCATATAAGGAGGCAGCCGGTTGTAATTCTATCTTAAACGTTAATTCACATTCCATAATCGTCATTTTTCCATCGTTTATCATCAAATGAAATTTAGAAAAAGTAATTACACATTTATTGTTATGAGGATGATTCGAGATATCACAGTAGCTAACTTTTCATTCTAAAGTTTCTCTCTAGGTAGCTAATACTTCACCATCATTTATCTGTTAGCAGTAGAAGTAAAGACACAGAAACTCAGAATAAATACATGACTTAGAGATCGCAATAATTGAATTGGCTCTATCAGTAGAAAATAGCTGACCATATTTATATAATAAAGCTAAAAAATTTCGAGAAGTTAACATGAATGCTCTCATTGAATATATCAAAATACCAAAGCAATATAAACACAATTTGGAGTCCTTTGACTTCAGTATCATAGGTGACCTTTATCTAAGCGTGAGGGTAATTTTTAAGAAGACGTAATTATGAAGATGATTGTCTCGCCGTAGCTTTGTTTTAAAACTTAAATACGATGAATTGATTTTTAAACAAATTTGGCTAAGAAAATACACTTTTCATCCTAATATTCATTGACCTTACACAAAGTCAAATGGAAATTCTTCTGATCCATATTATTTATGAGCTTGCAAGAAAGAGGATTCTAATCATGGTACAGGCGAACTTAAATTAAATATATCATAGATATTTTTTTGCAAAATCAGCCAAATGTGATAGAGATACTTACAGTTGTTGTGTCAACGTTTAAAATCTTCGGTTAGTGTTTAAATACTGGATTTCTTTTTCTTATTTTTACAAACACCAAATTAATTACCCCCTTGAATCATTTAGTACCATTATGCCATAGAGAAAAAGAGAGAAAGTAGAAGATTATTAAGAATGCAATCATTTTTATTACTTTCTTTTCAATCCTAACGTATATTAATTTTAATCCGAAAACCATTGATCACAAACGAAATATATGGAGGCGGTTAGTAAACAACTTTTATTTTCTAATAGTTACTGATAAAAAAAATCGCTATTTCTGAAGCGCTAGTTTTTCGAGGTAGTTTTCAAAGTTGATTTATAACTTTAAAAATTTGCTTCTAACCATAGCCAGATGCTTTGAAATAGAATTAAATTAAATGGGCCATTAATTGTGATTCGATAGCCTGTTTGGTTATAAAGTGGTATTATATATTATAAGAGCTACGGAAATAACCAATCAACAATAATTTCGCTGTTGAAAAATTATATAGATAGGACGAAATAAAAGAACTCGAAATATTGTTCCACAGAGTATCCCCAATTTTGCTTCGAGTGCCCTGTTTTACGGCCAAATGTTAACGGCTTCGGCACCCGAAGCTAAGCGCCAGACTCCCACTCCGAGTTACGGTTCTCCATTTTCCGACCCTCGCTAGGAAAGAAGGTCACCTATTCAGGAACCCTACTTTTTTACCGACCACCGAAAACCCTTTGTGACCCTTGGTCATCCCTTTCAGCTGCCGGAAACGAGTTGTATCTCTTCTGTTGTCTACTTTTGAACCAAACTATACTTTTATTGTTATAATTTTAACAGACTGAGACTCATGAATTCTAATTCTTCATAAATTGATATTGAGTAATGAAAAGAATTTATAAAATAATGATCTTTTATTAGTGTAGACTTTAGAATACCATTTCGTCGATATTTATCTTATTGATGCGCCGTTATAAAATGTTTATAATTAATTCTGGTGTTTTTGTATGTTTTATAGAAACATTACTTGGTAGATGCAGCCCAAAATTCAACATCAATTTTCTAGAATTCGGATATAGTGTTTCAACAAATCCTTTGTTTTGATATCGCATAAATAATTCAAAATTCAAACACAGCTGCACATTAAATTAAGGTTATCAGCACCGGTCAATGTTCGGCAATTTTAAGAAATTCTTAAGACTCGCTTGTAGCAAAAATGTTTCTAGGTAAAAACAATACAATATTTCTGGATGAAAATTCAACGCTTCGGTTGAAAACGCAGAACAAAACCAATCCCGTTTTCCCTCTAATACATCATTCTCCCTCTCTAATGATCATTTATTCTTTTAATTTCTGCAGGATTAAGGGTGGAGTTACAGTTAAAATCTCTTTAGCGAGAAAAGGATGTCAAGCATCAGTTTCATTTTCATACATTCTCGAGATTCTTTTAATTAAGAAAATCTTTTATTTATAGAATATATAAATTGATTACTTATCGAAGTAGAAAGGAATATCGTTAGGGTCTATTTTGTGAGGTTTATCCGCAGCTTTTATGGTATTAAGTTGCATAAGCGCTAGGATGAGATTCTGATTCCGTTACTTGAAATCGCTCAGTGGAAAATCTTCCTATCGAAGCATTGCCATAACAGCGTATCGTAGTGTTGTTATTACTAAATGAAAGAATATAAAGGAAATTAACGTATAAGTAAAGGAATTGATTCAAATGAATCCCCCTTTACATCAACTGTTCTGGTTACACCTGATAGTATTTGCCAAAGAAAAGATATCACGGAATAATCAAGTTAAATCGTTATTTTTCTATTTATCTTATAAATGCCTGATTGAATTACGATCCGGTTATTTTACAACGTTCATTTACTTGCTAATTATAAATCTCAGCTAGTAAATGCCATAGCAAAATATCATCGGAAGATCTTATTTCCTCTTAATATTTTTCGGGTCTAATTCAGTAGGTATACCTCTTAAACGAATCGCATTCATTCGAAAAGAGATTTTCAATTTCAAGAGAAATCAAAAGAGAATCAATCAATTACCTCTGCGTATTCAATGATAAAAACGAAAATATGGAAGAGTTTTATCAATCACTTTATCCATTTGGAAAAAAAATTAAGATTAATACAAATGCAGGAAAATTTCTCGGATAAAATATGGTCGGAAAAAAGCTGAAATTCATCGTATTGTATTTTCCCCTTCCTCTCATGATCAGGAAATATTTACAGAATAGTCAACTAAGGAATAATTTGGGAAATATTAACGCTTATTGAGCTTCCACCAATCATCACCTCGCAATGTTGCTTGATGGCTAGATTTTGCAGTTATCTTTCCGAATTTCCTATCAAAAAATCTTTAACAATCAAATCTATTTTTCTTGAATGTATCTCGCAGAGACACAGGAAGTGTTTTGCATTTTTGGCTGACGCCGGCCTGATAGCTTCCTCTGAGACATAAAGCCTAATAGCATAAGAAACATCGTCCATACGATATCGAAGCCCCAGGAAATGTGTTCCCATGGCGCTCTAAATATCTCATAAATGTTCCCCAATTTGCAACAGCGGTTTTCTATACATTCTGCATCTTTTCTAGCTATTTAAAACATTCCGCCAGAGGGTTCTTACGTCTAACTTCCACAAAATTTCCATGCGATCTCTCGTTTGGCAGATGAACTACCGATTTTAATAATTTATTTCCTTTCGACAGTAACTTAACTCCCAGTGAAACAGGGCGCATTGACCTTTAGGCCTGCTCACCCATAATCAGGGTTGTATCCGACTAAGGGTAGACCCGGAGCCAAAAGGGTCTGTTCTCACATTGGGCAATCGAAGGGACTGTCTCAAAACGCGAGAAGCAATGCTTTTACGTGGAATAGAAAGCTATATCAGGAGTTATGTATCAAAAGCTTAGCAACATTAATTTTGCATGGTGACAAAGTTGTTTATTTAGCGTAGATTTCGTGGGCCCTTATATTTTTACGTAGGTAACTTTTTTATTTGTTACAAAGTAAATATGATATGGAATAATTAATGCTTCAAATGATGTACCTTGTATATAAGAATCGTCAAAGAACCGCCCTTGATTTTTAAACATTCACGACTTTACGCAGATAATACTGATTTTCAGATCCAAGTTACCGCCTTAGGTCGCTAAACGAAATTCAAGCGTTGTGTGTTAGATAGACAAATTACTTTTGTCATTTCTAAGTTAGTATTGTATACGTATTAATGGAATATACAGATACCTCTTTGGTAATGGCCTTCTCAGCTCTTCCATGCACCAATTAAGGATTATCTTTTCTGCTCTACTGAGTGTACTTGTAATGTGAAGCCACTTACCTGAATTGAAGTTGCCTCTGTCTTAATTATTGACCTCTTTCTTTACGACTCGCACTTCAAAATGTTTGGTATTAATTGTCGTTACTTACTGTCGAAAAATAATGTTAAATATATTAATTTAGCAACAGTTGAATATAAATATTACTTTCCAAAACATAAACCTAATGGCAACTAGATTAGACTTGTTTCAAGCAGACAAATATAAGTTTTAGTTTCATATAGGAGGCAATGGGAGGTACTTGATAGCATCCTGTAACACTTTAACACAGTTACGTCTTCCTCCTTGAATTTCGTAACAAATTACACAATAGTTACGCCATAGTTCTTCACTCTTTCGACTCGCCTTATTATTTGCTAACGATGCTCGGTGTAGCAGAATGGACAGATTTCTCGAATGCCTAGCTAGTTGCAACTTCATTTAGTATATTTTCCTTATGATTAGTAAGAGTAGATCCAATCTGTTAAGATCTTTATTTCGAAATTTTCATGTAACTAAGCGATACACACTCGGATGGTAAAAATCCAGGACTTAACAAAATCCGAGGTGTGTAAAACCCGGTACGTTGCCTTAAAACTTAGTCTGAGTTTATTTCAAGAGCTTTTAAATATCTCTAAATGTGTTCCGAGTCACTACCTTATGAAAAATTGCGTTCAAATGATATTTAACAATGAAATATTCATAACGTACATTACATTTTTTATCCCGGCTTATCCATCTAACCGGGTCAACATCAAATTGACTGAGGTCACGTTAAAACCGGGACAGTCCCGGTCAAAACCGGATGTATGGTAATCATACCGCCACATATACATTGAAACTCCTTTGTTTGCCGCATCTTCAGGAGTTAATCTCTCCCGCTCACTCTCTGAAGCCGGTCCTGGGTGATTCTATCGACAATCAGGGCTCCAAACAGTCCTGGGAACATTCCATCACTCCTCCTCGTAATCTGTAGGAATTCATAGGCTGCAGGAAAGTACCTCCTGCCTCCACTTTCCCGCTCGGTAAACGTCTTCCTTCGTAAGTACTCCTCGGGCATGACGGACGCAAGGTGATCCCGCAGAATATGCAACAGAAAAACCGCCAATGACCCAACCGACGTAAATATCCTTAGCGCGGTAGTAAACGAGTACCGGGGAATAGGCGTTTCCCACTCGTGAAAGGGTTAAGGGAGGGAGAGAGTGGAAGGCATGAAAGTGAGTGAAAAGAGGCGAATAGGTCGGCAAATAGCCTCGAATGAGTCGGCAGCGAGCAGAGATTGAGACGGTTGACGAGCGGATGTCTGCGGGAAAATGGGGGAGGGGTAACGCCCCCGCGGCTGAACAAAAGAAGAGCACACGCGACCTGCCTTTTATACGCCACTCTTGTACTCTCACCTCTCTCCAACTGACCCACTCCTTCCTGTAAACGCACTTACATAGACCACCCACTCCCTCGGAAAAAAGCGGCATCCCATCCCCGAGCCACTCCGCCTTTATAACCTATAAAATTCTGAATGGCATGTTTAGCAAGCAGTAGGGCGGCATGGGTTACGAGATGCCCATAGGAAATAAGAGTGAATGTTTCGAGGGAGGGGAAGTTGGTAAAAAGAGGGTGAAAGAGAAGTATTTAGGAAGGCGAGTGTCGTGACGAGGGGAAGAATCACGAGGAATCGAATCGGGTCGGAAGAGACCACTTGACGGCTAATTCCCTTATCTCTTTATGATTTTTTTACGCGCCGGAGAATAAAGAGGCATTATCTTTATCTGAAGGGGAGCGGCGGAGGAATAAAACTTTCCCTCTGTTTTGAGCAGAAGAAGCGGCCGTAAAGGTCGTTGCAGGCGATAAAATTGGAGAGGAAATAGAGTCGATTCGCTTATCGTCTTGCTTTTTATTCGCGGAGTAAGAAGTGGGTGACGTTTGGTGCGCGCCCCGCGAGGATTGTTTCTCGTGCGAATCGGTGGCGAAGGGTGGATGTGCTTTCACACTCACCTGTGCTGGCGCATCTGGACAGATGGCGCTGCTAGGAAGCAAGGGTTGCCAACTGACGGGAAGTGTGATGCTAAAGCATCTCTAGAATCAGAGGCTCATAACAAGGGGTGCATGGAGCTTTTTCTAGGGGAGTTAAATAATAATAATAGTAATACGGCCTTCTAAGGAAGAGATTAAGAATCAAATCTCTACTTACATCTAACATTAGTGACAAATTGTTACAAGAAGTATACGACGATTTGTTACGCAGATTTGCGATGTTTTACGAAGCAAAATATTTTAAATGCGTTTCTTAATTTAATAATATAATTTTCGGTCACAAACGGCAAATTAAATTTCGAATTTAAATCATATACACACCCTGAAAAATGCGGCAATCCAAAGATATGTAACTGATGTAGTTGCTGTTTTGATTAAAAACCATTTATATCGTTGTTTTCATATTTCGGTCACAGAGGGAAAGATCCGAACCGCCGGCATAACGGCTATTGGAGTGTTTTTAGACCTATAATTCATTAACTACCGTGTTTAATTTTTCCTTACTAAAAGCAAGGTGTTTGGTTAGGAAATATTTAAGGATTCGATGAGAACCAGTAGCTGAAGAGGTTCTTAACCACAGCCATGGATTTACTACACTCAGGGAAACAGAAAAAAGTGGTAAGTTTGATGAGAAAGGAGAAATTTAAGAATGAGCAAAGGAATGAGGACAATTTCTTATTCAAGGAAACCTTGAGATGAAAGGTAACGATAAACTTGTGTTGAAGATTATAACAAAAGAAGTTGGGGGTAGGTGTCCTAACGTAATAACAATGCGAGCTACATGTAGTCACATATTAGGAACTCACTGTTCTTTTGTCTCCGATCGAATGAGTCAAAACAAAGATCTGCGGAGAATTCGAACAGATTCCTCTTCAATGAATGTGAGCTCTATCCCAAAAGAAGATCAACTTAATTTCCCCGAAATGTAAATGTGCCAACAAATCATACTCATGATTTGATGGGTAAAATCTCACAATAGCCAAAGGAAAGCTGATATTTTCCTCACGTAGCCTGCCATTAACATTTATCATTTGAATGGATGTCACGTTCAGTATACGTTGCCTAAGTCATAGTTTTGGGGTTTCCATTCGAATATACGGGATAAGCAGCAAAAAGATTGACCATTATCTTTCTAAAAAAAGAATAAAACTGTAGTGGTTCCTTTTTCTGGCATTTGTCTTACAAGATTCCTAGATCTATTTCATTCTTCCTTTGATTATACCAGTTATATTTTTCAAGAGCATTTTTATGAGGAATTTTATAAGAAATGAGGCTGTTAAGCTCGAGATTTTGTGAAATCCATTAACTGAAGAATTCACATATATGTGCAAATGCTGCTTTTATTTACCGAAAACTTGTTAGGAAAGTTGCTTTAATATAATATTCATTTTGTGCGGAGTTATTTTAAAGTTTCCGAATGAGTTTCATTGAAATTTCACGGTGCCACCGTTCGTTGACATTCATTTTCTTTATAACTAACTTACTTTTCAACAGAGCCGATAAAATCGTTCTTGAAAATTTTAACCTTATTTACAAACCGAACCTCTGTTATAGTCGTAACTGAGCATTCGAACAAAATATAGCCGAGCATATCTAAAATAATTCGTGAAAGTTTCTGTTACTTCAGATGGTATTTATGTTGATTTTATTCGGACAAACAAAAGAATTCAATTTGTTTATTTCGAAATATGAATGAAGGAAGCTTTAAAGTTTAATAACAATTTATTTCAAAAATTTTAGGAGAGCTAAGCTAAACTCAGAGGAGAGCTAAAACGAGTCTATTCAAAGTAATTTTAGATCAGACAAAGAAAACAGAATTAGTTTTCTCAGCAGAAGGTTTGCTAAGATGTTATTTCGAAATTTTCTTCTTACATAAAAGATATATCTTACACTATCTAAGTGTAGAAAATGCCTGAGGAGGTGCTACCTAAGTTCATTACTCTGGTAATGAGGTAATTAATAGATAAAGAACTACTCGAGGCTTGTAGATATAAAAGTTTTCCGGAATGAAATTGCACAGATATAAATCATCTTATTACTCTGAATGTCATATATTACTTTCGTGTAGCCCTCGTTTCATATAACATTAACCTGCTGAACATTTTCTGCTAAGAAGATGTGCTAACAAAAGAGATTTGCGGGAGGATAGCAGTACTTTTTGTAAGTACAAATACATGCGTATATGTTGCTATTTATATATTTATATACACGCTCACACAACAGTATCTTTTGGCCAGCATGTAACGAGGATGAAGATTCACTCTTTTAGTTAGCCTGGTTACGACCGAAATAAAAACCCTACAGATAAAACCTGCATCGAAACTGGATTTTGCCCAATCAGATAGAGATTCACGTTCATGAATAACGGAAATTACAAATTAATATCCAGGGCGCGTTATCGGGGCGGATTTTAAATTCAAATGCGGCGAAAACGTAAGGAAGTTGTCTCATTACGGTAGCTGGAAGAGTGATCGTAGATGCAGTCCCATTCCCGGCGATTCCCTCCGTATCCGGTAGAGTTGGCAACCCTAGTTGTGGAAGGGAGTAAAAACCGTGAGGAAGGCCGGAGTGGACGGGAGGGAAGCAATCACGAGACCCTTTTATGCTCCCATATACGTCAACTTCGTTTTGTCTTGGCGTTTAGGTGCGCTCAAGACGGAGGGCGTACGTGTCGGGACACGACATTCGCCTGCTTTAGTGTGATTCCGCGTGTTGGGCCTCTCATGATTGTTCCCAGAGAAAGCCATTATTTCGGACGCGTTGAAGGTAAAGGATGTCATCCAAGCCGCGAAGTTTTCTGTTTGGGATATCACACGCACGCGCGTATGAATGCGTGAATGTATAAATGCTGGGAGACGTAGTTTTGCTTACCGACGCCAGATATGCGCCCCAAATGGCATTGTTACACAAACACGATATCCTGGAATGTTTCTCCGAGCATAGTCGCCAATGATAAATAAGGCAAGCATGCCGCATTTTGTTAAACTGTCACTCCATTCCACGAATGCTACCTTGTAGCGCTGTGCTATGTGATAAAATTATGAGAAAAGTTCGTTCGGGATCTTTTGCCAAATCGTATAAAACCAAGGAGTGAATCACTTCCATCAAGCGCTAACAGCTGTTTTTTGGGCGGTTTTGGCTATTAAAATAATCGATGAGTTACTGGCATAAAGTAATATATTTTTTTTCAATAAAACGAAAATATTCTACCTCTGAAACTGTGGTGTTTGTTGGAAATCATCTTGGCAGATACTGCTGACTAAATGTGTTGTAAAATAAATCAATGATACTATTTCGGGTTAACAGCGAATAGTGACACTTAATTTAGGAATTATTGAATGCTTGTCATCTTTCTTTATCATTTTACTCGGGGAGTTATCTAGGACCACATTTGGTGAGATAACGTTGAACGATTTATTAGCTGTTTTTTTTTATATATTGAATCAGCTCTTAATATGATGATGACTAAGTAGCAACGGGTTAGAAATAAAGTATGTAAAACGATTCAAATTCACAATGGAGAAGATGCTTCTTTTTCAGAGGCAAAAGTTGATTCTTATAGATATTTCTTATGAATATGTGTTCCGTAAAATAAACAACGAGAGTATCATATCCAAGCAATTACATTCCATTGGCCTCGAGATTGAATATCAATACACCTTTAAAGAAATATCTATACACCTTTTTTTCAAGAGTTTACCAACGTGCCTCTTCAAAGCAACAGAGTACCAATTCTTACATAGGTATGTAATTGTAAAGCTTTAAAAAGGTAAATATTTACTTTTTAAACCCCTCGATGAAAAATCCTATTTTGAATTATTTTTGAAAGCACTTGCGCGTATACTGAAATACGTATAATGGATGAACTTATTTTAAGAGTCTTTTAATTTCTGACACTATTACAGTAAGGTTTCCTGCCCCTTTCACTCGGATATTCAGTGAATCAACAGCGGCTGTCGTTCAACTATCTCCAAAAAGATGACTGAGAGATTCAATTACACCTTTATTTTGATATTAATTGAGATTTACTCATATTCCAAGAAACGAATTTATGAATTTCAGACAGACGGATTTCTTATGATAGTTTGATGAAAAAGTTTCTCCAACAGGAAGGACTCCTTTTTTACCTTGCAGGTGGTTGTAGTCTAAAATGCTTGTAAAATCCTTCCTATTAAAATCCCATGATTTTAATAAAATTCAGTTCATCTTATCTGAATAACCATCATTTATTTAGTTAAGTGGAAAATTTTCCGATTCGAATACAACATTCTTTATTTTTGTTCTACGAATCATTATGGCTGGAGAAATCTTTATAAATAAATTATAAGAGCATCTTTTGGGTTTAATTTAAACTATTTGTTGATAAACTTGTTTATTCTGGAGCTAAATAGAACTTCTCTTAAAGGCTAGTTCTTGTAACACCAAAATAGTGATTTAACTATCGTCTACGTTCCTATTAGGCGTCCGAACTTTTTGTAGACAAAGGGCTTCTATTTTGCGGAAGTTTCTGAATATTACAAATCTAATTTGGCCGTGTCTTGAGATAAAGACGTGAATGAAAAGAATGCGCTCGGGAAACCAAGCGCTGCATTTTCAAATGGGATTTCTTTGGTTTTTATAGAGCAGTTTTGGTATTATAGCTAGCTGGTCGATTGAGAATGTTGCAATAACCGAGATTCGATATCATTTCATGAATCTTTTATACCTTCATTTCATCCTTTGGGCTAAAAGTAAACGGCACAAGGTCAAATAAGTATGTATTGATATTCTTCTTTCAGCAACTTTCATCATATAACATCAAGATGTAAAATTCTGTTTAGTAAAAGGTAATCTAGGAATGAATCGGTATACAATATGATACATTGTAAATATGATGAGTATGTTTATTTTCGGAAATGTTGCAAGTTGTTTCGAGGTATCTATAGGGTAAATATCTATAGGTAAAGCTAAAAAGCAAACACCTGGTTTTTGTGAGCAAACATTGCAATTGGAAATGTATTTCGTTGAAGGTATGGTTCATGACAATTTCCCCGCATGACGAAGAGCTCGCGTAGCATAAATTATAACAGTAATGGTTCATCTACTTAACTGGTATCCCGATATTCAAAAAAGAATATATTTAAATTCTCATACGAGAGAAAAGATTTGACGAACCTTGTCATTAGCGTAAAATTGGTTCTTTGATGCCTGAAACAAGCAGCAAGAAAGTTGTTATCGTCAAAATACAGTTCTCGGAAATAAAGTTTAAAATGCAGGCTGGAGCGCAATTAAGTTTTTCGAAATGGACAAAAAATGTTCCCCTGCTCTTTGAACTGGTGCGCATCGACAGTCTTCTTTTTTACCCCATTGTTTCGAGACCCGGTTCAAGGTGTTTAGGCGTCCCTGCCGACGAGGAATTTTTCCGCCCTTCCAGAATAAAACTCTTTTTTTGACCGGGCCTCCCTCTGACAAGGGGCATCCGTTACGTAAGGAAAAGGATTTTCTTTCGTGCTCCCAGAAAATTTGGGCTTCAAAAGCGGTCGATGTGTTTGTCTGCAGGGTTACGCGGGCGTTTCAGGCTCTTTCGGCAGGGTATCCCAATTCGACCTAGGAGTTCAATGTTCCTTTGTGGTCATAGAAACTGGAATGTAATGTGCATATGTGAATCAGTCAATTGAACAGTTTTTTACACTGAATGACTTTCGATTGTCTTTCATAAATACATAGTTTATATAATTTTCAGTGTTTTGAAAATTATACGTGAAAGATGGAATTGCACGCAATTCGACAAATGATGCGAAAATTGATGCTGCGTTATCTTGCTGGATTCGGGGAATTGATTTGTAGTTGGTGCTTCCGCCGATACATTCAAAACCCAACTGTGTACGCTTGGTTACAAAAAAATCTGACGCCGCTATGTGGTTATACGATGACCTTGCTAAAATACAACGCAGAGAACGACGGTATACCAATATCTCAGTTACTGTGTATTGGACCACATTAATGAGGAGTTAGAAAACTTTTAAATAATACGAAATTATTTGGATTATTGAAATAAGGAAATTCTCACTCATTCTAAAGGTTAATTTTCCATTCTGTACTAATCGTGTATACTATTGCTTCAGTAAACACCCATAACATATATGTCATTCTGTATAATTACTACTTCCATCTTTAAGCTTGTGAATTGCATTGGTTCCATTAATCATTTGCCATCTTTCCAGCATTAAAGATGAATTGATCGTAGTTTCGGTAGAAATACCTTTTTTATTCTATCTTTTATACTTTTCATGGGGCTCATGCAGTAATTACGTAAACAAAGAGTTTCAATGAGGGAAAAATCCAAAATACTTCAAAATACTCCACTTTTACTGGAAAACTTAAGTAAACATTTTTTGCGGCAAAATGTATCCTCTGCAACCTATGAAAGTATCCGGTATCTCAAGTAACATATGAATACATTTCAGAAAATTTCTCGGAAAAGGTGTACCAATTGATGCAAAAGGAATACATGAATTGTACGGATTTGAAAGCCAAGAGCAAGCTTGAGTGAGGAAATCATCGTGTATCTTATTTTCTAATTTTGAAGTGATACAATTCATAGTTCGATATCTACTGACAGGTTCATGAGATGATAGTATAATATTATGTAGTTACAATCTTTCACTTCGTATATTCAGTGTTTTTTCAATTTCAGTAAAAAAAGTTCTCACTCCATATTATATAGGTGGATTATGAGTAAATCCAGGTTTAACTAAAGAAAAGTGCACTGGAAAGATATTAAAGCCGATCAGAGATTAGTTCAACCACTATATATGAAAGAGATGAATTAAATAGGGCGCTCGTAGTCAATGCGGATTAAGAGCTGCGATAGAGAATCATCGACAAATTATTAGATACTCAAAAGTATGTATCAATCCCACTTCTTTTGCTCTGATTACCGGTGATTTCGTCGAACGAGAGTTTCATTGCCACATTTAGCGAAAGTTATTGACCATTAGAGAGTAATGTGGCAATATCGTGGGTATTGTATTTCTATGATTACGATAAGATAACCATTAAAATGTTGAAGAGCGTAAAACGAGTGAAAAGCGGGTTTTTCGAGAGCGAGAGAGGGGCGGCTGTTGATTGGAGTGCGGGCTTGAGGCCGTAATGGCGCCGGTGGGCGGAGCGAACGGAAGACCGGCACCACGGGGAGCCCCTGGCCGCCATTCCAAGAGGCCGCCCTCCCGTTAGGTCGCTCATCCTCGGCCAGGGCCTTTGAAAACCGAAAGTAAAACCTATAACTGTATTTTGGTGTTAGGAGAAGATGCAAGTAACTCTCATATGATTCAATCTCCTCAGCTGAGAATTATGCTGCAATGATTCCGTTTTTATAATCAAGTTTTAATCCGGTAAAACCTACCGGTAGGTTTTAAATTCTTCGTCACTACGGTCATCTACCAACGCAGTTTGGCTGTTAAGGTTGATTATCTTGTAAATATCTGTGTTTGGGGCTGGAATCTTTTCTCTGAACACCTAATGTGACAATCAAACACCAAACATACATGTGTATATGGCTAAGTAAATGACTCCGTGGACATAAAGTGGATGTATACCTTTCTGTTTAGTATTTTGCCTTCTGGATATGTGAATAAATAGCCATAGTTGCATACAGAGGTGAAATAAGATATATGTTTATTATGCTGAAATTACTTCAATTATTCCGAAGGATTGTTCCTTACACAGCAGAAAAGTAGATTGTAAATCCTTCATACAATAAAGGATTATGAGAAACATAAATGACGGCACATTATAATAATTCTGGCTCAACAGTGCTAAGATTACAGTTCTAAGTATTACAGCTTCCCTCCCAGTCATCATATCCTCTTCTTATCTTTGTAAATACCTTACAAAATGAAATCAATTTATTTAAAAATTGTTGAGATTTTTCATGCGTTTCAGCCATGTAATTTAGGTTTTGCTCAGAACATACATCGTAACATATTCATAACTCCCTATAGTCAACATAAAATGAGATTTACTAAATGTTTTTCTAATGTAATTATGAAATATGTGTCATGTACATTCTTTAAAAAACACATTTCGCGTTGCATTAATTAAGATAATGGAAAAGTCATGGATTTAATAATTGCATAATATTAATTATAAATAATAATACACTATCGCATTTAAAATAATGTCTTAAAGTCTCGGTATTAATTTAAGAAATCCATAAACTTTTCCTTTGACGTCTTTTAATATCAGTACAGCAGTTTCATTCTGCAATCGTAATGAGTATCTTATTTATTCTTTTTCCTTATAGTGATAAATAATTCCTTATTAAAACATCAAACGGGTTGATTTTTTACGTGTAATGAAATCATTCCTTATGAAAAAATCGTCTGGTGCCGTGTGACTGGGGTAGATATTTATCGGCTTCCTTTTGTGTTTGCTTTATTTTTGTGTGACCTAAATTTACACGCGCCAGTAGCTAAGCGGAAAATAGAGACCTTTCTGTAAATATATTGCAGTACCACAAATTGGGGAACCCAGAATTAAATTATTGCTAAAAACTTTTAACAACGAACTTTTGGGTCGCCGTAATTTACTTTTTCCGCGGGAGATAGGCCTTATCAGATATTGGAATGGTCGATTTGGCGCTGAGATTATTTTCTAATTTAAACGATGGGGAAATGATGTCTTAACCTCAAAGATTTTCAACTTAAACAAGGCATAGACAACGAAAAAATGACTGTATCGTGGTGTATAATTGCGTCAGAGGTTTCGCGTGAAAAATGTCTTAATTGTAATATTTTAATTGTAAATGAGTCATCGTATTATCTTAAGTCAAAAAGGTTAACGCGCCGCAATGTACCATGTGAATATGTTATGTGTAAATTATAATCCTTTTCTAAGCGTAATAATGTTCTATATCTTGATAGGAATATGCATATAACTAGAATTCAAATGTTATCGTTAGGCTTAATTGTTAGGTAAGTGGCGCTATTAACCGTTTCCGGTTCGATAGACTGCAAATCAACATCATGTTATGCTCTCGTTCCGCTGATTTTTTATATTCAATTTGAATAATAAACCTAGCTTACTGGGCTACGCATGTGTTAGATGGTAAAAGTATCCCTTCAGTTTTTCTTTGCGCTACTTCATTAATGTAGTGGTAAATCAATTATATCACATAATATTTGGTCATTGATGCACTTCTCAATAAATTATATATCAATCTATAAAGTTTAGTATTCTCATTTGGATATTGAAAATTTATCATAAAGTGCGTGCACTATTTAAATATTTAAATTAACTTTCCTAGCATTTTTATTACATTGAAATGCTTGGTTGCTAAGTAGCGTGACATGCTACATGCTTAAAAAATCTCGATAAAAGTTATTGAATTTTATGTACCTCTCAAAAAAATCCCTATCATAGTGGATTCCATAGGCTAATGGAACATGAAGAGCGGGGTATATATACATAACTCTTTCTCTACTTAAGTTCCCTAAATGGAAGATGATTCAAATAATGTTTATTTATCCTAGCACTTCCTCGACGTGTTAAAATGCCTTAATAAGCCTTCTGAGATAAACACCGATACTTTGAAAGCAGAATTTCTTAACCAAATGGCAGTAACTAGAATTTATCTCTAGATTACCTAGATCCATTCCACTTAGCTAGGAATTTTAATCTCAAATATGCGTTTCCTAGTCTTAAGTTTATAAGTTAGTGTTCACTCCCTATAGTATATTTTCTCGAGCGTTATGAAAAACTATAAGAAATCATTGCAATGAGTTAGATTATAAAATTTGTTTTCTTAAGAGTGGTCATTAGATGGCCATGTTATCGCTGGAAGGAGTTCTATTTACGATGTTCGTATGTGTTGAAGTGAGGCACTCCGGAGAATATATTAAAATTTAGTCCTCAACGAAGCAATTACTTACTGTTGATTAATAGTAGTTCATGGAGTAATTAACGATTTGACGACTGATTAAAAGTTTTCATTCAACAGCGCTACATTTGTAAGATGTCCCATTACTGGGTCTTTCCCAGAGCTCAATGACAAAGAGCAAATAATGACAAGTTGGGCATTTGCGTTCTTAATTTCTTGCGATATGAATGGAATATGAATTTATAATTAAAAAATGAACATTTTCTCTCCCGATAACGTCTGGCTAATGCGAGGAAATTAATTGACGGCGAACAAATGGCCTTAATTAAAGCGTGTAAGTTTACGCTCACACCATCCATTAATATTCCACTTTGACTGGTTTCTTCAGCGATTAATTGAAGGTTAGGAGTTGCGAAATGAATAAAAACCTTGAACTTTCACTTTCGTACATTTTTCTACCTTTAAAACTCGCATACTGAACGATTAATTAACTCTGGAAAATACCCCGACTTCAATGTTTCGAATATAAGATGCAGTTTACGCGTGCAATCTATCAGTCTGGCGTACAGCGCTAGAAAACTCATTTAACACGCTAATAAAACAATCTACGCATAGTTGACGGTTTTGAAACTAGACTATCTCTCCTCTCTAAACCTAAACGAATCCCTTGTATTTTCTTGTACTCTCGAAGTGGAAAATCCCCATTATAAACGATTCCGCTTATTTCCAGAGCTTGTTCCTTTATTCAAAAACACCTCTTTCGCAGAGGTACGTAACGGACTGATCTGGACTCGAAGCATAGCTCATGCTGAGCGTAATGGTTTTTTCACACCAAACGTGCACCAACGCTAGAAAAAAGATCGCTCTACTGAGTGACCACCGAAACAGCCTCTGGGCAGCGATGTTAATCTCCACTAAGAGCGAACGACAAAAACCCTGCAAGGAAATCGCGTAGGAATGGGCGTGCAAACGCAGCCACCAAAGTAAAATTCTAATGCACTCGCTCTTCGTGGCGAGATAAAGGAGAGAAGGGCGAGCAAACAAAGGGAGTTGTGTTTTGATGGATGTTCTCTTGCCCGTTGAATAGGAATGGGCGGCCGGGGTGTGGGAGTCGAGGGTGGGAGAGAAAGCAAAGGGTGAAATTAGACTGGAGAAAGAGGCATTGGGTGACCGGACGGCTATAAATAAACGAGCCAAGAGCCACCACCGGCCATTTTCTCACCTCCGGTTGTACGGTAACACAAACACGCAGTGTTGTCTGAGCGCGGGGGTGTTGGGTCCCCCTTTCGCAGTGGGTGAGCCCGGCGTGTTCGGGGCCACCTCGAGGGCTTTTGGTGCCTCTGAAGCGCAAGATATCGATCTCTCTTTTTATTCCCCCGATGAGATCGTCCTTGATTTACGGAGAATTTTTAATCTCCACGACATCTTATGGGTGGTTCTCGTACCTTGAAGTTCCTTAGCGTCCGTTTAACAGGGTTTTAATTTATTCGAGGCATGATCGCGGCTGTACGGGGGATATTTGGCTAATTTATGGCGCTAACAAGGCGCGCTCTTTCAATTAAAATGCGTAATTGGGTGAAATTCGTTGTTAAGGGCAAGGATAATAACGGATCGCGGGTCGTGGCGGATATTTTTTTCGCCGTGCTTTCTCGTAATGAGAAGGAGCGCAGCAACGCCTCTTGATGATGCATTTAAATTAGCCGCTATTATTTTAATTCGCTCGGAAACTTCTGGTGCTCCCATCAATCGATTGAGATTAGGAAATAATACAACAGCAGACACATTTGAAATTATAATGTTGATCTGAAATTTGTAGTGCTAACTCTGGCGGGACGAAAGGATATGGGTGAAGTGAGCGGGGTAGTGAAATTTGCGATGGGTCACCCGGTTAGACTTAAGGTGCATAATTCGTTTCAAAAGCAGCGCAGTGCTTTTTTATGAAAGAGGCGGCAGGCGATTCGTGACGACCATGAGGAACTCCGCTTTTTAAGAGTTACATCGGAAATTACCACCAAAAGGGTAACCTCAAAAAGTAGGGGGGAAATAAGGTTCGCTGGAGACTGTTCCCTTCTCATGGAGTTTTCCCGCTTTCATGAAAGATTCCTCGTGGGTAATTAGCTGATACTCCACTCGCACGAGCGACAGGAGTACAGCAAGGGTCAAGTTCTGCAGTTTTATGATGACCAAGAATACATCGTTACTCAAGGATATCATTAGGGGTCGATTCGTGTTTCGGGGTCGATTGGGGATCGGTAGAACAATGATGGACAATTCCAATATACTGTTAATGATAATAAAAATGATAAAATGACTTCATTTTAGGACGAGATTGACTTATTAGTCTCTTACATTTAATCCTATGTCTTAAAAATATTTAAAATAAGAGTTTTTGGGATTAAAACAAGAGGAACAAATAGGGTTCTAATAACTAATATGGCTCTTAAGAAAGGAAGAACAACAAATATTACAATTGGTAACAGTTGAAAATTCTCGTGGAACTCTAGAGAGATAATGAGCGTCTCCGTGTATCGAAAGAGTTGCTTTAATCTGCTCACCTTTGATTGATCTCCTCATCTGGCCCAGGTAAAAGAAATAAAAATTAATCAATCAATCGATCTCCCCGCGCCCCGAAAGACGTAATACTTTGTCTCCTTCTCAGCTTTAAAGATAAATTTAACAGATCATAGTTACGTGAAAATTTATTATAATAAGAATTCCTAAGTTTAAAATTAAAAGTACTAAGTGAAATCAAATCTTTGATTTCTTCTTCGTTTTTTAATTCAAAAGTTACTCTTTTGTCAGTAAGTTTAAGAACCGTTCTCATTAATAAAGGAAACCATATATCTAGCGCTCCCAATTATTTATTGAGTCATTATTATTAAGTATTTATTATTTTAAAGTGTTTCTGACTAACTATCGTCACCTATTGATTTGATGGAAACCCTTAACCCAGAAAATACTTAAAATTTATACAAATAATTCATGGTCGAGATTTTCGTTTAAGTCGTTTGCGTTTTACATTTAATGATGCCTTCTATGAATTCGGGGGCAAAACTCTTCAATTTATTTATTTATTTTGCCCTTGCGCCGAGGTTAGGCCCAATGGATTTCTTTTACACCTAACCTCTGAATCATTGATATAAAAAATTACTAAAATAAAGAGATTTAAGAGACAGATGTCACGAAGATTTGCACTGATGAATCTTATCATCGTAGAATACACTGGATTTTGAGTTGGTGTCATTTGGACGAACTTTTAAATTTCCATTTTCTCTCGTAATTTAAGGAAAGCGTGCGTTTTCCAGATTTACGTCCTGGAAGGATTAATTGAAGGCGTGGAGAAGGAGATATCTGTGGTGGGAACGCAAGAGGGTATCGCTTTCTTAGGTGTTTCGAATTTTTTGTGGGCATAACTCTTATCGAAGAGTGATTAAAGGTGCAGGTACATGAGGCCGGTGTCGTGTGGCCATGGGAACGCCAAAAAACTCGGAAGAAGCGTAATGGAGATAAGAGCGCCGAAGAGGAGTGCAACACGAGATGGCTGACATCCATGCATTATGCGCCGAGTTCCCCAATAAGGAAAAGAGGGTGTCCAATATTTCATGGCCTCCCATTTTTTCCACGCGAAGATGCTTTACGCATTCACCCGTGGTCCAGAAGTCCTCCCACAGCGACGGAAGGGGACGAACACGGAAATTAAAATAGTTGCGAATAAATCGCTATGAATCCCTTCCAATTCGACACTGACGACTCTTTTTCTCTCGGATTTCGTTGAGTGAAATATTATCGGCTATCTCTTGAGATCATCGCTTTATCCCGGTTTCATTGGCAGCATTCTCAAAGTTTTTCTTCTTTATACAATCAACTCTTCAACTTTATACAATCGTCTTTATACAATCAACTTGCAACAATGCATGACAACTCTCGTACCTCAGCTGAGTCACTACCTGAGCTGGGGTGTGGTTTTGTCAGGAGTAAAAATTTACAGCGCTTTTATGAAGGTACCAAATAAATTATATGCACCATCAATTAACTCGGCGGTTATTGTGTATGGTACATAAATTTGAGCGCTTCGTGATGATCGTTTTGGAATTCTGCCATAGTCTTACAATTAACATATACTAGATAAGCGCTAAAAGCATATCGAGGTACTAAGGACCACTTAGCGTTGGCTTGGTAAGATTAACATTGAAACGCAATGCATGGGAAGATTAAAATTGGGAATTAACCTCTAAACGATGTTTTCATACTACTAAACTTGACGGAGGGTCTTGCAAAATGGGCAATCATGAAGCAAATTGATGGTTCCAACGGAGAATTTCATCAAAGACGAAATTAGGCCCAAACGGGCTCCCAGGCCACCGGTTTCAGGAGCCCAGACGTTAATTCAAATGTAATGAAAATTAAAATTGTATAATTTTCACGATATCTTTAGAAAAAATAATATAAATAGTTAGAGACGCATCCAGACTTTTCGCTTGGAGGGCTAAACTTAAGTATTGTAACCAATAACCACCCATTTACATTATGTAAATGAACTTTATTAATTTACCTTACGATTCTCACCATTAGATAGTATTGCCTAAAATGGAATGTTTTAAGTGATCAAATATTTTTTGATAAGATCCTATAGAATTTGGTTCTGAATTAATACTCGTAGAAACGCTTGCGGGGATTAAGCCTGTCAGACACCTCCTTGGTTACACTCCTGTAGATAATGTGCATCATGAAAGTGGAACTTTTATATACCCCTGTTTTGTTCCACTATAGAAAACATTATTATTCTCTGAATTTGATGTTCGCGTAAATGTGGCAACTTAGTGATTGTATTATGATTATTAACGTATTGCGCATGATATGTATGAGAAGATTTAACGGTTCACAAAACGTACACTTATTTAATAATATTGACATGAAAATCTTGATAAAACTCGCTAATTATTTGAAGCATTTCTCTCCATGAAGTAACTTCCGTACAACCTCAGAAATCCTATGCTAAAGCAAACTGGAAAAAAAGTCTCAAACGGAATAACCTCGTTATTCGCGAACTTTCATCCATCTTTGAAACCCTTTCGTGTTAGGTATTTTTTTTCGCACTACGCCAATTAAATTACATTTTCTTCATCTACCACAGCCAGATAAACATCCGAAGCTTCCGCGAAGTATATTTATATCTGTGCCCTTGGAAAAAACTACACAACAAACGTAATAGATTATCGGTTGGAAACTTGGAGAACGACAAAATCTCCGATTCCTCGAGATCAATAATTGGGAGGTAGGTTTATCCTCGTTTCGTGAGATAGGCCTGGGAGGAAGAAGAGACCGAGGGCGCGATCGTGTTGGCAAAAGATTAGAGGGAGGAGAAAAAGAGGAAGGAGGCAAGCGAGGGAACGTAAGGAGGGTATTCCGAGAGAGGTGAGGAGTGATTTAAACGTGAGCATGGGCCACTCAGACTGGTGTGAGGCTCGTATTTATGCACTGTAGACTCGCGGAGGATGGGATGGATGGGATTCGGAGAGAGGGGCGTGGAATGGGGATGAGATCGCCACGAGACTTTGCTGCGGGAGAACCCAGGGCGAGAACATCTTTACGGCTACACCCCCTAAAACCCACCCACTTCATATTTCTACCTCCACTCCCCTTCCTGCCTCCTTTACATACGCACGCACACCACACCTAGGGCACCATCCCCTAGAAGCCCTTTGAAGGACTATCCTCGGAGGAGGACATAAGTCCTCCCTCGAGTCCTCTCCGAATCGCTCTCTCTCTTTCCAGCGGTGTCTCGTTGCAAGTCTTGTTTACTATCCGAGCCGGATGACGTATGTCCGGTCTTTGTATGCCCTCCGAGTCTCCGTTCCGTGCGCCTCAAAACGTAATGGAATCCGGACGGGTCCGATTCAACGCACGAGTGCATGCAACTATGTGTTCGCAAACATTACACATATGCGAATATGTGAGTTTAAACAAGGAGGGGAAAATCCGGGATGGTGGAGGGCGTCGATTATGACGGATGCCCGTGGTTGATTCTGATGCAGATGGAGGCTGCAGGCTGGAGACGCTTTATGCGGTGGACCTTCTATGGTAAACGGGTTATGACATTGTGTGCGGGCATATAAAGGAGTTATTGTCTCGCGTGATGTTTTTGCGACGACGAATGCATTTACATAGGAATGAAATCTTTGCCAGATCTTGAGATAACATCTGATTTCCTTTGATCATTTACAGATATATTCGTTGACACTGAAGCGTTACACAGGGGTACAATCGTATATCTCATCAACTATTTCCAGAGATTATTACAAGTAGAACTCTAGCTGCACAACCAGAGTTGTAATCTGACGCATGATTTTAGGAAGCCAAAGATCTCTTTCATAGTAATAAAGAAGTGAATAAATCTGAATCCAGATAGCAATTTCAAATCTAAGGAAGTTTTCCAAAATGAAGATATATTCACTTCTTATCTATCTGATTATTACTCACCCGAAAACAGTAGAGTAATTACTGTACGTATTGGAAGAAAAGTCACAACAGCGAGTGAGAGACGAAGAATGTCAAATAGAAGTTCAAGAAAGTTAACTCCTGATAGTTCTTGTTTGCTGAAAGCTTTGTAAATCAGGTTGAAATGGAACAATGAAATCACTGCAGGATCAGAAGTTTTTCCACCCTTAGAGATAAATCTTTACAGTTACCTCTAAAAAAATTGGAAAATAAAATAGGATATCATTGATTTTAACATTCTTGCATCTTGCTTGCATTCATGTATGAGACGAAACAGAAAATATTCCTGAATAATGTATCGTACTATTGAAACTTTTATCACGCGATTGGAAGTTTCTTGTGGATAGAGAGGATTAGGAAAAGACAGCCAGAAACTAAAAAAAGCCGTAGCGTAATATATTAATCGAATGTTAAAGTGGTTTCCTAAAGAGAACGCAGGAACGTGATTAGAAAAATCAGTTATCGACTGCACATATATCTTAAGATTGTTATGCGTGCGGTTTTCAAAAGTGCGTCTTAAAAAAATTCACCTATATGTTAGACTAACGTTCCTGTGATGGAAATAAAATATTCCCATCATCTTCCTCACATGAGATATTTATAGATATACTCCTTCTTACTTAGTAGCAGTCATAGGAGATTTCTTTCCGTAGATTTTCCTTTTTCTTCAGTTGGCTTTCTTGGAGAGTAGTGCTTTACATACATAGATATATCACACCTCCGTATATGGTTGTTCCTTGCAAGCCACCCATCTGAGTATTTCATCATTGCATTTAAATACTGGGCTTTTTACTTTCGGGATAAGCATATTATTTGCCTAATTTATGAAGGATACTTCCCTATCTTTGCATACATCTTTTGTTTCGGAAGCATCCGTACAGATTTTCATACATCATTCATGTGACAGAACGTGGAAAGCATTGGAGCTTTTAGATTTCTCAGTATCAAAGGAGTTCCATCTCAAAGGAGCGAATTGTAAAATATTAAGCGCGGATAAATTCACGAAGTCCTTGTCCATCTACCGACGTCTTGTGAGCAGCCCCACTCCGGGGACTTATTCTACGGCTAAGCCCGCGAACAATTAAGATAATCACTCTTGGAACCAAAAGCGCTTTGCAGCTGGAGAGCTCAATCCTCTTTAAGAGCGTGAATAATCAGTCGCCCGTTTCACCATTTTACATTCCTCGATTACGAACGGCGTTTCATAAATCCGTCGTTTCACTTGTCGCGACCGCTCGTAACTCACGGGGCCAGTAAATTTGATCCGGCAATTTATGGCCGCTGTTCTTTCGATCGCTCCGGGAGAGAGCGGAGAGTTATAAAAAGAGACGAGAGTGCACGCGATGTTGAAAAACCAGAGCGGGGAGAGATCCTTGCCAGAGATTTATACCCCGCGGAGGCACAGCGGTACTTGTTGAGGGCGTCGCGGCGCCCTTACCAGAAGGGGCGGTGCCTTCCTCCGGCGTCCGGACGCTCGGACGAAGGAGTGGCCATGAGGAGGAAGGGGCGGAAAGATGGGCGATTATGTAGCGATCGATCTGAGGGGATTGGATGGCCTCCTCGACGCCTGTAACACTGAATCGGGTCGGGTTCTCCGAGATCATTAGCGGAATAACAACTTTCTGATAGCATGGGAAAAAGTCGTGCATGAAACGTACGTACATGTTAAACGGGCTATCTTAGGGAACACGCCTGCGCATAAATCCTCGGCGACGCGGTGATAAATAACCTGCGGTTTAGCGCCATCGAGATAGAAAAATAAAATTAATTTTGTCGATAAAGGTTGCTTAATTTATGTGAGCACCCTCGGCCATAATTCAGGGGGAAATATCAAGAGGGTGTATGTATATATCTTGGGGGATAGAACTGAGCTGGAATTTGTCTATCCCTTAATTAATGGGTCCGGTTTAGTTGTTGCCGGTGGAATGAATGGCCGTTGCTCCGGAGATTACAATCCAATTAAAATTAAATATTTTCGTAATTTAAATGGAGCCGTACTGATGAAGGGTCCAGCGGAGTTCTTTTCCAGTAGCTGCAGCAACGTTAGGCAAAAATAATTATGTATAAATTCCGCAGGTATCGAAGAGAAACTGAAAAACTCTCTTCTAAAAAAACAAATTATTATCTATAGAAAACTATCTAAAGTGCATCGATTCGGCTTCGGTAAATGTTATTTTTGATACTCATTTTAGAATAACTGTAGCCATGGTAAGATAAAAAATTGCAAATGGGTATAAGGTCGAGATAAAACACTCGAACAAAAATAACCTAAGTGTAGCTATCGCGTTTCATCGATTTTATGAGCTGTGGAATACACTTTTTCTTTTGGAAATTCAAAATACTTTCCTAATCTTTCTGTTAACATGAAACTGCACATTTGTTAGATACTCGCCTCTGTCCCCATATTTCGCTAAAATCAACGTAAAGTCCATCTTTTTTGCACCAGTGGGCGTCAGTGCTCGCATAAGCGTGACTGTAATTTTCGTACGTAAAATGGAAGCATAAAGACGCTCAATACATTTTTAAACTTCTCCATCACACGTTCGGTTTTCAGAGCGATTCTTGCGAAAACCTTAAGATTTTAGAGTATTCGCACCTTCCATTACTTCCATTACTTCTGCCCGCTGTGAAGCATACGAAGTATTTTTCGCATAAAATTATTTTCCCAAACGTCGCAGATAATTGCCAACGCGTTAGGTTTCTGTGAATGCGGTCCAGGTTCGTTTCCAGGTGGATACTCAGGTGCAAAATGGCCTTAGCTGTTGAATCACTTTTAAAATTACTAATACCATCATATAAAAGTTAATATAAGCAAAATAACGTATCCTATAAGCCAATCAGGTGCTTCTAAAATTTATTTCATACTAGAGATATTCTGCGTGAAAAGAGTTCAAAGAAATAATTATATTTAAATTAACAATATCAACATCTGTAATTTCCAATCAGCCTTGGAACGCAAGTATATTGTAATTACGCCGATTTACGTTGGTAATCTGGATTTCCGTTTGAAAGTTTTGGCCTCAAATTTGAAACGAGTATTATGTTAGACAATTTTCCCTCGCAAATTTTCTCCCATTCATTATGAACATCACCGTAAAAAATTTCATGCATTGATTCCGCCTCTACGCCCAATTTACACAGTGCCAGCTGTAAGGTATCTCCCCACACCACACTTCCATCGGAACACGCTCAGGGAGAGTCTGATTTTGTGTACTCTTCCCCTAAGAAGTTTCCCCGAGAAACAAGTCACAAATTTCGCAAATGCCTCCTTATCGCTTTTTTTCCCTTCCTCGCCCGAATCCCTCCCTAGCCGATTCCTTAACCGCCCGCCGCCTCAAATTTTCCGAAGGCCAACGCCACTGTCCACTCACCCAGGGTAGTAAGAATCCCTTTTTCCGCCCAAACCCGTCGACTTTTTTACAGCCGGCGAAGACGCAACCCGTTATGTTTTTTTGGCCTCTCTCGGGCCTTTGGTTATTGCGTGGACTCCTGGGGCGTGGGCGAGCTCACCCTTTGACCAACTCTTACGGCCTCTTACGGCAAAAGCAGAGTGCAGAAAAGGTCTTCCCCTTAACCGGACCGTGCCTTTAGACACGGCGCTGGGGAAAAAAATTACGTGCTTTCAGAGAGAACCCTTTCATGAAAGGACCCTAAGGTCCTACCTGAAGTTTTTTTTTGCGCTTGACCTTCGAAGAAAACTTCGAACCCTTAATGTACCGTTACGCCCGCGTCTTTTTTCCAGAAAAAAGGTCCGAAGGAAACCGATGACCCGAAAATGGCTCCTTCCTAATTTTTGCACGGTTCGTTTTTTATTCCTCGGTTCCTCGGCACTCGGGTTTCTCGCTAGATGATTTTCTTTCTGCGCAGCTGGCAAATTTTTCCGCTTCGTTTTCAAATCCACCTCGTTACCTCGGTAGAGGATGCCATTGGCAGGCTTACGCTCCTTAATAGTCAAGGTGTAATTATTTTGGGCTAAGTTATTTTACTATTCACCATTATTTACTGAAAAATCCGTCAAGCAGTATTGAGATATTGTTTTCGCAAAAAAACTTGAAAATTTTTCGAAAATGAAGCGCTTTAAAACGGATTCGAAAAGTAACGGAATCTGCCGTTCAAACTAAATATTAGATCATAGTTAGTAGTGTAAGAACGTATCGTAATGTAAGAAAAATTATAGCACATAAATAGTTTTGTCAATGATAGAGCCACACGACTAATAAAAACAAAGGTATAAACGGTATTGAAAAGAAGAAAACTTATCAGCAAAAAAAATCTTGAGGAAAACTTTCATCTAATTTCTATGGATTTGAGTGAGAGTTGTGGGAGATGCAGGGTGTTTTAATTGTGAATTTGGGACGAATACTAGGGAAGGTAGGAAAATATTCTCCAAGCAGCAGGAAGATGGAAACAAGTTATTTTTTAATGTAATCACAAAGAATAGATCTCGTGATAATTTGATTAAACGTAAAAAATCGCTAAACATTATATTTGAGAGAAATGTTTAAGGAATGAAAAAAGGGGTCGGTCTAGATTTTTTGTGATGCAGAATGCCTGAAACCAAATACAATACAACATATTTCGTGACATAAAAAATTAAAACCGATTAGACACAAGTTGCTTGAAAGATAATTCATTGCCTTCAGATAGATAATACAAAAAAACGATTTCATGTTCGAAGAAGCACAGTAAATTGTGGCCAATCAATCGTTCAATTAATTATTTATGGTCATGACCATCATCATTATCATGATCATTATTTTGGAGTAGAGTGCCGCTCAAAAAGGTAATGACTTTTTTTAATCAGATCATCAGGGTGTGTAAGCATTTACTGGTAATAACTATTAGAGAAATTAAGGTGATCACTTATCATTCGTTTATAAGATGGATTACAGATTACGTGCTGGCGGAGTTGGACCTTGATTAAAACAGGAAAAGGAGTGAGAGGGATTTCTTGATCTGATGTGTGCCATTTTATAGTATGTTGACTTGAGGGAAAGAAATATGTGGAAAGGCTAGAATGTATTTAGGTGCAACTGTCGATGAGAGATGACTGGGTAGACGGAGTATGGATAGTGCTAAATATGAGGAAAAAGGAAATGGGTAATGATTGTAGAATCGACGTTGTACAGAAGTAGTAGTAGCAGTAATATTGTTAAAAGTGCTTTGACAGCTAAGGTCATTTCGCACGTAGGCCCCCACCGGGAATCGAACCCGGGACCGCATTCACTGAAGTCGAACGCGTTGCCCACTTGGCTATCGGGAGCCCCCGTTGTACAGAAACATTGGAAGCATTTTATAGAAGAATGTGCTGCTTGTGGAAGTGAAGAGGGAAAAGAAGTAATGAGTCCAATGTTTGAAACTAATGGAAGAATTATTTATATAATTTGCCATACACTGTCATAGAGTTGGGAAATAAACCTTTGAGTAAAATATATTCTGTTAAGGAATAAAAAAAGTTTCATATTCCTTGGAGATTTACATTCGTAAGTTGAGGAACTCGGAATGGATCAAAACATATGTTGACTCTGAGTAGTCAATGATCACAACACTCAATAAAATTACATTGTTTTTTAAGAGAATCTCAAATATTAGCAGTAGAAAAATTGTGATGGTGCAAATTTCAGAAATGAAATTATCAAAAACATTTTACGAAAAAATGATTAAACGGAAAAAACGACGTAAATTTTCTACGCGAGCCAAGGATTGAATACTTCTGGAGTTTTTGTTAAGTTTAAATTTGTTTAAGAGATGGAGAAGGATTAATTTTCTGGCACTTGAGTACCTCTCAATGAGTCTCCTTTATTCCCCCGCCCGAGAAAAAATACTTGTATATTATCTTACCTTAAGATTTTAGAGTATTCGCACCTTCCATTACTTCCATTACTTCTGCCCGCTGTGAAGCATACGAAGTATTTTTCGCATAAAATTATTTTCCCAAACGTCGCAGATAATTGCCAACGCGTTAGGTTTCTGTGAATGCGGTCCAGGTTCGTTTCNTTAAAAGCTCATATTTCTTATCGGGCGGCCTAAATTTATTACAGCTCAGCAATCATGTAATTTAATGAATCACGGCATCGTGACGATAAAACTGCGAAAAGGCTGTCCTGGTCTCTTACTTCCTTCTTAAAATTATTGAAAATTCTTTAAAAGACCTGTATTTGAGAAGAGAGATATTGAGATTATGGAACGGTTACTTTGGCAGTGTGTCATAAAATATTATCATTAGCCTTACCTAATTATGAATATAGGGGAAAATGATTCATTATTTGAAATTGATATTGATTGAATTGATCAGTTCGGAAATTAGGGTCTTTAGTTAACGATAATCTCATATAAAAGAGAATAGCAACACATTTTTTAAGAAACAAGATTAAAGAAAAGAGAATGGTAAGAATTTACCATAAGGAAGGAAATAGTATAAATTGGAAATTTTAAGAAGATTTGATATTATAAATATAAAAAGTGTGATTTTTAAAGGATCATAATTCTAAATCTGAAATTTTATTCCCTTACCTTTCCACAAAATCATCAGCTATCCCAATTATTGGTTTCAAGTACATGTTTGCTATCTTGGGCTGCATCATTGTTGGGTTTACTTTGGTTCGAAACTTTTTCCAACCCTCTCCAGTTCTGTTGTTTATAAATAAATCAGTTATATTAATATTAGTAATCAGAACTCAGAAATAAGTAGTTATCCATTAGATAAATTTTGGTTATGATGAAGGACCGCCAATAACTGAGCTGTCGTTTTCATCAAAAGTTCAGTTAATATATATAATTTCTACCAACATTGAATTCGAGTGCATGAAAATTATTCCTTTGTTATGCAATTTACCTTCAACATCTAGCGTTAAATACTGGCTGCAAATTTTGCGATTTTTCATTCTCCTAACATGCTCATCGATTCGCTAGAAGACATTTTACTCTAATGAACGACATTTGGCGGAATAAGAATCTATCGACGGCAGAACGTTATTATACCAGAATTTTGCAATAAGTCGTTCTTCAATGATTTTAATTTGGCACTGATTTTATGAATGAAAATTGCACATTACCACAGGATTTAATACATACGACCTATTTTTCGACGCTTAGCCTGATGATGACGCTACGCGTCGAAACGCGTCGGCGTCGTGTGTGTTTTCCAAAATAAAGCAACATGAGTCAGGTTTTGTAATTACTGGGCCTAATAGTCTACCAAGAAGTAACTTTGTGGATATTTCTTAAGTTAAATATATTTTGCCATTTCTGATAGTGCGAATTCTCATATACATTTTTGAGCGTTTTAACTTATTTTCGTGACGGGATACTGATTTGGACTTCGAAATGAGATGCAGTTGTGAATTTAAGCTTCACTTCCAGACAAGGGGCGCTTGTAGTACATACATCCAATTAACCCCCGTACATCCCGTAAGTAAATTCATAAATATTAAGCACTAAATCCTTGCAAGGGTTGAATAAATATCTAATTTAACTGAATAGATGAAGGCAAGCCCAATTAAAAGTAGGAAGTACAGTTGTGAGTTTCATTTGGAGTTATTCTTTCAGGCAGTTGCTTATTTTCTGAATGATTCGGTTTTGACCACTAACTCAACGCCGCGTGAAAATAAATCTCCCAGTATAGGACTGATGTTGTAAAGCGTTTAAGGTTATATCATTGAAATTATTCGTTTGTAGTACTTAAAGCATGACTATGATAAATGAGCTCCTGAATGATTTTCATTCTATCTTAGTTGCTAAAAGATGTACTCGTATGTTCATACGCTATATTCGGATTTTAATGTAATATACGCTATTTCTGTTCGGTTCTTCAAGCTACTCCCACTTAAAAAACACGATGCTGCAGTTCACGTCTCTAGAAACGGAAAATGACAATTGCATCCAAACCATCGATGTAATAAAGTCATAAATATTTATAAGCAAATTTCACTTAAAATTCATTTTTTTCTCCCCGTTAAGCCTTTGAATAATTTTTGGAGAGATTTATTCATTCGGCATCGAGAAAATTTTATA
>KZ308287.1:779534-799126 GCA_000376725.2 Ladona fulva | reverse complement strand
GAAACTATAAGGTAAATTATATATTCATAATAAAAATTGAAGTTCTCGCGATGAATTGATCACTGATTTACTAACCACTAATATATCTTCTGGAATGCGCGTTTCTTAGAATTGCATGTTGTTTTGAAAATAAAACTCGCTAAAATTCCAAAATAAAGAATATTTCCTAGGATACATCAATAAGCGTTCTCACATCCGTGGACATCACATATATGCAGTATCCTTAAGACCAAACATCTCACTGATTATATAAGAAATTTTAAGATATTTTTCTATAAGAAATTTGTTTCGAAATAAATTTTCCTTGAATTCGACTTTCGAAAGTAATATCGCTCTCAGTATTGTCAGTTCGAAAGTATTGGTGACCTCTGTGACGAAGTAGATACTATTCTAAGTTTCCCAAACCTAAGTCCTACATTCAAAGTTCTGCTAACCCAGTTTTTCCTTGCTAGGATATCGATGTTTGCGTTCCTACCAAGTTATTAAAATATAATCTACCGTAGCTGGCCGGATTTCGTGGAAAGACATAATGACCCAAGACATAAAAACTAAGAGAAAAGAGAAACACTTTAATGTCTACGTTAGATACGGTATCTTATGTGGAAATTAAAATGTTTTTCTCTTAGTTTATTGAAAGGGATTTCATTGCAGTCGAAGAAAAAATCATAAAAATTGATGCTGCAAGGACTGATATTCAAGGTACGAATTTACGAGGAAATCGCACCTTCCCACTTAAATATGATGCAATTTCTCTGAATGTTATCCCGCAGATATATCTGCAAACCGATACACCTGAATTCCTGGATTCCCCTCTTATCCTGAATCAGAAAATAATTTCAGCGTAGCAATGAGCTAACACATCCAGAGATACACGGTAGGAGGAACCCATCCTGGCAGCGCTCTATTGGCCACTCACTTTGCACACACTTCTAAGGGGTGCGTGTGTGTCCCGCATTCCTCGCACTTGCCACGAGGACGACTTAAGAGCGCGTACATCATCTCGCCTCTTCAATTCCTCTGATGCACGACCCCGTATTTTCCTCCTTCGGGACGGCGTGCAGCTGAGCAGGGGTGCCGTGTTTACGAGCGGCTGTGGGAGCAGAGCCTTAACAACGCCCAAGTGAGCCGAGCCACGATGAATGCGGAGAACGCACCGCGTCACCGCGAGATTTGCGTCTCCAGACGCGATTTTACGAGGTTTATTAAAAAAAGTGAGAATGCATTTCGAATTTACGAGCCTTTGTTAAGTGGTTTACGGCTGATCCTGCGTCGGCAAAGGAGACTATTTTTAAGGCGATGATCTACAGCGCTCGTCCCACTCTATTTTTTCCTGGTATGCTACTGAGGGGGGAGAAAAATAAGGCAGGGATTATCCTTTCCATACTTCATTTCATTCCTAGAAGCCATGGAGGCTTTTGTAATTGAAATTAATTCACCTGTATCTATTCACGGAATTAGTATTCAAAGTCGCTGCAAAGAAAAATTTACGATGTCATTTAGGATTACTTTTCCTCTGAAGAATCTTTTCCCGGCGGTGTGAAAACCTCATATAGTAAATGTGAAAAGTATTATTTTTATGAAAAGCTACGAAAAGGTTATTTCTAGAATGGTTTTTCGACATCTTATGATCTTAGATTGCAGGTAGTTACGTACGATACCCTACCGTGATTACACAGAATTTAATTTCATATAGCTCGGAGACTTGTGTTAGCTTTTGCGGTTATATCATCTTGTCTATGATATTTCCCCCTCCTTCCGCATTTTGGTGCTTTCATAAATAGAAATATACTATACACAACTACTACACACACTATGATGATCCAAGGTCAGGGGTGGGGAACCTATCTCCATCAGAACGTCTCTTATAGATAACATTCGGTCGCATAAGAAACCATTAGGTCACAAGGAGAAAGATGTGAATAATTTCGACATGTATAGGACTTAAATCCACGTCCTCCACTTTTCGGGCAGGTGTTCTAACCACTAAATTACCATACCAACTCAAAGTTGAGTTCTACGTTGTTAAGGGAATATTTTTGTGAGTAAAAGCGATTGGAACTTCTGCCCGGATAGGGGGGAGACGGGGCTTCGAGTCCCAGTCATCTCAGTATTTTTTACACCTGTTTTTCTTTGGTTTTTCTTTCGCACTGCTTCCTGTACTTTTTATATTACCTTTCCCTGGTCCTTTAGGTCTCACTAGAGTTGCGCCTTGCCTACATTCAAACGGATTCAAATCAGAATTATACATGAGAATATAAATTCATTCGCTTGGTGAACTTAGTGAGAATATTTTCCATTTTATTTCAATTTGGCGTCACTAGCGAGTTTAGGAAATGAAATAATTATGTCCAATTGTTTCGGAAGTGATGGAGAGGCTTCCTGCTCCCCACCTCTGTCATAGACGTTTTTAAGCCTATTCATCCAATTATTTGAGATGTATTAGAATTTTGAAAACATTTAAAATTGAATATAGAAATCAATAAAATTTTGCATCACTTTATGTGTCGAATGGATAAATCATATTGATATATAAAGTCACGATGAGAATTTCCCATGTAAAAAGTATGAATCAACATACTGAAGTATGTTGCGGTAGGTTAGGGATTAACAGAAATAAATAAGAGTACGACAGGATCCAGATCGTTTTCGCCTCAATTAATAGTGATGGATCGCTGGTAAATGAGAGTGACGTCCGGAGCATTGCCTTCGTATCCCGACGTCTATTTTTATGGATGTGTGCATATTGCGACGACCCATCGCTGCCCTCTTAAGTGAGTGGCATTTCTCGTGCAACGACCCTGGCGCCTCTCCTTTTTATGTATGAATAGCGTGCTTTTCATTGACCGCTTAGCATGTCGAGATGATGGCGTAAGAAAATTGAGACTTACTGCGTTTTAAAGAGGAGAAAGTGAGCTAGACAAGTGAGAGTCGGGAATTTTCTTTCTCACTTCCTATTTACATGCATAGTCATGGAACACGCAACGCTACCAAAAATAGAGATTATCCGAGAGCGCAAAATAAACTTTATTTCTAAATAATGCTGCATTACAAATTCGAAAGGGAAACACTGCATCACTTAAGAAAGTATAAATTCAATATTCGACTTTTTGATGCCTGATATATGAATTTCAGAGTGAGAACTTCATTATCTGTCTTTAACGAAGATAGACAGTAACGAAGTAAGGACGCTAAGAAGTCCTCTTCCTTTCTTTGAAAGATTTAAACGACTATTTTAAATAAAAGCAATCTCTTAATCTCCTTCCCGGTTGGAGAAAATGTTTGAAAAAATCCTTGGCTTAGATAGTAATTAATAGTTATTAATTAATAACTTAATTCCTGTGCTTCAACCTGTGCAATTCCTATCCTGAGCTAAACTGCTTCAAGTTAAATCAATATATAATTTTATCACCATAAAATTCCGTATATTTGTCGGTTTAAGTCGATGGAAGTCGTTCATCGGTCTGTCTTATGGCAATAAGTACCGAAGTTGAGTAATTAGTATCAAAGATCGCAGTGGGAGATATTTTTGCATGGTACATATATTCGTCCCGTGATAAATAAACAGATATGAACGCAGTTTCGATAAAAAGATCAGTGTAGATTTATTTGTGCTCTTAGAGATTAAAAGCGTTAGAAAGAAGATATTACAAGTGTTAGAACAGGTAGGAGCTGCCCTGTTTCAAAAGCTAATTAATTTTCTATCGCCTGTCCTACATCTGGAATAGCTGCTAAGAGCAAGAAAGATGCTATCATTACTAGATCAAAAGATACACAAATTGTGTCAAGAATTAATTTCTCTAATGAAATTAGAAATTTCAAATTATCATTCTTTATGTACTCTTATTACAAGGAAATCATTGTGTAAGTAAGTAATTCATTTAGTTATTAAAATTTAATTATTCTTACACTTAAATTTAGCATTAAGGGAAGGTTTTTCAAAACCCCTCTCAGTGGGAAGTTTCGCAATATTTTTACTAAATGCCGGAAAATAAAATAGGATCATTCTAATTTATTTCCACATTTTATTTTAAAAGTTGTGCATTTGAACTAGAAATTTACATAGTCATCTGGAAAGTGTATCTTTTTGTATTTAATCATTTAAATCCGACACTATCATGGTTATACCGTTTCCTACTGTATAACATAAATTTTCATACTCTATAAGGAAATATGCCCTCTTTCCCTTTTAACGATCACCTCATATATTAGAAGTGTATACGATGAAACGAATTCTCTGTAATAAAGATATCGGTATTTCCGTGAAAGTTTAAAAATTTGGATTTTGAATTATTCTCCCCATTTTCCCTTAGTATTTTAGTAGTTAGCCGAATTATAATCAACGTAAATAACATATCCTTTCCGTGTAGAAAAGTTAAGGTTATTTGGTACCATTTTATAATTCGTAGGTCACTGAAATACATACGTAACGTACACACAGAAGAACGCAGACGGCCAAGCTCTAGTCAGAACAACATGTTCTCCTTAATTTGACCGCAGCGACCCCAGGGTATAACCTTATATAATTCCACCAGCAAGGGAAAAAAGCAATTGTGTGGGACTGAAGAGAAACCTCCACGTACACTTTGTCCGCATCTTTCAGTAGTTTCGCCGTTCGCATTGCGGCACAGACCGTGGCTTCGGTGGGGCGGTGTGGGGTGGCCAGTGACGAGAGGGGGCAGGAGGTGGACGTGGGCGAGTGAGAATGAGATCGAGCATGTTTATGCCATCCCGGAGGAGGGGGAGGGCGATGTTTCGCGAGGGGCGCAACGCAGACCCGGAGGGGGCGGTGGGTGGCGGACGGGTGCGATCGGTGATCACGGACTCCGAACGGAACGCGTTCCGCCTATTACGCGTGCATGCGTGAGACTGCGGCGCTCTGAAATGCATCGTACATTGCTCATTCGGCCACTCGTTGCTACTGCCGAGCACAATCCACCGAGCGGAGAGAATGGTATCGGGGAGGGAGTGGTAGGGTCCTTGGGGGAGGCGGAGGGATTCGATGGAATGGAAGCGACGATATAACGGCCTACGTTTGCATTCCCTGGGAGGGGGCGGACGCCTAAACCGAGTAAATACCTACCTTTTAGTGTAGAACCATAGAAAAAACATTAATTGGCTTCAGTTATCGCCTCGGCGCGAGGATATATGTGGGTCAGCCAATGGTTCAGTCGCGGGGCAAGTTTAGCCATTCATCACGTCCTTTATAACCCCCACACCCTCGCTTTGCACCCCGGCGATGTTTCTCAGGGAATCTACCCACCGCCGCAACGTTACGGTCCGAAAGGGACGGGATGAAAAAAAGCGGGAGAAATAAAACAAAAGCCGAGCGTCAATTTTATTCCGCGGCAAAATTTTATGACGTCCTCCTCCCGATAGCCGCAGAACCGAAAACCTCATCCCTTTCATTCCCTCGCGAGGTCCCCAATATACCTCCATCCAGTCTCGCGGCGCTGTCCTCCAACGGCCGCTCCCCGAACTACTCGACCTCAATGGCCGCACCAAGCAAAACCTCATCCCACCGAAAAACCTCCCATTACCGAACCCGTGACCCCTCACACCTGTGTCCCCGGGATCAAACCCCAGGGCAGGAAACGTCCGACGCCCGCACCGCACCACCGCGCCCTCATTTGCTGACCCCGTGCGTCCGATAATTCCTCTCCGGCCGATGCATTCGCTCGGTCCGCTTGATTAAAGCGGGGGAAGCGAGGAAAGAGGGGGCTAATGGAGAGGGTGGGGAATGGTGAGGAATGTGCGGTGTGACCGCCGCTCCGAGTTACGTATTTCTTTCGCAGGAAATTCGTTCCGTGACATCCCGTCCAATTTGACGCGCCAAAATATCCGCAATTAACGCCCGTTCCGAACGAGTAAAATTTGACCGGCCGGCAGGGGGTGATTAATTATGACGTTTTATTTCGTAAGTACGCGCAGCTCGGATGATGATATGACGAGTACATGGATAAATTACGATGCCACGCTTATAGTGAACATATAGGTCATTTTGGGTGAAGTTCCGATAATAGTGCCGGATTTTATTCGAAAACGATTTTTTAGCGAATTATATGTCGCCGGATTAATTCCCCTCCCATTGGTTATTCGTTTTTGTGCCGAATTTCCATTTACCGAAGCACCACTGAAATTATGAGAGCCTTAAAATCCTCATTTATATTTTCGCCTCATTTTTAACGCATGATTAAAATTCCTGGAATAGGGAATGTGAGAACCATATTTATATTATGTTTTGAAAGTAACACCTTGAAACCGCAAGTATCAAGGAAATATAGATATTTACCTCTTTACTAGTTATTTTGCGTGTTCTCAAACGCTTTCAAAATAGGATAAGTTACAATATATATGGAAATCCTGAAAAACTATACCACAAGGTTATGAATAGATTAGCTATTTGATTATTTTTCTATACCCCAAGTTTATGGGCTGGTGTAAATAGATTGTGAACAATTTAACAGGTTAATGTAACGTATATTATTAAGTAATTAACATATTCCTAACCTTGCTGTATATGTATGTATCTTCGGGATTTTAAATGTATTTTAAGGAATGTATTTCCACCAAGCATTTAATCAGAGGATCTTTTCTAGGGTACCTTAACTTTGAATAGGGAAAGGATACATTCTTCCGTCACCTAGAGCGTAAAGGGTTTCCTTTTTAAATTGAATACGGGTGGGGAAGCCTTTCAATTCGTTGCAGAAAAACATCTATGTTAAAGATAAAATTTAGCAAAATGTGGAAGGGGAGTCTGCCGTAAGCCGTTCTCCCTCTTCCACCTCAATGGGATCCCTTCATCCGATATTAAATTCCGGAAGGGCCGACCTTTTCACTGCCTCGAGTAATCCTCCCCTATTTTCGCATAATAAACAAAACTCACCGAATATTCCTCTCGGGAAGAATGCCCAGTACAAACATGCGCTTAATTAGCATTCGCTTCGGCGTACAAATGAAAAAACGTTTGGATGGAATGTCGCCCAGGCCACGCTCCAGCCGGTTGACATGATTGAATGCCTCTTACTCTAATAATTGGAGTCAGAACTGAATGAACATTTGTTTCCCTTGAAACTCGTCTCTTTTTCAGCTTTTACGGATGTCCCCGATGTCCTGGATGTCCTGTTCTCTTGCATAATTTGACAAAAAAGTTAAAAATGGGTTTGAGATGAAGGAAATGGCCGAAAAAATAATACGGGAGAATCAACTTCAGAGCTCTACGTGACGACCTTGATAACGCGAGAATGAATTTGATTTCTGGCAGTCTGTTAATGTAATGTGCAATAGTTAACCTCTACCAGAAATAAGTAATTAACAGATTATTCAGAAAGAACCTTAAGTTGAAAAACAGCACGTCTTTATTGAATGTAAATATATTAAAACCCATAAATTTCCTCTGTTTATATAATTTGCTAAACATTCAGAAAAAGGAACAATTTTTATCATATACTTAAAGTAGACATTTCTGTGAAAATAAAATAGCATCTTTATAAGACAGTTTATGAGGCATTCCTTGGTGTTGAACGAGTTTTATATATCGCAGGGATTCTAAACACGTTTATTTCGATAGTATAGATATTGCTTGTAAATCCTATATTGGAAACTGCAATATGTAGGCGTACCCTCTTCCAAATTATACTTGTATTGATATCAAGAATATTTATGAATGATTTTCGCAAATAAAGATGCATCAGTGTTAACGTAAAAGTTAAGATCTAACAATCATTTTTTGACCGTAAACTGACGATAATGCATTGCTCTATTCGAGACTGATCTCAAGGGTAATAGCAAAAATTTAATTCTCCACAGAATTACAGTTGAAAGAGAAAAATGAAATTTCACCATAATTTATTATAAAGGGTCCATTATACTCTTCATTTTAAGAAGCAATGTCACTCTCCTAATAAGGTGACGAATTAATATGTCGGCTCATTCCTTCTGTCGTGGCGCCCTGTAGTACGTAACGGGGAAAGTTTTACTCCGGAAGTAACACTAAAGAAATTTTTAACTGTGCGGGGAATAGTTATCCTTCAGGCGCGTTTTATTTTCTCGATAACCCCTTTCTTAAACGCCCCTACGTCACAGTAAAGAATTTCCAAGACTGTTCCGACTTTAGAAAACGAGATAAAAGAAAGAAAATGGGGCCGAAAAGTTTCAAAAAGACGCTCATCGTAGGATTATCTCCCCCGCCGCGGTGGAAAATGCATAATTTTATGAATAATAAGTGTCGGTTGTTCTTCTTCTCTTGGAAATATACAAGTCCAAACAGAGAGAAAAATAAAGTAGCGCACGGAAAGGTCTTTTTCCCTTGGGGTAGATAGGGGAGGGTTTGGAATGGGAGAATGGGGAGGAGATTGAGAAAGCACGGTAGGAAGATGGAGAAAGGGGATGGGGAGAGAGTGGATCTAATGACGGCTGTGGTAATGATGAGTGAAGAGGGATGGAAGGAAAGGAAGAGAAGATGAGGGACGAAGAGCAGTGGGAAATCGAGTGAAAACAACCGACGGCGCATAGCCTCTTTTATGAGATAGCCGCCTCATCTCCCCCACCCCCTCGATGCTTCTTCCTCTTTGCTTCCGCTTCGCCCCAAACACGGACGGAATACAAACATCCATTGCTTCTCTTATGAATATCTTCCTCGGACTTCTGACGGTTTTTAAAGTACGACTCGTCGCGTTTTTTTTCCTTTCCCCCCTTCCGAAAGTTCTACAAAGACTTCTCCGATGTGATGTGTCTGTTTTGATTTTCTTATATTCGGCTTTCGTATCGCGGCATCGTGGGAAAACACTCGCGGGGATATTTGAGATGTTCGTAACATCGATCGATCGTCTCCGACGTCGATTCTTTCCAATATTTTTAGCTCTTTGAAAATGAGCGAACGCTACTGAATTTAACGTGACGGAGTAATGATTCACATCTATAAATCACATATGGATGTGTTTATGCTCTATTTGTGCAAACTCCAGGGGGTCATAAGATGATTTGATAGCTAGAGCGGCCGCCCGGAGTATATAAAACCCTGTTTTGAATTCCAAATTTTATCTGAATTTTTACGTTTTCCTTTGTCCTTTGACTTACTAAATACATTAAACTTAGGTAAGTGCAATCACTGTCTATTTTTGTGTGATTAATTGTTTCCATGTAGTCGATTTCTCTTGCGAATTCCTTTTACATTTACATAAACAAGTTTATTAATTTGGATAGCGTTAATGGTAGGGATGAATTTGATTCTTAACCTTGCGAAACCGTTAAGTTTTCCATAATAAACGGAATAGATACACTGCATTTCGTATTTATAACAGAAAGTATCTCTCCGTGAATTTAAACTTATTGAATCGGAACTAATTGACGTTCACAACTGATTTAAGGCATCAACTTTCTTGAGATTTTATATGGGCAGTGTATTCGTAGTATAATCTATTTTAAATAACTTTCCGATAAAGTTTCGTAATTTTTTTATCTTAACACGATAAGCTATGGTCGCTTGGTTCATTTTCATCACAAAATTAAAATATCATTACTCACTGTCCTAAATCGGTCAAATCGATTATTTCGTACGTAAGAATATAATTATTTTATATTAAATATATGAGGGAGTAATATTACTAATTTCCTCCAGAAGGGCAAGGTAGAAATCCTTTAACATTGTTGTTGTTCCAAACATTTGGACTGCCCACATTATCATTCTACTGCTTCCTTCGGGTTTACATATACTTCCAGTTATCAGTTTTTTTATGATATCGATTTCAGCATTAAATATTATACAACTTCCTGCCTGAATGATAAACCCGGTTGGGTATTTTATTTCCGGAAGCTGAATTCATGACAAAAATGTATTTTACTCGCTCCGATGTATTTCGTACTTGAGGTAAATGCAAGACTTTTTGTTGACTATTCGGAAAGTTTATAAATGTCGTTCTGAGCATACTTCTGAAGTTAAACTCAAAGTTTTCTCAGAGATATCATCGAGAAAGTTACAAATTCACATCTCACACAGCACTCATCATACATTCCTTTAATGCCACCACATCCCATTGCAATGACAAAACAGAGAGCCAAACAATAATTCAAACAGAGGCGCATAAAGAATCGACGGCGTTTTGGAAAAAATGAATGGTAAAGACTCATATTTATTTATGACGCATTATAAAAAACCTCAAAGTTACAATGTGTTTGAAATTTTTACAGCATACCAAAATAATTATGCTAGATCTAGAGACACTTTTTACCTCTTTTAGCGACCTTTTTCTGATTTAGCGGATTCAGGTACTCTATGGATCCTGTTCCATTACGTCGACCAACCTCTATCTACTCTTAACTTGACACAGCTGATATAGTACATTAAAACATACATACACACACATAAGCAATACAACTACATATCCATCACATACTTATAAAATATAGGAAAAAATTATCTCTAATCCATGAAGAAATGAGGGGGTTTTGGTCGATTTATTTCGATGATAATATCCAAGATAAAAAGAAATTTGGTAATATAAATAATGACTTAGAAGAATAAAATAGTGTTTCGTTAATAAAATTCCCGATTTCATTTGACAAAGAAATTCTAAAAGTTGGACTTGGACGATTTTCAAAACACTGAAAAACTATTCCGACCCAGTCTCACCCCATTCCTTTCTCTTCCGACTCATTTTCACAAAATCCTGCTACTTTTATATCCACTTCGTCAAACACGTACGAATTATTTCAAGATAAAGCAGATACATTTTAATGAAAATGTCCACGAATAACTGAAAATTAAGTTTAAACCTATATATGAGTGCGATAAAAGCAGTCGGACATTTTCCTTACTCCTCATCTTGCATAGTAAGCCTCATTCCCTGTGTATGGCGGTAGTAAGAAATGGTGAGGAGCGTTGGCTCAAACCGACCTTTGGGCTTACAGGCAGATCGATATGAGCATACGCCTCATTCACTGTTCCAAAAGGTTTCTTTATATATTTCTTAGCTAGATATTTCACCTTTTTTCCCAGGAGCAGCTGAGTGGGAAAAGTAGGAAAAACTTGTGAACAGAAAAGAGGCTGACAGCTATGAAGGAAGCTCCCATTTATTCTATTCACATCAATTTTATACGATGAAATTATACATACCTCGGTGTAATGTTAAATGTAATATTAATGTTAATGGTATCACAATGTTAATATTAAATGGTATCTCAATGCCGTGGTTCATTGTTTTCAAAATTACACATTTCTTAACTATTATTCGTAAAAATCCAGTTTTTGTCCACAAAATTTGCATAATGAATCGAATACCATCTGCCAATATCAGTCGGTCAAGACTCTTAAGCACGCATCCTTATGGGGTAAAAAATCAATACTTTATTATTCGTCATAAACCAGAGAAACAGTGCGTTCACCATTCATGTGGCCATTCAAGTCCTCAAATTTTCTTCCGAGGGAAACCAGTTATTTCAAGGAATGGCTTCCATTGAATTGCATACCTTCGGAAAGTACGCCGTTTTCTTTCGGCGTTAAAATAACACGAACCGTTCACAGAATCTAGGATTAAAGTTTCGAATCTTAATCATGAAACCATATCTACTAGTTTTTGATTCTCCATTGTACTTCGGATGGAAATTGTTGGTACACTTTGTGCAGGTTTATTTCCTTTAACGTAAATATTAATCTTTAACCTCTCCGAGCGAGTAGTAATGCTATTATTAAAAGTGATATCAAGTCATATAAATGTATACATTTCACTTACTGATGACTAAACTTGGGAGGATACTTTAACCAGCATTTAAGAATAAATAAAAGTTAATTTTGTAGGCGTCTGAATGCCTTTGTATTTAATTAAAATCAGGGAAACACTTAAGATCCTGTTTTGGGAAAGCGCCACCTTTTCTGTACTGTAAATTACCGAAAAGGCGTCATGTGCCGTTATCGCCCGTAATGGACCACGTAAGAGACTATTTAAAGCGAACCAATTTGCTTGTCGCTGTAAAGTATGGGTCGCTGGACATAGTTCCTCGCTATCCATCACCCTTTGGTCAATATCACACCCCCGCGAGTAAACATCACACAAGTATCACATATTACACATTTATAAGCCATATCACATCTTACGGCAACAGCTTTTATGGCTGTGGGCAGAGGTTGCTAGCATAAGCAGGTCGCTACCTAACAGTTTTTCCTTCCTCCATTTCCTTCTCAACACCCTCCCCACCGTCGGCTCATCTCCCAGCAGCCGCTGGGGCCGGTTTAGTCGGGATGAAAGGGAGAGGGCGGGGGCAGAATCCACGGCCATTTTCGTCAGTCGACAACAACCCGCCGAAGCACTCCATCCTTCCCTATCCCCCTAACCCGGCAAATGGACTCTTCCATCCTCGCCCCTCCTGCTTCGCATCCCTTTTGCTCCGGACCCCTACTATTCTCATCTCCACGGCGGCGGAGGGGAATTCGGGAAAAAATGCCGGGAATGGGGTGGACGGGAGAGGGTGAGCGATGGCGGAAGGATCGCTTTTTCCTTCTCGCTCGCCTTCTTTCGTCACATTCCTTTTTTCGTTCGATGAGCGATGTACGCAGAAATGCGCTAGACGTAGAATTAGGGGCTGCCAACTGATGGGCCAAACCGCGGTCGGCACATGCGAGACGCTGAGGGCTCCTCACGGCGATATTAGAAAAAAAAAGGAATCAAAATTGATGAAAATTGCCAAATTTTAACCGCGCTGTTTTTTTTTTGCTTCGTCGGGACGCGGTTTTCATCCTTCTCTCAAATATATAAATATTTTGGCTGCTCCATCAGTTTCAGGATTCTTCGACGGTAGCCGGTAGGAAAGCAAACGAATGGACGATTTAAAACAAATGTACAGTATAAAATTTGACTCTACACAGCGTTTTGAAGTGATTTTTCACCTCGATTCATTAAGGAATGCAGTTCTCATAACAAACCGAAGTGAGTTGATAGGTGTGCGAGTCGAACTATGCCTTAAGCTGTTTCATATTTTATTCATAAATTAAAGTCCTCCCCATCAGCTGTCAAACACCATTATGCATAATACTGGAAACCTGAATGGAAGCAGAAATGGCACGGTAGGGCAGTAAATCGTTAGAAACCTATTAATGTCCAGCGAACAATTCGTAGCTTTAAGATTATTCTTAAAAAATTGTTTAATGCCAGAGGCTTCAACGATTTCGCGATATCTTTGAATTTCTAAAAAATATAATTTAAAAATCAGGTAATTTCAAAGTACAGAAGGAATGTGTTTCTAAGAGAGTTTACATTGGGCAATTTATTCGCGTACGAATTCCAAATGAAATATTATCAAAATTTTACATTTGCTGTGATTCGAATTTACGGCAAATTTAGTAATGATACTCCATGATTCAGTTGATGAAAACAAAACCACGATATCTAAGTCTTTGGTAGTATTTAAGGCAGTATAAGAGAATTTTGATCATTGAAATATTAATCTGTATAGATGTCCGAAGTTATCAATTAACCATTTATCAGTAAAATAACGCTAATTCGGCGGTAAAAATAAACATGGACAAGGTAAACGTTGATGCTCAAAGAGCCCAAGTTTTACCTTGTCAATATAAGTAAACGCTGTTACTAGAAAACAAGAAATCTTATATTTCAAAAAGGTATGAGTTGATATTTAAATTAATAATCCGGTTTCTTTTCGTCTGTCGAGAAAGAAGAACCAATAGCGGCCCCTACCTGATGTATTCGACTCTAAAACTCATAAAATTCGACGCGCTTTTAAAGTCTCATACTGAATCCAGTTGTGATCGTAGTGGAAACGGGATTTTAACTCACTCTTCGTGTAAGCCTATGACTATATGAGGAATTCCAGCTTCATAAACGCTTTTTAAGATTTTAGAAGTCCTTATTCAACATTTCACTGTCGGCCTCCAATTCTGACCAATGTCTTCTCATTGTTTTGAAGCTAGGAGATTGCGTCTGAGCTTGAACATGGATGAGGGCCATTAAACATTTTCTTTCATGTAAAGACATCATAATTACTCTTCCAGAAAAACAGTTGAGCGCGGTCTCGTTTTCTCCCACCTAGCTGTGAATATGAATATGAGTTTATGAAAGGCGCATGACACGCAAAAACTCATCTTCCGGACATAATACCGTCGGTGGCGGATTTCATTGCTTGTACCGCCGTTTAGCATGCAAGGATAATCGCTTGGAATTTAATTCCTTTTTCTCACTTAATATCGGATGTATGGGATATCATATCGGATCTATAATATCGGATGTTGGAAATACAACTTGAGGGCCTCAGGGCGATTTTTTCCGCGTCAAAATTTGGGTTAATTCGAGTTGAATCGTCGTTGGAATGACGGCCAAAATGGTCGTGGGAAACGCATCGAAGAAAGTTAATCATGCTCTGACTCGAGTTGTGGCAAATTAAGTTCCGAAGGTCGTCCGTGTATTAAGAAGCGACCGACTTTTTGCCTCGAGACCGAACTTGTTACGGAAGTTAGTAATTCGGATATAATTTAGCATCGAACAGTGGGATTGAAAGCAAAATGTTGACAAGGAAGGTGAGCGGAGATGTAGAGGGCGAGGTGGCAGGAGGAATGGTAAGAGTCAAGGTCACCGAGACATGGATTCCTGTTTTGGAAGTTCCCTCCTCATGAAAGCGACCTGGTGTAGTCCCTGGCATCCATCTCACGTCGATGCCCTCTTCTTAACAAATGGACCAATTCTTCGGCCATTTACTCTCGAGTTCGACGCATTCGAACGGTTTAAATGGCCCCGGATCACTTTTCGTAGTGAAAAACGTAATTTTTCTCCGGCCGCGTCGAAGTCGAGGCAGTTGTTCCTCCATCATTACGACGTTAGCTTTGAATACGTGACACTCGGATTCCCACATTTGTTTCCCACGTATTCCGATTGAAATCGAAATGCACGAGAGGAGAGGTTTCACTATATGGATAACTAATACAAGGAGAACCTAAATTTTTAATGTAGAATTTTATCGTGTCCAAATCGACTCACTGAGATGCTCCACACACCTTAAAGAAAACTCTTAGTATACTCTTAGTGCAATCAAATTTCAATTGACCGGTTTCGTCAAGGTGCTCATTGCCAGAATCTCAAGGGGAGGAGGTAAAAAAGCAAAACAAAATTATTCGTCATAANAAGAAATAGGTGGATTAAAAAGCTATTGTGAAAGCTATAGTTTTTTCTTTAAGATGTTGCTGTAAATTCCACGAAATCACGCTTGATCGTTACCATTTCATTCAAAGTTCATCGTTTTCATATACGAATGTTATGTAGTATTTAAGTAACCCTATAAATAATATCTCAATTTGAAATGATGAGGAAACTTTAAAATTAAAATCAGAAATATTATCATAAAATGATTGTATCTAACTATTAGCATCATAATATTTTTAAAACACTACCTAGAGATGCTGAAGAAAGCGGATACGGCTGTGAAAACCGTAAAGGAAGCAACCAAATCTTGAAAGTAATGAGCCCATCAATACTTTTCTTTGAAAAATTATAGATACCGTCTTATTTAATCCTCTATACAAAGAATCGTTTATTTGAAATCCTGAAATACAATCGTTCTATTTGAATATTTTATAATAAATTAAAATTCCTGATTCGTAGCAAATGCGATTATTAATTAAAATCGGCGATTTCATTCACGTAATGAAATCATCCAATGAAATGTTTTTCCGGTGAGTAATTTCATGTAATCTTAACTAAACGAGAATGAGGTGAACAGTTGATTTCAGCCGCAGGGGATGAATCAAAGCTTAAGAGGGATCTTCGGGGTAAGAAAACCTGATAAGGAGGATACTTCGAACCCAGATTAAGCGCCGCAGCAGTTCGTAAATGTACGCGTGATTTATCACAGGGATGCTGAGACGATGTAACAGGATACGCACGTCTCCATGTTGGAATTTCGGGTTTGTACTCGTTCGTGAAAAAGCGGCGGAGCAAGATTTCAAATTCGTGGAAGAATAAACGGAGAAGTGGAAAGCTTCTCAGGGATCGCAGTGAGAACATTTCAGCTCTGCAGAAGCTGGAATTTATAGAGAGGTTCAATGAACTTAAAGGTAAAGACGCTTTATTCTTTTCGCTGTACGAAGTTAATTTCTCATACAAACACGGAAAATTAATGCAAAGACATAGTTTGCATTCCCTGAAGTTAAGTTTTTAGAGACAAAATAGAGGCGGTTTTTGTGCGTTTCGTGGGTTGCTAATCTTTCGGTTTTCTAATATAAACAGAGTTACTAAAGATAAACATTTTACTGAAAAAACGAAATAGAATACAGATTAGACGTGTTGGCGACCTTTGAAATGTCATATATTGAATTATCTTGCATTAAATTAATGAATTCTTATTTTCCAATGCGAAAGACAATTATTTAATCGGTAATGAGAGAAACTATGGGAACAACAATTTCCTTATACTCTCAGATTTATAATGTATATGCAGTTAAATATCATTTGGTCTAAAAGCTATAATTATTTCCTTATAGTAGTACCTTATATAATAATATAAAATAGTAATATACCGTTTTTTTTAAGTGCTTCGACAGCTAAGATAGTTTCGCACGTGAGCCCCCACCGGGAATCGAGCCTGGAATCGCTTTCACTTAAGTTGAACGTATTACCCGCTTTGCTATCAGGAGGCCCCTTTTCTTTATAGCCATGTATTACTTTAAGATTCTCTCCGAGCTCCCTAGATTCATAAAGCACGTTAACCTTTATTTTTATACTGAAACACCTAATCTTCCCTTATTAACAAAACAAAATATTTCTTTCATATGCCTTTCATCAGTATAAAGGATAGACTAATAGCTGCTGCAAGCTGATTGGAGCATTCACGAAAGATCAGTATTTGCTCGATTAGTTTAATTTATTAGAGGAGTTATAAAAATAGAAGCGAAAGCAAAAGTGATTCATAAGTGGAAAAACATTTATTTTCGAGTCATAGCTCTCAGAAATTAAAGGAAAAAGTCCTAGGACAAACTCTCATAAAATAAACGAGCCATAGGAGAATGATGAACTATATCTGCAAACAAGGGAGTGTCATGGTGACCAACAGATAAGCAGCATCATTCAAATGGATAGCTAGTGAATGCGATGATTACTACAAAATTAAAGCAAAACAATTTTGTGATTATATGCACAATTTACTTGCTATTAATTCGATACTTGATGCCCGAGAAACATAACGACAGATTTATTACTTGAGGAACCAAGAAATATATAATAATGTGCCACAGAATAGCTAGGTACGATAAATAAAGATGCTGTAAGAAGTGTTGCCCTTCTAGTATGCTCGAAAGCCGTAAACTTACTGTTCGAAGAGCGCGAGAAGATTTTCAGAGGTGTCTCTCGCACTCTCTCCGAAGTTTATTCCGTAATTTATTGGCGGACGTGATGCTTGATGGAGCTCACGCTGAGAAGCCGAGAAACGCTCCAAGATGGTCACAACGAGAGAAATTTCCACGTGTTGTAAACGGCGAGAAGAAGATAAGGATAGTGATGGTTGATTTTATGTAGATTTTAATGTAAGGCATTATGTAATTACTTAACAGCAAATTAATGAGTACAATTACGCGACATCCTTCGAGACTGGAAGTTTACGTATACTTTCTGCCTTAAGAATTCAGAACATTTTTACAATATAATATTTATATAATATAAATCCCAAGGAAGAACGACTAGAACAAAGTCTGACAGGACCGGCCAAAGTCTCCCGAATGGCTTGGAAAAATATTCTGCCGGGATAGCTCAACGGACAGAGCACCCGACCGGCAAATGGGAGACCTGGGTTCGATTCCCGGTCCCGNAATAATCTAATTAATTAAAGTAAAATCACCACAACCATCAAATAACTCTTGGTTTTTCCAACCTTGGAGCTACTACAATTTCATCTTAACAGTCTAATATTTACTGTATAGAGGTAAATATTTGACTGAAATTTCTGTAACCTTATCTGAAGTTTCTGTAAACGAATATACCAAAAATATCTAACCTTGTTTGCAGGAGAAGCACATTGGAAAGTTCATTGAACACTCGGTTACCTCTTAAGTTAAACTAACCCTCAGTCAATTAAATAACAATTAAAGTATTTCTTATTTTCAAATTACTGTTTTCGAATAGATTGAAAAATTTCAAGTATACACAAAAATTAAGTGAATAAAAATTTGTTTCATGAATAACGAATTTCTAAACGTAAATAAACTACAATCACATGCAAACTTACGCACTCTTTGGTGCACAAGTAAAATAGAGTATTATTTCTTTTAAGAAAACATTTAATGGGCGATAGCAGGAGGTGATTGATAAGTAGCCGCAATTTAATCAGAAAAGATAAAACTTGGACCGATTTACTTTTAAAAACTTTGGGATGATTGGCGATTCAAAACAACCAGCAGACAATATTTTATCTCGTGGGCCGTGCGATAGACATCCCGACTAGCATCTTCCCGTTGTTTCCTCAGCTATGCAATTGAACTCTAATTACATACATAATACACAGCTTAAACTTTAACTAATTAAAATACAATAAACGTTTATAATAAACGATTTCTCGTATGAACAATTTCCTTCCAGTATTTTAACGTTGCACATGTTTTCCAGTTCAGAGCTGCATTTCCTTCATAGACGATGAGATGGGAAAGACTAAAGGTGAATTATATGAGCAATTTTGAAGCTAGCGAACCTTTTCATGTTTAAATTAGCTTCATTACCTGGCTAAAATGGGATATTAAAAGGAAAGTAGGACCATAAATCGGAGTCGGAATGAAAACAACGACAACGGAGTGGGAACCTCACCTCTCTCAACGTGTACTTCCGCGACAATTTATAACCCGACTCCTGACTCCACATTCGGCGAGGACTTTAGATTTAGGGCTCGGCCAAGACTAAAGGAGCGTTCTGGCACCAACTTCTGGTGCAGTCGTGGGCGTACAGAGCAGCAGCCACGGGTGTACGGCTCGCTCACAGTATTTCACGGATCCGCTCAACTCACACCGCTAGCCTCTGCATCACACTCACTCGACGTTTAAGTAAAGATCGTAAGGAGGCCTCATCATCAACAACGAATAAGACGTAGAGAATGGGGAAGTGGGCACGAAAAATAGGAAGGAGTAGAGGGAAGTTAACAGTGGTCTTAGTTTTTCTGTCGCTGTGCTCTTCATAAGCTGCCAACTGCATGCGGGATGATTCAGACATTACATTCACATTGACGTCCGTATCTATACATACAATATTTTTTTAAGATTGAATTTGGCTAACAATGGACCGCAATAAACTCAAGACTTCTGGTTCTTCTTCTTTCCTCCTTCCCAGAACTTCCTCATTTTCTCCCCTACTGTTCGTCTTTGCTCTTCGGTCCACACCCTGTTTGTTCTTTGTTTTGGTCTTCAGTAAATATTGTGCCATCTACTAATTTTCTGAATTTCTCCCTGTTATTAATTATTTCATCTCTTATTCCGATCTTTTAATCTTTTCTGTGTCTTTTTTTGGTCTCCTTTACCATCCTGTTGGGTGTTTTAATTTTGAAATGTAGCTGAATATCTGTTTGGTCAATCTATTTTCATCTAATCGCTTTAAGTGTCCACAGAATTTCAATCTCCTATA
>KZ308287.1:731086-779491 GCA_000376725.2 Ladona fulva | reverse complement strand
ACATAAAATTTATAATATAATTATACTGCGGATATGAAAAAACCGCAGAATGTAGTAGTTGCATATATAATATCAATCCTTTCAATCTATTCCATCACCAATATCTATCTTCGAAGATCTCTTTTGATTTTAGAAACTGATAAGGATGACCAATATTACATGCCCTACTGCAAATATTTTCATTTAGTCGCAAGGTTTAAATTTAATTTGTGTGCTACCTGGTCCTGCTAAATGCATAAAATATGTTATCTGATTCACGTAAATACTCGTACTCGTTTCGGTTCTAATTGATGTCTTGACGTAACAAAATATCCTCGAAAACGTATGAGGCAACCCTTCTTTATATATATTTAATATCTTATCTCTATGGCACATTAGGGCTCCCGGATCGCCAAGTGGGAACCATTTCGACTTAGATGAAAGCGGTCCCAGGATCGATTCCCGGTGGGGGCCTACGTGCGAAACTATCTCAGCTGTCAAACTCTTTTAACAGTTTTACTTTTATGTACTTCCTGTGGAACTTGAGATATCTTATTTTGAAGGTTCAATATGCCATTTGTGCACAGAATGTAGAGGAATACTAAATTCAAGATTTCCATTTTTTGCCATACTTAAAATGAGATTGTTGGACCATAAAAATTTTCTCATTATAGAGTGACTGGTACATTGAGAAGTAAAAAGTAAATGTGACTAGGTTTATTCATGGATGGCGTACTTGATTTGGGTAACATTCAGAGCACCCAAGATCAAGGGCTCATTTTATAGTCTCATCTTGTCTCCAAATTACTTACCAAGTGGGAAGAGAGAAATGATCGAAAAAGCAAGAAGTAGAAGAAGTGGAGAGATAGGGATTCACAGATGTACGCTCGTAGAGTCACAGCAGGGGAGATATCATAGAATAAGAGAGAAGGAAGAGCTGAAGAAGAAAGGTGAATAATGTAGAGGAAGAAGGGGAGAGAGTAAGTTTAGGATGGCACTGCGGGGAAGATTCTGCTGACGATAAGTCCAGAGGGGACGCGGCCCTTCCATTCGGCGTATAAAATATCTCGGTTTTGGCTCCGGGAATCGAAAATTTGCCTTATGATGCACGTTCGGGCTGAATATTAAATGGTTTGGAAATGCTTCAGCTATCTGTCTTGGGAGGTTAAAATAGAGAGAAAATGCTGGCGCTAGATGCAAAATAGGAGCCCCGAGAGAATTTGGAACCTAACTTCTGGATATACTGTCCTACGTATAATGATGTAGGTCGATTAAATTCAGAATAAAAACTAAATAAATTACGAAAAGACTAAATTCCTGATCTTTCCATTTTTAAGGCACGTGTTATTTAAAATTAGAATCGATTAACCTCCGATAACGATATTTTAATTTGGCAATTTGCCGAAATTCTTTTAGTTTATATTTAGGGGTATTCACATATAATTTGAACATATTATCTTCCATTTAGCTAAAACTCTCTTAACTCATTTCTATTTAAACTTTCAGATGCTTACATCACTTTGTAATTTACGCGTCATTATAAATAACGTTTCTAAAAGCCCCCTTGCAGAGTAAATGAAGTGCTCTGTAGTAATTATTGGAAGGCAAGGCAACAGTTCTACCGAAGATATATAGAAAGACAGAGGCATTGTAATGAAGCAAGTTAAAACGGAGGTAAGCAAAGAGAATGAGGAGGTATATGTTCTTAACACAAAACATCTCCTCATGCTTACGTGTAAAAGAGAAAGTATGTAACGTCTACTTACCGCGACGGTTTCTTGAAGAAGCGGATAATCCATGTCCTAAAAAAGATGAACAATTTCAATTTTTAATACGATTATTTCAATAAGATACCTAATTAAGGCTAGGAAATAAGATAATACTTGAATGATTAAATTTCACCTTGATTTTATTTAAAACTATTTTTTTTTGTACCCATGATAAAAAAATAGGTAAGTAGAGAGTTCACAGATCTTAAAACTAAAAACTAGGACAAAACAGGAAAATGATAGGCGATTCACAGTTTTCAAAACGTGGGCAAACCGAGGACCAAAAAATTGCTTTTGTTAACAATTACAGAACATATTTATCGTGGTTACCGATAATTTAAGTACATTTTATTTAAAAGTATGTAAATATAAATCCCTTTTCCCGTTATATGCAACCAAGAAAATACTAATCACAATATTTTAAAATACCCAGCTGCTTATTCTCCGATTTTTAAGTTTTCGAAGCTGAAGAACCACTCGAAAAAACTTCATAATCGGAGATTCTCCCCTAGTAGCCTTTAGGCAGCGTTGATTACATTTGTAACTATGACATGAGACAACCAACTGCCGAAATTTTTGGCACAAGAATCTGGTAAATGCATTCTTTGCAATGCTTTATTTACTTCATTGACTTGAAAAAACGTGAGCCGCATAATAACTGTAATGAACCGTTTTTTCATGACGATGTCATTCTTTCTTTCATAGAACTAACAAATAAGGGAAAATAATAGCAAAAAGGTCGAGCATAATTGTTTCCTATGAAACACAACATTTACAACATTTTTCTGTGACCTCTCCATCTATAAGGCCTTAAGATGAATTTAAATTATTTCTATTGTATTTTAGACCAGAGTTTTACCACTGAGATTTTGAATGACTTTTATAAACTCTAAGAGATGTGGGTTAACGATTTTTTTCAAAATTCCTCTTCACTCACTTCGAGGGAGATATGTTGATTCTACATCGTTGTATAGAAAAATGCCACCGCTCTACTCGTATGTGTATGCTTTAGTCGATAAAACAATAGATAGTTCAATGATAAATTAGAAAATACTAGTTAATTATAAAACCTTTGATTCGTGAACGATGAGTTTAACAGATAAACATGCTTAATTGAGTTAAATTACAAAATATTCGGAAACCAATCATGGCTCGGTGTGATGACTCATACTTGCCAATTTAGCGATTCCAAGATTTAGCGTCTTTTTCTTCCCTTAAGCGACACTTTTTCGATTTTAGAGAATTTTCGTACTCTATGGAGAATGTTGTGTTACATCGACCCTACCCTTGGTATACTTAACATGTTTGAATAAATTAAAATTAAAATAGGTTTACAGTGTTGATAAAAGACATGATATTATACATTTAATTTATATAATTTATATGCTGACATTCTATTTATAGAAGCGAATTCAAGAATCATATTTTGAGAGATATTTTTTTCTAACTTTAGCGACTTTTATGTAGCTTTTCCGGGCGCATTTATCGATGTTTTCAAAAATAACATTCTATCTCCGCTCTTAAGGCTTATGAAACATGACCCTCAAAATTTAAATGACTTTATAGTTCTATAAATCTTGAAATAAAGTATTTCTAATATCATTTATAGGTACTGGAATTCTGTTTGTTATTAAAGGACCCTGCTTCCGTTTGACGAAAGATCCCTCAGTCATAAGATCGAAAATGCTAAAGTAACCATTTTTAATTTCATAGAGGACGGTCATAATAAAATAGCAGTAATATTAAATATTACAATATGAGAAAATATATTGCCTTAATCGTTGATCAGGAAAGATAGTCAAAAAGGCTGGACGGCCACCATACAGAAGACGCTTCCGAAACGCAATTTCCATTTAATAAGGACAAGAAAATATATGCAGATAATGGCCCTTTGAAGCAGGACCTAGATATGGGATGCGGGACAAGGGAAGAAGCAATTAAAACGGGGTGAAAGAGGGTTCGAGAAAGGACGTCGCTAGAGGGGATGATGGTGATGTCACACAATGACATTTACATCTTAGCCAACCCGAGGACTCACCCTAACACCGAAAATAATAAAATGACGGCGAGGAAATTCATGGGTGGGGAGTAGGCGAGGATGAAAGTCTCCGATTCCCTCCCTCGGCGTGCAGATGTGCGGGGAGGGGGAGAGATCGTGCAGTCGCCGACTTTCGCCACAGAGGGCAGACGAGAGCAAAGCCCACGGCGGCCAATTTACTCCGATCCGAGCGCCCTCAGATGCAGATTATTGGAAATGAAGGCGCAGTGAGTTATGGAGGTCATTCATCTCGACTCCTTGAAGGGCCGCCGCGAGTCGAATGCTGATCTTGGCTCGCCCTCGCCCCGCGAGCCAAGATGGGGAAGATGGACGGATGCTGGGGAGTGGTCCAGAGAGTGGATCCTCGGGAGCATATACACTCTGTTATTTCCACGCGGCACTCGTTTATCGCGGAGAAATGAGAGAATCCATTAAGGCAGAAGTGGAGATAGGGTGAGGAAGAGAGGGAAGAACAACACTTTTTTCGGATGAGTTGTTATTATTTACTCTGCCTTTTGAAACTATGTTTGGGAGAAGGACCTTTTTCCGTGGCTCAGCGAAAAGACTGAGGGCGATGGACCGAATTTGTGGTTGTTTTTCTTCCTATGGAGAGTTTTATGATCGGAGGAATGGCAACGTAATACTGGGGGAAACGATCCTCTGGAAGGAATAAAATATCGTGTATTCGACGGGCGTAGCACGCGTCTCTACCTATATATTTGAAAGAAATCCGGCAAAGATTTCCAGTTGCGACTATCAGCTGGCGAACCATCTTGCTAAAAGACTGCGTGAAATTTCCCAAAATTTTAAATTATCGAAGTCGAATTATAAGTATTAAAATGTCTACTTAATCGTTTTTTACATGGATGAAAAGAGGAAGCAGTGGTGATAAACTTACAGGCATATAGATTAATAGACATTAATAAATTAGCGTGATCAGAATTTATTATTATTTCTATAATGGAAACAGGAGGATCCCAATTTTATTTTAATTCTTCCCTCCCCATTCATTGTGATACTTATCACGAACAAAAAAAAAAACATACTCTAACAGGACAAATCCTTCAGTTATTGCAGACAAAGATCCAGTTCATGCCAACTGAATTTTCGTGTGAAATGCTATCAACATCCAGGAATTGATTCTCATGAAGATCACTTGTCATATACCAACTGCCTTTTCACCTACACTTTCTACGCTGAAGGTTATGGAGCAGAGGTCACTGATCAGTTGATCTTAAAGGAAAAACTTTCGTCTCAACATTATAATTTGCGATTCTTAAACATATGTTTTCTTTGATTCTAAAATATTTACTTTATAAAAGGGAAAACCTTACAAATAAGGAGAACTTTCCCATGTAGGTAATGATAAACAATAATGAAGCATTGATAAGAAATTGCGATATGAATTAAGAAAAAAATATTAAATATACATTTATAATCTTTTTCATGTATCATCAGCGGTTACCTTAATCCATAAAAAAGAAATTGTGATTGCGTATACATTGACCTAGACCCTCATTAAATTCTAAATGTAATATTCAGATGTAAATTACTGTTCTTGTATAAAAAATCATTCTTCAGTTCTTAGCATTGAAATTAATGTTCGTTTGAGTAAATATCTGCCCTTCAAAAATATATAGTCATATTTTCATAAATAATACCACAAAGAATATTACATTGAAGATCGCCCAATAATCGCTCAATATGTACCTACAGTATGTCTGGAAAAGTATTAAATGAGAAGGTACTGCCTAGAAAAGAAAAGAAAAGCAGATATGAGAAATGACCTTCGCAGCAGCAACACCAAGAAACCTAACTGCTACAGAAAAGCAAATCAAGCGGTCATTACAGAGATATGGAAATTTGACTTTTATTCTCAGCGATGTTTTGGTATGATCATTCGATTAAAATAACTTTTCCCGGTTTACAAATAAGTGGTGGGGGAAGGAGCGTTTCCAACATTTATTTAAATAAATTTATTCCAGCATACTTCGCAATTATAATTTTCACTAAGCCAGCAATTTATTCTATTCTAGCTATGTTTTCAGCATTGTCACTGTCTTGAATAGCATACAGGACCTCCACCGTGATAGGCGTTCTTACGTGATTTTAAACGCGGTTCTCCTTATTTCTGTTCCTGATGATGAAGATGATCAAAGGAAAAAATACGTTAGTATGGTCTCATATAGAACGTTGATTTTAATAGCTTAATTCTTTCCAAACTTTTTCTTTAAGCAAGTCTTCAATTATGATTCTATGAGAAAAATAGCTACATAGAAGGGTTTACTTATCCTTAAACTAATTTCCTTTAATATCCATCTAATTTCATTTTCCTTTTGAACGACTTTTGTTTGTACTTTATAGAATAGCGAATTAAGCCTGGAAAAATGAATATCTACTCTAATAACATCTATGAATATTCTTACTCTACATCACTCCTTACAGAAGGAGTACCTAATAAGATTATGAACGCAATAGAATGAAATTTCTTGATTTTTCTTTGGCAACGAAGCGTTTCTTCGCTTTTGTGAAATCACAAAACAGACGCGAAATAGTTTTTGGACCACTTCCGTAACAAGGGAAAGTGTTCTCTTTTGATCGTTAACCTTTCTTTGAAAGAATATGTGGTCCCGGATAACCTTTCCTTCGTCCACATTTGAACGAGGTATTTTAGCCGGATACATTTCAGTTTACAATATTTATTGGGCAAATTGAACGCTAGATCTTTACCTTTGGCATGTGACCTTAAGACTGCCTTTGCTGGGAATTCGAAACACTTGCTTAAATATTCTTGCTTTGAGAGAAAGCGAGGAAATCACCAAAGGAATGAAATGTGCAGAGAACTAAATAAGTAAAGTAGCTACAAAATTGTGGTCAATTGAAATAAAAGATAGTATTTCAGTAAAAAAAATATTTGGTCAACTCATTGTATTTCCTACGGAGTTTCCTTGAAATTTCATCAAGCATGAGGAATCAATCGCTATTTCTGGAAAATTCTGAAATGAATGTGGGAAATGGGGGGCGATTGATATAATTTTTTGTAGTTTTCTTAGACATTTACTTACTTCTTAGACATGTCGTATACTGTTGTATTGTGCATTCATACCCTGCTAGCTGTATATCAATGATCGTGGTATGGACAGTAAGATGTAACGTTCCTTATTTTAATTTCTACTACATATCATGGTCGGAAAGAATGAGTTTTTAATGCGATCCGTTATCGCGTTCAACTCTTTTATTTACTCTAATTGCTAGTTCGTATAGAGTGATCTGGAGGTAACCAATTGCCTACTACGCCTCCCTCAGGCGTGCTTTCACAGAATTTATTCGAACAGGCTTCTAAATTTTAACTGCCTTTCTTCAAGAGATAATAAAAAAATGTTACTTATTCTTGGTTGGGAATCATTAGTAAAAAGAACGAGGGCAAATCGACTGGTAAGCATCTTTCAGGTAAGAAACGGAGACGAGTCTTGGAATGAGTTTAGAAGCAGAAGAACCGTTTTATATTACTCAAGGGGACCATTAGCAGAAGTTAAAGCTGAGAAAACAAAAAACAGATTTAGCTAATTATTCCTTCATAAATAGAGGGATTAAAGTGTGGAACAGTTTGTCTGAAGAGGTCTTCATAATACCTAGGAATAAAAAGGAGTTTTGAAAATGATCCTGAGTTTACTGAGATATAGAAATGTAAATTGTGTGAATATGTTATTTAAATTTAGACTTAATATAATAAAAATGAATTAATGGAGTAATGGATGTTGTAACGATTATCTGTTGTGCAGGGACGGATATATAATCAAGTGCAAAGGCGCTACCCTCGTCCATAAGTGGGGCCACAATAGCACTGTGTTTATGGACTCCCAATGACGTGAAACAAAACGTAGTTGTTTTTCCACTTCAAGATAAAAATTTATATTTATTGAGTAAGTCTACATATTATGTTTATAGAATATCTAATATAATTTAAGTAACAATGTATTGCAAAGCCTTCTATCTTCTAGTGTTATTCATAGAAATGCTATACGTTACATTTATAGTTCAATGGTTTGCTTATTCTTGCCGAGATGAAGTGACCGAGATTTATGTGACATGTATTTCATGAAAAAAATTCGAGTTTTTTCTTTTGTAATTCCTTAATTCCTCCTGGGGGCCTCAATCTGATCTTTGCGCTTACGGCCTCTGATAATTAAAATCCGACCCTGCTATTGTGTATTATATTTATTCCTAAATAAGTGATTATATTAGTATTATGCGATTAAGTTGCTACCAGAATTTTGCCTAACAGCGGGCGAAATTTGTAAAACAAACCGGTTTGACAGAGCAGCAGAAGACATCTGATATTTAATTTTTATTATGTAAAGGTACTTTTCGTTTAAAAACTACAAAAAGAATTCGAGAATAATCAAATCACAAAAAAACTTGCTCTTTGACTTACATTTCATCAACCAATAAAAACACCGAATTTGCAATTCCTTCCGAGTAAACTTTCTAAGCTCTCTCCGTTGATTCCCTCCTCGGAGAGCCGGTTAATTTGCCCTTAAGTGACACTCGGATAAATTAAATCCTGCGGAAAGCGACATCCGTGCTTTTAAGCATCCGGCGAATTAAACGCCGGCGATTAATTCTCTATTTCCCCGCATCGCCCATCTTCGCCCCTCCGCCCACCCCAGCGTCGCAACTGTATTGATTTAGTCATTAGCGAGATCTTCTTAGTAAGAACGAGTCGGAGGAAGGTGTGGGTGGGGGAAGACCCTTGAAAAAAGGGGGCATAAAACTTCGGGGCGGGGCAGAGATTAAGGGAAGAACGGGAGCGGCGGAAAAGGTGGGTGTAAGAATAATGCAGACACCGCTCCCCTAATGATGCGTGGAGTTCTGCGGGAGAGTTACTACGCGGGGACAGCGGAGGGTGTTTGTGTGGGAGAGGTGATAAGAAGAGTGAAGAGGTGTATTCGGAATCGAAGGAGGAGATGGGCGGAAGATGAAAGGGAGGGAGAGAGAAGGGCCGGCGGGGGGAGGGATGGAGCCCGGAGAGCGTGCAGGTGACGGAAGGTCAAGTTGGCCGTGTAAGGAGAGTGCGGGCAGAGAGGCCGCGGAGTGGGAGGCTGGATTTACGGCCGTGGTACTGGTTTCGATTAAAAGAAAGGGAGACGCCGTGAATAAATCACAGCATGTGTTCGAAATGGAAGAGGAAGCTGGGGGTAGAGGGTGGGATGAGGGGGCGGATGTGTACGGGGAGAAAGAGCGGAGCAAAGAGCAAGATGGAGAGTCACTTGAGAGCAGGGCCGGCTTCAGACTTTCAGCCGACCTGAGGCGGGAGGCTTATGGCCGCCCTTTGATACACATAATAATGGCCAGGAGATTAAACTTTTATGGACCATTGGTATTAGAAACAATCAATATGGAAACGATTATTACATATTTTTAGATTATTAATTTTAGCTGGTTTAATAATTCCTGATTGACAACTATATCACTAATTTTAATTTATTTGAATGAAGCAGCCTTTAAATTTTGTCAGATGAAATATGCGGGAATAGTGGGAAAATCTTCCCGAAAATGACTTGAAGACATCGCTTATTAAGAGGGGGGTCTATGCAGTCCCTTCTTAAGTCGCTGATGTAAGAAGGGACTCCATAGTCCCAATGTCATCCGTAATAAAGACCACCTTTCTATTCTATTACATTCTACTCTTGTTCCTTTTCTTAGGAGATTTCAGTCTTAGAAATGTCGATTTCGCTACTCTGATAGGTGATAAACCTATTCATATAACACGAAATTCATAATTATTTTTTAATATATCCCAATATTTCGAACAAATACTAATTGAAGTGGCTAATAGACCAGGGAGAATCAGGTTGGAGAGAAAGGCGTGCCATTGCAGTGTCAAACAGCATTAGACCGCCCCCCTACAATGTGCTCCCTGAAGAGACAGCCTCGCTTACGGCCTGAAGCCGGCCTTGCTTGCAAGATGGATCGGATGGGATTTTTCGGGAACTTAGGGCGCGAGGAAATTTTGGGTGAGGTAGAAATATGAGCCACTTGGAGATAAAAACGTCGAAAGTTTTAAAAGGCGTGGAGAGTGTGTAGCGATCCCCTCCTTCCCCAGTCCTCCCCCTCAGTCTTCCCACGAGTTCCCATCCGAGAGTGGCTGAAAAATGTCCCGTGAAGAAGAATGAAAACAGAAGCCCAGCAGCGCACCGCGTGCAGCGGGGGGTTATAAGGAACCGTGCGAGAGATTAGTTGGCGCGATGGAGTCGTGCCCCTTTTTTCTCCGAAGAGGGGAGGAGAAAAAAGTGATCCCGCCCTCTCGCGGGGTCCTTACGGCTCAAGTGTATTTAATGCATGCTGATTTATTCTCCTCCCCCGGCTGATGCTGCAACTGGAAGAGGATTTTCCAATAGTCGCGCCACGGTCGCTCTCCTATTGCTCGATCACGACGCGCCACTCGCATTTTTCATGACGGACGTCGTTATTCTTCCACTCGCGACGGCCAAGCTTATAAATAAGTCGCGCGAATCTGCTCCAACATTCCCGAGGCTCTTGCTAACTCGATGCTGAATGGCGAATCCGGTTAAAAATATATTTACAAATGAAGGATGGCGATGGAAAGTTATTTTATTCAGCGGAGAAACCGTGGAAAATCTTCATCCCATGGTGTATCGCAAGATCAGCAAGAAATATAAAATGGTCAGAAATTCTTTCAGCCACGGATTTGAATAACTGTTTGTGAGAATCTAAAATCTTAATGCCAAGTAATCTCAAGTGCTCAATACCAAGTACTCAAATACTGATTTCTCTGGAAAAACAAAAAAATGTATTTCAAATGGAGTCGAGCTTAGTGTATCACAATCAATTGGCAAATTTTAGTAGGCTCTGGATTGGAAGTCCAAATTAATCAGCTGAAAATTCGAACATTAAATCCACTTTTATGTTCCTCATTTGTAACAACAATACTACTTAATAGCTTTTTGTGGGCTTTTTGCGAACTAGAGTGCAGCGTAAATTGAGTGTGTGTGAGTGAAAATTTGGCTTTTCCTCGAAAAGATCGAGTGCAGAAATAAAATCTGCATTACAGTTCCAGAATAAGGAATTGAAGATCCGATTTCATTACTACAGCATTTCTTTTTATTTAATCAGTTAATGTAAGCAAGCGAATGCAACAAGTTGAGCACCCCCTTAAGATATTTCTTTCCTAAAACGATATCCCACACTTCGACTTAACTGCAATGAGACGAGTGATTTCAATTACAGATGCAGCCAATAGACGCATTGCAGACGCCAGTCTAAGGGGTACAAAAAGTCCCCACAGTCCTTTCATAATTCCTCGCCATTTGATGTGAAGAGACATCTGAACTCCTTTCATTTCTTAGAGCCGATGAGTAATCGACGGGGTAATTGAAATGAATCGTCAATGCGATGAAATATAACCTCGTCGTGAAGCGAAAGAATAAATGGGCTTAGATCGTTCTAATTTTCGGTAAATATTGCCTCGCGAGCATTAAATCCTCCTGCGCGATCCTCTCAATCCCTCCCTGAAAAGCCAATACCGTCAAAATGAAGCTCATCGCTGAGGATTTTCAGAGGGGTGCAAAATAACTACTCCGTATTCAATTCCATTCATTTCCTCGCATTTTTATTGCCTCAATCCCCCGTCCTTCGCCAGGAGTATGGCGCGCGGCAATTCCTTACACAAAAGGATACAGCATCCACCCCCCGCGTTTTTAATTTTAAATCCGCTCCCATCCAGGCTCCGCCCCCTCCCCAGCCAATCGCCTCTCCCTGCAGCCGGAAGCCAACCGTTTTCGACACCTCGGGAAGACTCCCAATAATCCTAGAGACGTTTATCCAGGATCCGAAGCCCCAAATGGCCTCTACCCCACGCTCATTTTTCTCCCGAGCTTCATATCCAAGATAGTCGTCGCCCCGAAACATCTGCGACTTGGTATTCAATCAGCAAAATCGCTCATTATGCACGCTGAGATGTTTCCAAGGAGGCTGGAGCTCGTAAATCGTCGACACGGAAAGCACACCATCTTGAGGGTTATTTATTTGCCTCCAGAGATTTCAATTGAAGTTCGATTATTCTGAATCATCTCGCTGCCAAATTGAGGGTGTGAGTCCATACCCTCGGATATTTCGGATGATGGAACATTTGGTGATTTGCAATCCGTTGAAAATCAGTTCAGCATAGTTATTTTTGAATACTTAATTATGACTTGCGGTAAATCAATTCTGTTATCAACTATATTCTGAAAGACATTTTATCTCAAAAAGTTAAACTAAAATTTATAAAAAGAAATTTACGTTCAAAAAAACTTTCTCGACTTAAAAACACCAAGAAGTGTTCCTAAAACAATTCCATCCCTTGTAGATATTGCGATAACAGTCATGGTTGGAGGTGAGAGAGCGTACAAGATACTCTTGCTCAGTAACAAGAAATTTAGAATTTCTTTAATTATAATTAAAGAGCGGAATCGACCGTATGTATACATTCTGTTAAGAATTTTACGAAAAATCAGCGATCGCCACCCAGATACTTCAGAAAGTAGGATGGAAATCTTTAGAAAGATAACGATTTAAACTTAGTCTTAATTTTCTCCATCAATTCAGAGTAATTACCTTCTAGTACAATGTTGCGTGTATGGGTTATATTTACCGATCTGATACTGTGAGAAAAATCAGGGAAATAAATGCGAGGAGTAGACTTGTCACGAAATCAATTTTTTCGAGAACGATACGCCATAGTTTAGGAATGTAGAGTCATGGTGCACATGGGGGTTAATAAAGTGAACGTAGATTATGAATCTTTTGGTTACCATCTAAACATATGGAAAAGTATTTTCTCTTAAATAAACCCTACTAGTTTCTCAACTATATAATACTCTTATTCATGAATCTAAACCCATTAAAATTCCAAAAACATCACTTTTATTGCTGATACAGACAGAAAGATGGCTATTAGGCAATGCACGTACTTACACACGATTACTTGAAGAACAAATGAGTGTGTGACTACAAATGACATACTGTCATTCTCCCTTATAAACGATTTAATATCTAACTTCCTATAATGAAATTTAGAATCCCTTTATTTGCTGATCATTGCTCCGATAATTCGTAAACTCAATAAAGTCGTATCATTATTTATTAAGTTGCAATGTAAGGTACTATTAATGCTGCAGTTTTCCAACTTGAAAATAAATGGGAAGTTTTTACAAGTGCATTTACATTTTTCGGAAAGTATGAAATTGGTTTAGTAGAAATATTAAATTTTTTAAAAGTAGATATGTTAAATTTTCTAATTCACCAGCCACTACTATCTTCACATAAATGTTTTGGAGGGCTGGCTGATTACACTCTAGTATTTCCTTAGCTTGAAGCTCATTTCCTTGCCTTGCGTGGTGGACATTCTTAAAGTGAAATTTCCTTGATAAATTAGGTAATTCTTCAACACCAAAGTGAGGTCGTCAAAAGGTTAAAGCAAATACAGTGTATTGTAAAATTACCTTTTTAATCAAAGGGCCTGATAGTTAGTTTGATATATTGGTCAATATTTTACCGAGCTAACTTTCCTTCATAATATTTTTTCCGGCGCCTACCGTTAACAAGGTAATGGATTTCTAATCTATCGAGGTCAAGGTTGAGAAGCTGTGGATAGCGGAAGGCATCATTCTATAGCGGTACCAAAAAATCTCTCTATCTGCCCCTGTTTCTAGACCCGATTTAAATTCGGAGCCTTAAGTATTCGAAAGAGGATGATGTATCCTAAAATATTTTAAGACATACTTCCAGAAACTAAGTAAATTCGTCTGGAAACTGGTTATGAGACATAATTATATTATCATAAGATTATCAGTTATACTTAGCTTAACTATGCCAAGGAATAGTATCATAATCTGTTCACCAGGTACATACAAATAGAAAGCCTGTTACTTCTGTTGCAAAACTAGATTAAACTGAAAATGTTCACCAATTCATCAACTCATTTACTCGTCTACCCAACGCCAAGTTCATTTCGACCGGCTAGTCGCACTTAATTTTTATGCAAGTCGAATATTCTTCGATTTCTATGAAATACTGATAAAATATCGCCTGTTGCGAATGGGTTCAAGATGAATTTTTTTTCGGAACAAAACTTAATATTATAAACAGATTTTGTCTATGTCTATGTGTATACCCTGCTAACCACCTTTCGGCGTGTGGCAGGGGGTGCATGCACCAAGACTCTATTTACCTAGTCGATTACTTTCGCGTATCGTTCGCGGAAAAAACGAATTCTTGAATCGGTTCGTTTTCGCATCTATTTCTCTTATTTTCCTCGCTGTATCGGAGCGGCCTATATAGCAGGGAGGGCAATTTGTACAGAAATCACCAGTTTTATGTAGTTAATTTTGCATTATGGTATAATTTAGTGCAGAAATATATTTTTTGCAATCGTAAATCCTAGAAAAAAGGTAAAAAAAAGAAAAAAGTTTGATTCTATTTTGGTTTAAATAATATCAAAATAAGTAAACGGTTTTGCAATTGTTTCGAAATTGATGTAAAGTACCATACCTAAATTATCACCGATATTGAAATGCTTCACAAAAGAAAGTATAAATTTACTTCTGTTTAGTTATTATGTTTCGAGTTCCAGTCGAATTAAATTTCTTATAATGTAATTATTTATACTGATTAAAACTTTGACAATAAAATTACTACTAGTAGCCTATTCTTCCCTTCCTCTCGAGTACATTTGTTATTAATAATGCTATTACAGTATTTTGCTTGGTCATTATTTATTATGATTTATAAATAAATAATAACGATTGTTATCAATATGTATGCAAATTACTAGTTACATTCATATTTCAGTACCTCTCGTGATTCTCATTTAAGATATTTAAGTTGAAATTCAGAAGTGGAAACATACAATGTAACAAAGTGCTATTAAATTCTGGAGTAGTGAATACGAGAATGAGATTATAAAGGCTTGATAACATGTCAAGAAAAGCGATTTGTTGCATTATGACGTATAGTATGTAATTTTCTTCATATCTCAGTGCAATTATCGTTCACTACTGTGCGAGTTGTACATCATTTCCATCATTCTGCATCCATTGTCCGCCATTAAAACATCGCCTTTATGGATACAAACTGGAAGAGTGACCACTTTCAATAAATCATCGTTCGATTTCCTTCTCGTCTTGTTTCTTAAGATAAAAAAGTCAGCGCTACTTCATCTTATAGCTCATCTCATTAAATTCGGTTATACAATTTAATAACCATGAATTCCTAAAAATATTATTTTTTATAGTAGATTGCAGGTAGTTTCTTTATCACGTGGAATGGCCTCAATATAGAAATCGGCATATAAGACGTAGTTATATACAATGTGTGTGATTAAAGGCAGTATTCAAACGTTTTTGCCCGTCTGTCTTTTTCTTCTGCTGGTTCTTTCTTTTAAATAAAGCATGTGTACTATCCGTTACGCATCGCTTTTAATATGTATGCACTTCGTGCTTCCGAATCATGTCATTTACTTATCCAAACTAATATCTTTATGATGAAGCTAAATCTCTTCTCTCTAACATTTAATACACTCGTAGTCCTCCAAACTGAGTGGATTAAAGGATGGATTAGGAGAATTTAGGATTGAGTGACTTTTAATTCCATTTATCATTTTTTGTTTGGATTTTCTACTCATCAATTACAAAGGCTATGATGAATGAGATGGTGTGATTTTATAGTGACTGAGATGAAAAAGGGATAATGATGATTTTAAAAATGCTAATTTAATGAGAATGGATACTTGGTGACTAAAATAAAAGCGTGAAGAATAAGAAGCCAGGATAACAGAAATGTCATGTCTCTCAAATGAAAGAGTTTGAAAACTCTCGATAGCACCAACTGGTATGTCTAGCATAACATATGCCCTTGCTTCGTCCCATTTCCGATATGAAGATACTTTTACAGTTTCTTCTCCGTATCCTATCAACAATTCAGTTGAAATTCCTTATGTCCTATTACTGGACTTCCTTCATCAACTAAGAATTTCAAAGTGTGAGAGCCCCTTGATTTAGGCAACCCACATTGCATCCCGAACTGCAATTCAGCCGTTGCTCCACAAATTAAAGCTGATTGAATTCTGTCTAACTTGAAGATTGCATTTTAATTTCATCTGAAATTTCATACGCTGAAAATCTTTCACCAATGAGGATTAGGCTATAATCCAGATTCATATAATAGATTCTAAAAATATTCTATCCTACGTAACATAATGATTATAAATCTATATGTACATTATTTGCTTTTTAAACCAGCAGTTATCTACACAAACCATACATCCTAATACTAAATGTTTTTTTCAAAACTTTGAATAAAATTTCTGCGTTTGATTTCCACTCAACGTGGATAGGAGACTTTATTGCAGTCCCAATGATTACATGCTCAACAAATATGATTTTTAATCAGTTCTAATTTCGTAGACGAAGTAATTGATATAGGTCCACCTCTTTACATAAATAGGGCAGATACTGCGAGGAAGGCCAGAGAAATAATTCTGTGGTGCAAACAGAAGCCGCTTCAAAAATCCATTTTTTCCTCGAATGTTACGCGACGGCAACCGACTAGCGAAACAAACTGTACGATGAAAGTAACCCGTGCTCCTGCCAAAATGCTAACGGGGTATGTACGTATGAATTTTAAATCTATGGACGATTTTTGGCAAGCTTGGTGGTGTTATATTTTTTAATACTGCGTAAAAAATAGAGTAAATAAATTAAATAAATGATATACTAACAAAAGGATTTTTCCCTATATAATGCATAGAATTTAGCATTCATTAGTTTTAGAACTAAATGATCTTATAAATAAAATATTTGCTATTTTTAGTTGCGACTATAAATAAGATATTGGTACATGGTATACATTACAATCGACATGTAACGTGTACTTCAATGACACGTCAGTCACATTATAACCACTATTCAGCAATCCCCGGAAGGAGATAATTCTTCTCTTCTATATTTACTTACAATGTATTGCGCCGTTCGATTACAAATCCGACGCAGTGGATGAGCTCAACCATCCAATCCGTCCAATTTTAAATAAACGAATCAATCACAATATTATTAAATTGATATTGAAATCAATTCAAATATCACATTTTTTTGTAAATAAGAATCTAATACGATGTAATTCATAACCATTTTACATGAGCCTACGTGTTAAGTAAGCTTAGGTATGTAAAACTTCTATATACCGTCAGAGATGTCGATATTCCTCATACATCAAACCATCCTTAAGTATTAAGTTAACACGTCGGTAAAAACATAGAGTCAGAAAAATGACACGCTTACTTTGGACGCTATTATAATGACGAAAATAGAACACAGAACGTATACTTTAAGGAAAATATGGTGAAATAGCAAGTTGTGTCGCGTTTATTAATGTGGGAATTCTAAAACGTGTACGTGAACCGAATACTAGAGGTTCCGAAGTCGAGAATAGCTCTAAATCGCACTTTTGTGGAGTATAAAGGAGTCCAAATTCTATCGCAGTCCCCGAAATTGCGCATCGATCCAGTGAGGTCATTGTCCCCCATAAGGCGGCATATTGTTTATAGGAATACACGTACAAAGCTACCCAATGTATAAAAACGAGCATGCAATACACATGAGTAGTGATGAGACACCGAAATTGGACACAAGGGGTCCATCCAAATATCCTGTAAGACATGGATCCATATTTCTTTGTAGGCGGAGTGATACTCCTCAGCTCACGAAACGTAATGGACACATTACGCCGCGGAAGCCAATCGCAAACCGCGAAATTTGCAAGAGCGGCGCATGACCAGTGACCTGCATCCGAATTGTAGTTTCTTCTACAACTCCGAGCCTCCACCTTGAGGGGATTGAAAACACGTTCCACACTTGCAGGAGATACGGAAATTGATGAACTTCCCAAAGAGGAGAGGGATTGCGGCAAAGAGAAAGGACACAGGAGAGGTTAACAACCTCCGTTAGGCGATCGATTCACGAGGGTTTATAGCGGGAAGAAGAGGTGAGTGCCGGGGCAAGCGGGGGAGTTACATGCACCGGCGAAAGTGGAACGTTACGTCGGTCAGGAGCGCATTCCCCAATCCGGCCGCGAAGTAGGGCGTTGCGAAGAATTGCCCGTGTAAAAAGACTCGGCGAGTATGAGAGTAAGGGAGTCGTCTTGTACGGAGAGCACGTGCCACGATGTTTGCTTGTAACCAGAACAGGGATCGCTCGATATTACACCACTACCACGACGGGGAATTGCATGCGCGGGAGAGGCGTGCGCGGGACGGTGGGTGGGAGGGTGCAGGGGGTGCAGAAGGAGGCGCGGGCCCCTGAGGTGAAGGGCCCGGGGGGTGTGCGCATGCACATCACTTTCAAGTCACGCCAGACGCCGAAAAAAGCGGTTCGGTCCAAGTGAATTGGGTAATTGCCATTGTGCTGCAATCAATCAGTACTCCATCTTCAAGGGTGCATTTTCATCAAAGACGTGCTTTGAGAGATGACCGCAGGGGTTTTGTATCGGGAGTAGCATGCGATATGATCGATCCGACATCTATGTCGTCTGACTCGAGATCAATTAACGGCGAGTGATTTGCATCGTGTGCCGCAGAATTAAGAGCTCATGCTACGGAAATGCTGGAATCAAAAAAACTAGAAAATTAAAATAGATTTGGAAGGCTATGCTTCAGGCTGAGGCATAAAGGCATTAAAATATGTGCAAGGGTGAGTTTGTGTTTTCACAAAGCAAGGAGAAGAAATTCTCCTTTGCATATAATTGGGAAACACAGTTTGTTATAAACATTTATAAATGTTAAATTATCATCGAAGTATAGGATTTTCTATGACAAAATAGGATATCACCATGCCAGCCGAATTAAATTTGCTGCTGCATTGTGATTAACAGATGGCAGGGGTGGGTAACGTTTGGAAAATGCGTGCCAAAATTGGCCAAATGCTGGCACAAAATTTTTCCATGTGCCAACCAATTTTTTTGAGAACATATTGTTTGATATCTTGATGTTGGATTTGTAAATGATTATGTAAATTATGTAAGACTGATAGAATAAATATAAATCATGACAGGTCTTAAAAAGAATTAATTTTTTCCCCTAAAAATTGCAAAATAAATTTGGTCAGGATTTATTTCGCGTGCCAGAAACAAATCATCGGCGAGCCACGGTTGTCACGCGTGCCAACGTTCACCTACTATTGGCCTTCGAGGAAAGAGGATACGCCGACTGTACCAAACAGCAGCTAAAACGTGTGTACCAAACCCATGAGTTACTTGCTATGTCTCATTGAATAGTTACTTTGCATTAAAACCTACAGCTCTTGAAAACAATTCATACATTAACTTCAGATAAAATTTTCTAAGATCGTTATCTCTAAATCCATCATTTGAGCAGCTCTTAAGTGAACATAGGAGAGACATGATCTAGAGGGTTGACAAGTCAATTTAACATTTGGCATAGTTTCTGGCAATCTGTTCTAGAAGTCACCTTTGTTTTATTCTGCAGGTACAATAAATCATACAATGAAATCATTTTAAATAGGAAAAAATAACCCCCAGAATATTTTTTTTATCATTAGGTTGGAACATACAATCGGGTTTCAGCCAAAGTACTTAAGTGCTGAGAAGAATAAATAAAAACGCGAAATTATAAGTGATTTTTTTAGAATTACTGGAAATAATCAGAATGCAAACTTTGTCATAAATTATAATGTTCTTTTATTGTTCATTGTTGATTTATATATTTATTTCTATTTTCAATAAGTTTCGTCAATTAATTATGTAGAGTCTTTGGGTTAGAGATATAAGAAACAGGTTGAATCTCCTATTGCATCCCCAGTTGAGTAAAATTACCCAAAAACATGAGAATACCTAGAAAGTATATTTTTTTTCGAACTCGAACCCAAAGAAAATATATCGGAAAACCATTATTAGAGGAGGATTCAGAACCTCTTATACGCGACGGTTCGTTATAGAACTTTTATAAGGTTTGTCAGGATCTGAAGACTAATCCTCCAGCCTTAACTACCAATCCGCAAGAGAACTACAAGAGAAACAATCTCGAGCGTTGATGAAACGAGGAGATCGAAAGACCTTAAATAGATGCGAAGCATGTACCACGGTCGTCCAAGTGGGATACACTACACCGCCTCCTCTCACACGGACCGGAGTACTTTATGACTTAAGAGGGTAACGCCTAAATTTACGAGGAGCGGGATTTATTTCATCCGCGGGACCAACTGAGTCTCCAGCTAACTAACGAGAGGAAACTTGAATACCGGAGACTGTAATAAAGCATTCGTTGAATTGAGAAATGGCTCCTTAGCCCACACGCAAGCTGCCACGAGGATTCTTTAAGATAGGTGGGAGTCTGGAGTTTCACCCTCTAGTCTTGTAACTGAACGTAGATACGACTCCTAATGCTTTTATTGGCTCGGAGGGAGAAAACTGCGATTTTTTTCTGGAGGGAGGTGAGTAGGAAAACGGGCGAGAAAATCTCCGGGAATCAAAGAAGAGGAAATATTTAAGCAAATGTTCAATTATGCAAAAAGGAGCTGTGGAAAACATATGAGGATTGACGAGACCATTGAACCATCAGTAGAATATGGAAAGTGTATCTGGTTATGGCAGAAGATAAAAGAACAAATAGTTACATGAGTGGCTCGAAAAGATTCTAGGCACCTTTCAGATAATAGAGAATATAACTATTTTCGGATGTTTTTACATGGTTTCGAATATACAGTCGTACCTAGAGTTACGAACTTAATTCGCTCCGGTTCGTAGTTCGTATCTCGAAAATTTCATACCTAGAGATCCTGTTTTCCATTATATCTTTTCAGTTTTTTCCGTTGATATCTTGATAATAAAAATTGACCACGTACCTAGAAATCGAAGTGGAAGAAGGAAAAATGTATTAGTCGAAAAGTTCGTATGTAGATCGATTCGCAAGTCGAGGTACCAATGCATTACACTTATCTTGCGTATCATTAAGGATCGAAAGTCAAAATGATACACATGATCGGAAAACCACACAGCTTGGAAATAAAATGCTATTTATAAATATACATCCCAAGGAGTAACAGGTGTGAAATATAGCGACATGACAGGGACTCGAACCCAGGTCTCCCATGAACCTGGTTTCGAGTCCCAGTCACGTTCCTATTGGTATGTAGCCTCACGGTTCTTCCGTACTTTGTTATTCGCCATTCCCTAAACATACATCCAATGAAATCACAATCAAATTAGTTTTCTTATCTAAAACTCCATGAATTAAGATTCTATTCCAATAGTCTAGTTGTTCATCTCAAATTATGAAGCCCGTGAAATTTAGATAAATTGGTCCTGTGTTGTTAACGCATCCCTGCCTAAGGACATCTTGATTAAAGTTAATTTTTTCTTACATATTGCAATTCTTTACGCATAGAATATTACGCTATTCCCACATTCTTTTGATAAATTTTCTTAAAGAGCGGCTATTTTTTCTAATGCAAGTATTATCTTCCATTTTCAGCGGAAGGTACTTAAGTACCTTTTCTTTCTCACTAGTAACTGCTAAAAATAGAGAATCAGGTGTGAATCTCGGGCATAAATAGTAGTCCAACCCGAAAATTATTCAAATAAATAATATCAATTTCAAGGAAATTAAAGATTTAACCTCGTGATCTATGATATTACTCCCTTCTCCAAATCACTCTACTTAATCCTCCGAAAGAACTAGGAGAAAGGAGATCTAAGGGAGTTATTTTTAATCATGATTTAGGGTAGAGAAGGTCGGATGGAAGTGCGCGAGAAAGAGTATGGAATTCCGACGAGAGGGAGGAATAGAATTATGGGCGAAGTGGGGGAGAGAGAGAAGGATGCAAAATGAGAGGAGAAGAAAAAAGTATCAAAACAAGAGTGGGAAGAGAGACTTCCGTAAATCTCGGGAAGGTGACAAGGACTAAGGCATCGGAAAACACCATCCGAAGTATAATAAAGCTCTCCACGAAGAATGTCACTGCACCGACCGAAAAAGAAGGGATTTGATTCGCTCGTCCAACGTAAAAAAAGACACACCTTGACACGGGGTTGTAGGGAATAAAGAGCACGAGGTGAGGGATCGGGCTTAAGGAACAAGAGTGAGGGATTGGCCGGAAAAAAATAAACAAGACGAAAGTGTTGTCTCGGGGAGGGATAGTGTCCTAATGCGTATATATTTCTCTTATTCTCCTCTTTCACGCAACGACAGAAAGGAGAGAGAAATGTTCCTCCGTAGGAAAGCGGAGGACGCGGGGAGAGGTAATACCTTTCTCTTTTTCAACCCTACGTGGGTAACACGGGTCGGGGCATTAGTCACAATCAGAGGAACTGAGAGGGGGTGTGTGTGAAATAAATGGGATGTAAGAGAGAGGCCTGAGGAAGGTGTTAGTGCTGGACTCCCTGATTTGTATATGCACTCGAGTAAGGGCGACGCCGAGGTTCGTTGATATAGGGGCGCAAAGGGGTTGAGATAGTCTTGGAGACACGCTATGTAGCGAGATGGCCGTTAGAGAGTGTTGCTGAGAGGGAGGCAAAGGGTGCTGATAGCCCAAAGACCGTGATTCTTTTTTATTATGCGGTTTCACCGAGGAATTGAAATAACATAGGCGCTCTAATGAAGAAATCGATCAGGAAAATAATCAATATCATAAGCACATAAGCCACGGGAAGGATGTTCATAAATATTGAGAGAGAGTTTGAATTTGTGGAATTTTGGATTCACGTCTGCTTCTCGAAACACCTTAGGAATGGTATTTATTGCAGCATCCCTCTGAGGTATAATAAATAATCGCAACTTGTCAGGATATTACAAGTTTATAAACAAGGAGCTGAGAAAAATAAAGGAATGCAAAATCCAAGTATTCTTCCTTTTGCATGATAGGCGTTCAATATGCAGAGGTCTCGAGAATGAGTGACTGAAAAAGACCTCTCGCCTCAGGAAATAATTTAAGAGAAAACTGTAGACGGAAGTCGTTTCTATGACGAACTCTAAACTACGCAAACGTTTATTGTCGTCGTTACTCAATTTATATATAATGTCATAAATTTCTAGATGAAGAAAACGATATGAAAAGGGAGTACACAAAGATCTACAAAATTCCCCCATGACGCTTGAATGTCAATAGTTCAAATATTTAGCGAAACCCTTCGGATTCTGTAGAACTTGAGTATATATTATAGGAATAGAGCTTCCAGTCATTAATGTTTTCTCTTCTAATGGAATCTTCAGAATAGAATTGAAGCCAAACCTTATCTTTATAGACCACTTTCTTTTCTTTCCTAAGAAATATAAGAATAATTTTTCTTTGTATTTTTCATTTCAATTTTTATCTTACTCCTAATTGAATTCCTTTAACCTTTTTTTAACTAATATGTAAATCAAGAGAGTGCTTTCAATTCAGATTTCATCCGCCAAGCAACACGGCGAATTATAAGTAATCCAGAAAAGTATTAACAGGGAACAGAAATTGCAAAATTATTGTGCCAGGTTTATTTAAAAAAATTGATGAGTGAAATCAGGGGGTATGAAACGAAAAGATGAAGATCATTAGCTTTGAAATTGTACAGTATCAACTGCGAGTCGAACTCCCTCTACCCACTTTAAACCTTTCGATTCCGTCAACTCAAGATGTTGAGGCCACTCTGACCATTTTAAATTTAATATTTGTATTTCAGTATTTTTAAATCTTCAAATTTCCGAATAAAAAATAAATAGTTTCTTCTCGAGTTTAGAGAAAATTCTAAACTTTGAGATGAGACTCATATTGTAGTGGTATTTATAAAATTGTATCGACAGCTGGGGTCATTTCGCCCATTTGGGTCCCGAACCGGGAATCGGATCCGGCTCTGCTTTAAACAAGGAAGAACTCGATGCCCACTTGGCTATCCTGTCAAATGAAGATAGTTAGACCACAAAATCAATTTGATTTAAAAGAAAAAATCCTCAGCGATAGCTTATACGTTAGTTTTCGAGGTAAAAATAAGTAGTGATTTTTATTTAATGCCACACAGTTCTTCAAGTACTGCACAATTTTGATCGCGTTAAATAGCAAACTATATCCTCCTAATTGTTCGTGCAAAAATAATTTTGAAGCAAGCGAGAAAACCGCCAGTAGGAAATTACCAGAAGCTCCGCTAATTTCACGCTACGGAATAAATAATACTGAAACATTCTCTTTCTAATTTACAACTTACAGAATAACAGATTTTTAAAAAAATTCCGAAATAAACTCTCGGAATTCAAGCGAAAGGTCGCGGCAACATGAACCTGGTTTCGAGTCCCAGTCATGTTCCTATTGGTATGTAGCCTCACGGTTCTTCCGTACTTTGTTATTCGCCATTCCCTAAACATACATNATAATACTGAAACATTCTCTTTCTAATTTACAACTTACAGAATAACAGATTTTAAAAAAAGTCCGAAATAAACTCTCGGAATTCAAGCGAAAGGTCGCGGCAATACATCTCTTCAAGTCGGATAATTTAGGGTCTCCGCACGCCTCGTATATCCGAGCTGCTCATTATTTCCGAGATTTATTCTCCAGCGAAGCGAGGGAATCTTGAACGCATCCTTGTGGTCGAAACACGAAAGTGGCGAGGTGACGGTGAAGGACCTCTCACACGTACATCCTTCCCTTTTTGCCTCGCTCGGATTCGCGTGCTGCTAAACTTGTTGCCTCGTGCGATAGCGGTGACATAGGATTGGAGTCAAAGAGTTGATTGGAGTTCTGTGTTTAGCCGAGGAGGGAATTGGGAGTGGTGTTTGGGCGAAGAAGTCTCCCCCTGCCCTCCTGCCCCTTCCCAGCGATGGGCGGGAGAAAATACCTCCACTCGCATCTCCTGGCGACCGGAGTCTGCGTGACTTTGAGATAGTGGTCTCGTGGTTGGTGGACACGGGGAATAAAGCATTGCGTGTAGGAGCTGAGGGCAGAGTGGGAGATGAAGAGGAGATGGAGGGAATTAAAGTGGATACTCTGGGAGTGAGATGGTGTGGAAAGTGTGCTGGTGGAACCGAAAGAGGAAAAAAGCGAAATGACGAGTTATGAGAGCTGAGGAAACGGACCTATCTTTAGATAGGCATGCTATTGTCCGTGCATTGTAAAGGGAATCCTGATACAATGTTGCAGGTGGTATTCTGTAGACACTTATCCACGAGACTACATTGAAAGGAATCCATGGTTCATTTGAATATTTTATTCATGAACCTAATATCAATACGCAGCCTTGCCATACGTCCCGTTTTGACCGGGACTGTACTGACTTTGACGAATGGTCCCGGTCAATTTTTAAGGTGCGAAAAGAAAGAATGCGATTGAAGATAAAGATATTTAAATCAGAGGAATCGTCTAAATGCATGTTTTTATAAAATTTTCACTCTTCACACAGAGTATCTTAAAGATATAAGAAATGAACGCAAAATATGTTTTAAGGCAACGTCCCGGATTCACCTGCTTGAGAATTGAGAACGGTATTAACTGGTTGCTTGCCATAATAGTAAGAGTTCTCAATCAACATAAAAACCAATAAACGCTGTTTTATCACTCAAAATTGCAATTTTGACCCAAAATGTGAAATGCATAGATCTAGCGTAAGAGTATGCGACGGTTTCAAAATCGTACATTGTAGACAGCGTTAAGGGTGCTAAGGATAGGTATGGATCTATAGAATAGAAAGGAAATAACAGGATGATCAAAATATGGCGACTACATAGTACTTAAATAAAAGTTGAAATTGTGAAAATCAGGCAAAAATTTGGTGTGATACTTTTCCAGATTGATATTTAAATGCTTTTTATAGAATCTCAAAGACCTTGATAATGGAAAGACCGCGATAATGGAATTTCAATCTGAGAAAGATGGACTTAAATTAAGTTCAAATGCAGTGAAGTATAGCATAGTAACGTACAGCTGGGAATAGTGCACTATACTGTGCTCATATATATTTTCGGATACCATAGATTTCACTCCCGTGATTTAATTATAATGAAATCACTGTGTTACTATGATATAAACTGAGTCAAATGTATAGACCAAGTCATTTTCGGAGAATGTTGCGGAAGTTGATAGTCCAAGACTTAGCATCGAGAGGGGGACTTAATTATAACACCTCATATGATCCCTCTTGTGTAGCTTCAAGGACTCTTAAGTTCGCATCAAGCTGCGTAGAATTTTAAGTCGTTGAATAAATTCGCAGTTACAAGATACTCGGTGGACCTTAGACGAGAAATTCTCCGTCGTATGAATGAACGTGTTCCTCCGAAAAATGGTTGATTTTTTCGATATATTATGTCTCTCTTACCGGAGACACAATCAGATAAAGGGATTGAATTTTAAAGCACTCTTAACTTGTTTCATTCTCCGCTGGCTTGTTCTCTCGCCAATCTCCCTCCCATCTCTAAATAACTTTCTCCCCTACTTATGGGCGTCTCGCCGAGGCTGACGGAGGCTCACCATTCCACGCGAGCATCCACTCTGCGAACACCAATACAACTGACGCTGAAAGAGAGCTCAATTGTTAGAGCACACGAATGAGAAAAATCATTCTCCGTGTGGAAATAATTTGGGCCCTTGATTGCGGAACGTAAAAGACCGGCCGTGCTTCTCACGATTATGCCCTATAAACGAGTAATCTTTTAGAGGAATGTGATATTAGTATTAAGAATAAAAAATACAACGATAAACGGAAGAAAAGAGAAGGCGTGCAAAGGAAGGCGGCTACAAAATAACAAGGATGAGTGCTATTGGAATGTTACATCAGGTAGGATGGGAATCGTTATCGTCGAGAAGGAAGATATTTAGATTAGCGGGTGTATTTAACGCCTGGATCTCTAAAGATGGCTGGGAACCTCGGTATGAGCAAAGTTCCATGCTCCTAACTAACTCGTATATTGAACGCGGCGATCACCAATTAAAAATAAATAAACACGAACAAAAATCCCATGAGGAGAAATATTCATTTGTCAATAGAGCTAAAATTTAAAAAAAGATGCTTGAAATTTCATAAAGTTTAAATGTATTGTATATATGGTCCTCAAATCCTCAAAATCACTTTTATTGTCATATCACTATATTCTTAGATCTTTTATATGCAATGTATAATGTTGTGTATCAAAAGAGTATAATTTATTGTAGCTATGTTTGTTTGTAACTATACTAGAAAAGATGACTATTGTCCATAGGAGGTTTTTGAGGGGTTTCCCTCTCGTCCTAGGGCGAATGCCTGACTAATTTTATCATTATTTTCTTACGCTCCCTCGACCGTTGCCACCTGGTCCACCGACCAAATGCACGTACTATTAAGTAAATAAATAAATAATCAAATCTCCTGTAGGAGATAAAAGCATTTACTTAATAGCTAGTCTACCTCTATGCGAAAACTAGAGGTAAACACTTCGCTCATTTTGCTGTAACGAGTTGCCAAGTAGTCCTTTGCGAAAATAATCCTATCTTCTTGGTCCAATTTCTAACTCTAATGCTATACATAGGACTTGTTATTTCTCGAAATTTTAACTATCCCGGGATGAAGTAATGTCGATCCCGGGTGTTCCCCAGGAATTAAGGTTTTAATAAAAATCGATGGTGTCATGATACAAATTCTTCTCATTTTCAGATTTTTTATAGATTTATCAGAAAATATATTCATAAAATATATATAAAATAATTTTATTTTTCATATAGATCCATCCCTCATTTTACAAATTAAAATTAATTTAAGTACGAGCAATTTGAAACTAGTAGCAAGTAATTAGAAACTTAACAGCTTTACTCATGTCTCTCAACATCATAAAACCGTATAAGACTACACTATTAAAATAACTTCAACGTATTGGTTGATCTATCATCAAATTAAAAAAAACATAATGTTGACATTTTGATTACCTAGGGATGAGCATATCTTTGAAGTGAAAATGCCAGCTGAAGAGAATGCTTTTTCTCCTTCCACGGATGTTGCAGGGATACTCAGAAGGAAATTTATCTTACTGGAAGGGAAAAACCGAGATTTCCCGGGATAAACGTTGACTCGTCCAAGAAACGGGAAGTTGCATTTACTTACAGGATCCCGGGATTCCGGGAAAGCTAGTCCCTTTTCCGATCCACTTTAAACATACCGCAATTAATCCCGTAAAGTTTAGCGAAGATGAGTTGCATTGAACTTATTTGCACTAACATGGGCCTTAAAAAGCAATGGTTTAATTTTTGGAGTATTTCATGAGTATGTCAGGGAAGAATCGTGATTGCTTCATGTAAGGGTTGCTGTAGTTAGTTTATCTTCAATAATTATTCATAAAAATTGAATGGAAAAAAATATGTAGAGAGTTTTTTCTAAGGAATTGTTGTTTCATGGAACATCCTTTCCAGCCTTTGAATATATAGAATGGGAGAAAAGAAAGGGTTTAGAAGTATCAGGAGAATTTCAACTAAGCTTATAAAATAAGCTAATATAATATTTAATTACCAAACGTGTGAATAGAATACTATGATCATTCAGGAAAAGGTCCATCCCGCTATGAGGAATGTAATAATTACTTTTGCAATAGTCAAAACTATTATTAAAAAAATAACGAACAAATAAATCACAGTCAAACGTCAAAATTTTGGTTAACAATCTCATAATATAACGACGAATTCCAAAGCAGAGATGACTTGTCATTCACACCCAGGATACATTGTTCTCATGGAACTGTTTATCTGTATAATTAAGGCAATTATATACCTTATCGAATATTAAATAACTGAAAAAAAGTTACAACCTTCAAGCATCTTTACTGAAACACATGCTTTTAAATCCTCCTATATCATTGTTTTACGTTCAGTCAATTTCCTGTTGAAAACAAAGAATTTTTTCGTAATGAATATCCCAGTATCACTTACATCTTTATTATGTATACCTTATAATCCTTGTCAATCTACCTCTTACAAGTCCATACTTAAAAAACATTAACTGTAACCACTACTGAACCAAAGACATTGCATTGAATATTACTTTGTTACGTATACGAAAGGAATCTAATATAATGCAGTAGGTGTATACACTCCACACCTCTTCGAAGTGTTAGTTTCCGTTGCATCATCAGAATGGTCAAGAAATAATCCCTCCAGGTATGATATCGGAACAACGGATCCACGATTAGTCATGGAGGTCAGGCTGCCTTATATCTAAAATAGCGGTTAACCGAACATTCTCGAATATTTTTTGGTGGATCNGAGGGCCACTTTTTTTATGGAGGGCATCAGGCGTAATTGAAAATAAGGGAAGGCCGTCCGCGAGGATAGTGAAGCGGGGGAGGGAAAAGGGTAAAGAGAAGGCCTCCTTAAAATTTGCACGAGAGCGCTCCCGAGGATTCCAGTTGATGAGAGAGGGGGTGGGCGTGGAGCTGGGGGATCCGAGGGGTCGTCGGGGTGGGGCGGGGGCGGCCGAGGGGCAAGAAGACGTCGGTTGGGGGCGACGAAAGGAATTTAGGTGACAGTTCCGGAACGAGTTCTCTGGAAGCCATTTTGCCCACGATTTCATCGTCACTCGCTTTTGGTCCGCAAGCCAAGATTGCCACCATCCCCTTCTTCCCTCTCTCTCTTCCTCTCCTTTTCCCATCTCTCCTTCTGTCCACTCCCCTTTTCCCCATCCGTCCGCCTTTATTTCCCTCCGGATGGAATCTTTACACCTCTTTCTATCTCTCTCTACCCATTCCCTTGACCCCTACTTGACCTCTCCGCCTCAGGACCTCTCTTGGTATGTTTAGGGTTAAGGTAATCTGGAAATGTGCTTTAGCTTGAAATCCTTACCAAAGTAGTCAGACTAAAATGGAAAGCCAAGCTCAATGTACCCAGTTGCATAAAATATTACGACGGAATCATTTTCTTTGACTTCCCCCAAATTTTATAAGTATTTTGTGTCACATATCTCAAGATATTTGATTAATCTCTCTTTCCCTTCCTTGTAACCTGTGTTTACACCAGATATATCTTAAATTAACAATTTATATACATCCCAGAAAACATATTTTTGCTTTCTATTTTACTACGTTTTACTATTCAAATTGCTGAGGACAGTTTAAATTTCTGCAGTAAATTTAAGTTGAACGTAACAATACTAATTGAGATTCTTATCAAATAATACACCTTTCGTCGGGGGTAAAAAAGTCCCCTTGTTTATGATTTTGAAAATGGATGTGATTTGATATGCATTACATTAAATAATACGATTCTTTGAGAATTACAGTACTATTTATAACCAGAAAAGCGGAAATTTCCTTTCGTTATTGCAAACTTGTTAATAAATTATCGTAAAGAACAACACTATAATGATAGCTTTAGATTATTTTTATTAAAGTATACAACCGAGACTGCCGGATAGCCAAGTGGGCAACGCGTTCGACTTCTTTGAAAGCGGTCGCGAGTTCGATCCCCGGTGGGTGCCCAGGTGCGAAATGACCTCAGCTGTCGAAGCACTTTTAACAATACTACCAGTATACAATCAACATTTGAATTTGGATTTCACAAGAAGATAATGTTTGCTTTCATGACAAAATGAGATGTAGCAAAACATTCATGTAAAATTTCTGGGTTGACAGATATCATAGTCTAAAAAACATTTTGAGGCATAAATTTCCTTTCTTTCTGCTAGTTGTCTACATTTCTTTTCTTGAAATACGGATAATTAAAAACTAAAAAATTACGTTATCTAAAAATCGGTAGTGTGAACGTTTGCGAAGACACTTAGGCAATTTTAAATACCAATGTTCTATGAGGAAATTTTTCATAGACCAATACTTAACGGATTTAATTAAAACATGCCAATTTACCGAAATCTTGGCCTTAAACGCAACATTATCGATATAATTTTTAGCTCGACGAGATCACGATAACATTTTTGAATTTCGTCAAAACTTGATGCATAAGAAATTTATAAATTTTGCAGCTAATGCAAAAATTGTCTCAATTCCAACTTCTTATAGACTGCTATTTTGGCTCATAAATATATATCCGTGTTTTGGAAAAAAATAAAACCTTTATGCTTATTTTCAGTCTCTTTAGGTTTTTACGACAAGTATATATATATAAATGAAAACATGGGTATNCCTTTATGATTATTTTTAGTATTTTTAGGTTTTTACAACAAATATGTATATATTTTACTGTGTTAATGAAGTGAACAGAAATTTATGCTTTGCTAAATTTATGAAATCGTAGATTTCTTTCTCTTATTTAAATACAAGCATGAAATATCCATTCACGTTCTTTTCGCTGGAACGTTCGCCTCGCGCGTAATTTACATGAAGCGGCGAACAAAAACGACACATTTCCATTTGGGAAATTAATTCCTCTCGCGTATCGCTCAATGGAATAGTTCAGTTTCCATCCCTCGAGGACAATCCGAAGAAATCTACCAAGTGCGAAGGAAAAACTCTGAGAGAAGAAAGTGAGGGAGAGAAAGACGTGTGGGGGAAGAGTGAGAGAGGTAGGCAAAGCTTAGCAGATCGTCTCCAGCATCCAAAGCAGCGCCGGAAAGAGGAAAGGGCGGGGGAAGGAGGGATTGGACGCCCGGGAGTAGAAGGAATAAATCGCGGATGCGGCCGTGGGAGGATGTCGGGGGTGAGATGCTGAGAAGGGAGCGTGGGACGGGAGGGGACCGTGGCAAGGAGGCGCCCGTGGGGAAGGGGGCGGAGGGTTCCGCGGAGCTGGGGAAAAAGAGGGAATTTCACGAATGGATTTATGGCGAGCTTAGAGATTAGGTTGGCGGATTTTGGTCCCCACCCCGCACGCAATCCAATGGGAAAGGGATGAGAGAGGGTGAGGGGTATGGGATTGGGTGGCGAGGCAAAAGGGAAAAGAGGAAGGACGGTGTTAGCTTTTTGGACGCGGAATCAGTATATATAGCCGAGGGAGCGCATGCCTCGGGCACGTAATCAACGATATTGTGAGTGATACGCAGCTTCAATTCTCGTCTGAGGATTTAATGGGCGCGCGTAAATAAAATTCGTTTCGCGCCATTTGCTTGGAAATTTGATAAAAATGGATGAATATGAGGAAAAGCGGGTTTCGGAGTAACGGAATAGCGCCGCGTAATGAATTTACGGCTTTGATTACTTAAAAACGCTGTCGATGATGTGTGTTGTTCGTGGGCCCGTATTTCGACTCCAATGGAGGGAGGAAATGACTCAATATATTTAAACTGGAGCCGCCGGAGCATCGGTATTTATGTCATCATTAATTGGAAACATGAGTAAACAAAAGTGTATTTTTTGGAAAAAAAATGATTTGTTTATATGTATCCGACCTTTATTACTTTCATAATTTGTCATTAAACACGGGAGGCTTTTCACATTAGGAAATTCGGCTTCATTTGGACCTTGAGCGGAGTAAGAAGTACGAATGTACGTCGGGGCCTTGGCGATTTGTTGGTTTCATTTGCGTAAGGAATGATTAAAACTGCGAACAATGTCGCAAGAGGGCAACTTTTTTATGGAGGGCATCAGGCGTAATTGAAAATAAGGGAAGGCCGTCCGCGAGGATAGTGAAGCGGGGGAGGGAAAAGGGTAAAGAGAAGGCCTCCTTAAAATTTGCACGAGAGCGCTCCCGAGGATTCCAGTTGATGAGAGAGGGGGTGGGCGTGGAGCTGGGGGATCCGAGGGGTCGTCGGGGTGGGGCGGGGGCGGCCGAGGGGCAAGAAGACGTCGGTTGGGGGCGACGAAAGGAATTTAGGTGACAGTTCCGGAACGAGTTCTCTGGAAGCCATTTTGCCCACGATTTCATCGTCACTCGCTTTTGGTCCGCAAGCCAAGATTGCCACCATCCCCTTCTTCCCTCTCTCTCTTCCTCTCCTTTTCCCATCTCTCCTTCTGTCCACTCCCCTTTTCCCCATCCGTCCGCCTTTATTTCCCTCCGGATGGAATCTTTACACCTCTTTCTATCTCTCCCTACCCATTCCCTTGACCCCTACTTGACCTCTCCGCTTCCATCTTCTTCGAGAGTGCCCTCTCCGCCCCCACCAATCGCACCTGCTCCATCCCGTTCCGTCCGGAAGAGCTCCCCCACGCCCCTCCACCCACCGTGCTTATCTCCTCACACCCACACTTTCAAACTCATTCTCTGGCCATTTCCACGGCGCTCGGAGTATCTCCGACCGTTTCCTTTTATTCCGAATTTCTTCTTCTTTTATCGCAGAGAAGTGCTTGTTCCTTTTTTTTCTCTCTCGATTCGAAGAGGGTTCGCAAGAGGAGGGACGGTTCGGTCGTGTCTTCGAAAAAGAGTTTTGTTTGGGGGAGCGTTGTAGCCATGGGGGTTGTATTGGTCGCTCGTCGTTGAGGGGGTGGTCGCCTAAAGAAAAGGACGGAATGGTCGTCGTTGTATTTCCTTTTATTTTCCCTTTCTCTACCCTCCTTTGACGCCCTTTCGGAGATAGGGAAAACTGCCCTCCGTATCGCCGTCCAATGATTTTCCTTGCTCTCACCCTTTGACCCCTTTGGGCATTCTCCGTTCCCTTACCACGCGCCCCTTTCTATTTCCCTGGAGAGGAGTTGACGGGGTGTCAGAAGGGCAGCGGAAGACCTTCTCTTTGCAGAAAGGGTTTTTCCTTGATATATATGGGAGAACGAGAGGAGGGTGGGGTGGAGAAGGGTTGACAGGATATCGCAGGCTCGTGGAGAAACTCGTCGCAGATATGAAGGGAATGTGTGAAATGAGGATGCGAGAGATAAGGGAGCGGAAGACGATGGAGGAAATAGAAATAAGTGGTTAGTGTCGATTACGGAGTGCCACACTCCCTCCGGATGGAGTCTGAAAGAGAATTTCACCTGATTTTTACGCGACAAGAATATCGCAATAGGATCTTAAGAGATGTACGAAGTTATGAGCTCAAATCAGCCCCGAGTCGATGCTGAACCACCTCTTAACACGTATTCATGAAAGAAAGTGATGTACGAAACGAAGAACGAAATCAAAACAAAGAATAATATCTGTATAAGCATTTTCTTAAGATAATATTTAGAGTCGAATGTGTAGATACCCAATTATTTTGTTGTAAAGCCATGGGTTTATATATAAACAAAACTATTCTATAAGCAGCGGTGGTGAAGTAATTTACAGAATAGCAAAACAATGTATAAGCATGGTATATAGTTATAATAATAGTGATAGCGAAAATAATGATGAAACCTCTTTATGGAAGGGCAAGATTGATACTTCTTAGACCCTTCTTACATCTAATCCTTTATAACGTTAATAGTTACGGTCTCACTAGACAAATTCATGGCAAATAAATCATTTCAGATTATCTTCATTCTTAATTGTCCTTTTCTAAACAACAGTATACGTAAATTGATAATTAACATAATAATTCTAATTAACATTAAATATTCAACTCAATTTAATTTTTCAAATGTAGGGTTCTTGATTAATCTTTACATATTTCGCGATAACTTTAATGAATCATCCATCAGATACTCCTAGACGTCAATGAGGCGATATTATTTCTTATAAAAATTTGTCTTTCATTTATTGAGTTCAGTAATTCACTAAGTTACAGGAATTTTGAAAATTTGCTATTTCACGATAACATAGAAAGAGATTACTACAAAAGGAGAAAAGAATTTTTACTGAAGGTTTTCGTTAAAAATTCATTTAACTTATCTTTAATACAATAATTGCACATAGAGCAAAATATGAAGATTGCACTCAGGGGCGTAAGATAGTTGTCAGTAATTTGAGTTTAATGTTGAAATCCCGCATTAAATAAACTGAATTCTAATTTCGAAATACCAGGATTTTATCATTCCAAATTCTAGAATTATATAGCTTTAAAATGAGCAGTTTTCTAAGGCTTAAATTTCCGGGATTTCCGCAGTCTTCTACGCGAATTATGTTGTATTAAGTACGAAAATGAAAGGAGTTAGAGGAAACTTTATTGCATTAAAAATATTAAAAATAAGCTCGAGAGGATTTCGACCTCGTTAGAACCCGCGATTTATCTCCCCTCCGAATCCCTTTTTTAACACAAATTAATTTATTTCGAGATGAAAAATTCCCTTTTCCCTTTTTTTCACCACCCGATAAAATAATCTTGCATGAATTTTCCATTAAGTAAAAAAAGGATCCGGCAAAGTCTACTCATGGAATCCAATTTCCATAGTAAGCATTCGGATAATAATTCACGGTTAGCTCGCCACCGCGCGCATCTCTTGATACACCCGAATTATTTCGACCCGATAGGATCTACGATCTAATTGGCAATTTATTCCCTCGCGGAATTGTAATTCCTAATTTTCCCTCTCCGATGAATTTCCGCTCGGAACGTATTTTCCCCGTCGGAAAAATACTTGTAGGTCGAGGAGCGCGCAGTCACATAGCTCTCGTCGGAATTAACCCCTACTAGATTCCGCGGGAGAGTTCGAACCGAAACAATGTAAAACAGATAGAGCGAAGGGTTTGGACGAGATGAGAGAGTAGGTGCCCTATGCAGGTATTTGGGTCCTCGGAGGATAAAAATCACGAACCGATGTGCTCCCAGTTCGATCGCCTCAGGTCGCGGATTAATTTCCATCGCAGGACCGCCCGTTGGATGAGCCTTTGGAGACACACAGAGATCCGCATCATCGAAGGGTTTAGTCGGGATGCTGGAAAGGGTTAATGTGGGAAAGGGAGGATTGCTCGCTCCACTTCCTCGGCTACCGGTTCCTGCACTTCCGTTCGGACGGAATTGAAGGGATTTGACAAACGCGCGGCTCTGTCCGACGACCCCTTGGGTGACCCTTTCGGAAATAATGGATGGAACCAGGAGGAAATGGACCAAAAATCAAAACGTCACGTGGTTCAACTCCTCTCCTCGCTCGTATATCAGCTCCCTTTTCCGATTTCGCTGCGACGGTAGAGAGAAGACGAGGAAAGCGAGGAAGACTAGAAAAACGACTTATAGGAGATGAAGCGTCAATGAATCACACCCCAATCCCCTGCCATATTTCAAGGGGTTGGAAAAGAAGATGGCCGCGGCGCGTAATGCTTCACACGCTCGCATTATCACATTATGGTTCCTCCATCCCTTCTCTCCACACACTTCTTTTGTTTCGACGAACAATGGGGCGCCTCTGCCGTTCGGATGCACATCCCATCGCTTCCCTTTTTGTCCCCTCGAAAGCATCAGAGGGAGGAAAAAATAGGCGGTGCTGTGCGGCGGGGGTTGAAGGTGGACGGGGTGGCGGCCAGCGAACGGAATAAAACAAACGGGGGATAGGGGTGGAGGGAATAGCATTGCCCGATTGTTGTCTGCCGCCTCATTTCCCGCGAACAATGACCAGCAGGGGAACCATTCCGCTGCTGGAATGGATGCGGGTGGGAGCGGCATTGACGCCAGGCCTCCCTCCGCCGCCTCCCCCTTCCCACGGGGTCCTACATCCACCTCGCGACTGGACAAGAGGGAAAGGTCGAACTATCTGCTGCCATTTCTCGATCCCTGACTCCTCCGCTGCCGGTCCTCTCCAAGATTTTGCCCAAACGAAATTTCACCCAACTGCCATAGTAAGATTCGCCTAGGATAAAAGCGCCCAGAGAGCCTCCACTAAAGGATTAAATTGGGATCTATCACTTACGAAAAAGGCTTTGCTGAAGGATGTGGCAAAATATATATAATATCTTCCAAGCAAGGAGTAATTATTTTTTCCTTAAATCGTTGAGAAAGACGAATCTATCATAAATCTGAAATACACACTATATGACTGTTTGAAATACATAAATTATTTTCGTCAAAGGAAATCCTGTATTTGTATACTAAATATAGATAACTAGAGCACTCGAAAAGAAATTCTTAAATATAACGAAGGATTAGGCACTGTGGGATCTAAACCAGATTAGTTTGCTCTCCACCGAATTAATTTCCTCTCTTTGGTATAAAAATCAAACAAAACAAACACCAAACAAAATTTTCTCTCTGATTTGTACCAGATAAAAGTTCTGCGGAAGCGCATTATCTAGTCAATTAAAAAAAATAAGGCAAGATAACAGTAATTGTTCCTAATGTATGCCTTCAAGAAATAAAAAGGTTGATTTGAGAGAAAACTATATGTAACGGAGATGTTGCTGTCTTGTCTCGCTTAAATAAGAAAGTGACCCGAAGTAGGGGCCATTAATAAAGTTTACATTCCCTTTTATTGTTGTTCGAAGACTTTGAAACTCGATTTCCATACCAACGATTGGTACTGTAATTTAATAGAAAGTGAGCAACTATCAATCAAACAATTCTAAATTTTCAACATTCAACCGAACCTGTATCTGGGTATATAGGACTAGACAAAATAATCTCAAAACTCAAGGAAAGCCACCGATTACTTCTTTATGTCCAAATTATACACAACTATGGGAGGTGAAAAATCGTACTTTTAGTTTTTTTTTTTCGTTTAATTACATTCGAAAGTTTTACGTGGGTATTTTCGGTAGGATCCGTCACATTTCTATTTATAAGGAGCTGGCGGGATTAGCAGGTTGTTTATAAACAGTATATATTTAACTGTGAATGTTTCTGAATGTTTTCTCTTATAAAGGAATGCTACGTCGCTCTATCTAGTCTGGAGCAAAAACCTGTGCGGAGATAATCATGGGAGTAGGAAACACCTCAATCATACAAAGTTCACAAATTTTAGTAACAAAGTAATCGTAACGTAATTTTTTACTTGTAATTTAAAAGATTCCGAAAATATCCCAAAAGTATTATCGTCGCATTAATAGTTCTCACTCTATGAAATTGGAAAAATAGTACTCAGAGATAAGAAAAAGAAAAGTCAATTTTTTAATTCTGTATATCTTATGAACCCAGAAATCTCAAACGACATATTCATTAACCATCTTCTCTCTTTACTTTCTTTTCATATAGATTTCATAGCTCGTATATTATCATAAAATTAATCCTTTTTCGTTATTACTTTAACCGTCGTATCTACAAGGAAATTGAATGCTAACTCTTAAATATGCATGAAAAAGCCAGAATCTGATAGGTAGTTATATTCCAATCTCCGTAAATCTCGCAAAAAACGTAAGTATTGATTTTTAGTCTTTAAATTGGAATTTCAATCAGGATTCGTAATTTCTCTGTGAATCGCAGCCCATCTCAAGAATATAAAAAGCGTCCATAATTATATCCCTAATACTTCGTATATCGTATTATCTTCTCGCATCTGTAATTTTTTCCGTCCAATTTCGCAGCCCTTCGCTCCCTTAGGGGTGTTTATCCTGCGAAGGCTAAGAGGAGGGACCATGTGCGTAATAGCAAATTACGGCTTCAAAGATATCACTTTTGCATATCCTTTTGGAAAATCCTTTTACCGAATCGGTTCCAATCCTGTCATTAGAGTCTTTCTTACTCCGTAATTTTTACGAAATTTCACGCGCATTAAACGTTTTTACCCGTTTTTGTGAGCGGTGGGAGGAAACCAGGTCCGCCCGACGTGAGTTCGGAGGGTTAATTTTTCTGCTCAACTTGATGTCTAGACTGAGATCCAGTGCATGCCCATCGATTCATTATATTCGAATGTGGAAAAAGGAGTGTAATTTTTCGCAAGTAGTTCATTCACATTCGATCTCGCCCAAAGCTTTTCCGTGGCATTGATGTTCACGATGATATTGTATCTGTGGATCTACATGACCTTGATACATACTTTAAATGTTAGGAGCAAAGTTGCTTTGCATGACGCATTAAAGCGTAGTACATGATGAGTTTTTTTATTTAAAAGTTTTTCACATGAGAAATAATGTATGGTATTTGATTATTAAAGAGTACTCATCCGAGGAATAACGAAATAATTAAAAAATAAGTAAATCGAAAATAAAACTCACCTAGGTCTCCGAAAGGCCATGTGGGTAATATTATCGACTGCGGTGACAGCTGTTTCGGGTTCGACTCCCGGTGGGAGGTCACGTGCGAAATCACCTTAGCTGTCGAAGCACTTTTGAAATGACTTTAACTACCAAAACACACCATCACATCTTTATCCTTCCTCGTAAGAATAGAAGGCTGTAATGTTCGTTTGTTTTTTGCATATTTGAGTAATAAGAGCGAATATATGATAGTTTAAATGTAAATGGAACATGCTAACATTTTTCCATATATACTCAAAGGCACTCATATAGCTATAAATAATACGACGATAAATTTACGACAATATTTTATTTAACCATCAACCAAAGTTAATCATAAAATTAAAGACTCTAACGCGAGGAAAATATTCTCGAAAGTTTCGTTTTTCCAAGTAAAAGTAAACTCAAATACAATGAGATAGGGAGGAGATAGATGGTAAATTTTGTCCCCAAAAATGATTACGATGCCTATTCTGTCATAGTCCTGTCATCTATATTAATGTTAATTTTAATACACCAATGCATCAAAAATGCAAAAATTGATCTCTGGAAACATCTCAAGACTCTGTAAACTTTCTATCTCCATATGTTCCTTATTATCCATAGGAGAATAATTTTTTGAAGGAAAAAAATATAAAGTAAAATAGTGGTACCAGATATTTTAAATCCAACTGTACACTTATTAATAAAAAAGAATCGATTAAAAACACCAATATTCCTGTCAATTGGTATGAGATTGTGAATTCTTATACAATATTTTTTGATTCTTATTTCGTGAAGTGATCGATGAATAACTGCTAACCAAAAAGTTAAATAAATGAGAAATTGTATATTTATAGGAAAAATTGCTAGAGGAATCAGAAAGTTCGAATTGGAATAAATATGAATGAAGTAAAAATTACAAATGCAGAGGTAAATAGAAATTTCTGGAGGTATCAGAACTAGAGAAAGAGCAAAGAATAGAGATTAGTACTCGTAAAGACAATGTATGAGGAAGAGGTGGGAGATGGAGGAAAGCAGAGGATAGGGAGTCCTGCGAAGGAAGGTTTCCAGGGAGAGGAATGAGGCGTGAAGAACGTCAACAGAACCGTAACATCAATCCTGTGTTAGGAGACTATTGGTGGGTTAAGATGGGGAGGGGAGGATAAATTGGAGTAGGGGGAGGAGGGAGAAGGAGGGAAGATATCTGCTGTGGAGACGGAAGGTTAGATATAAGGTCGTGTGGAAACTGTGAGAGTCTGCGTTTCCGAAATGGCGTAAGGAACCCATGGAGTCGATTTGCGACTGCCGGAGGAGAAATACTTTCCTAATACAAATAGAAACCGGGAACCGAGTAAAAAAGCATCGTACTCCATACTGAATTTATTTACCTAAAATCACATTCATTCGACGGAATAGTATGAAAAATATCCTTTGCGTGCTGCATTTTCAAAGGGTACTTTTCATACTATTAGGACGAATGAGAAAAGAAAAAAAATCACGGTAAATATTTCTCCACTTTATGCTATATGTCCATTGTTTGTGAAAAACAAATGGCATACGATCTAAACGAAAACATGCAAAAATTAAATCGTTTGAAGTCATTGAAAAATACTTTGCGATTTTTTTATCTATATGCTTTTGATACTTAATTAAATGCAGATGTCGTAAATGTATGCGGCTTATCCTTGCTCATCCCATTACAATTTTGGAGTCATTTAATCGAAATTGAAGGTATATAATAATACCGAAAACTAGGTTATACTCCACGAAATGAGTGTAATATTTTGAATGCTTAATATCATTCTGTATCTCAACCACGCTTCAGCTGTAATTGTGATACAGAAAAAGAGAACAATAATTTCTGATTGTTTTCCTCTCGCGTCTTGCTATTCATGTTTAATGGAAAGTGAAGGCCAAAATTCAAAACATCTAGCGCAGTCTCATCCCTTAATGCAGCAGGATTAATTTCATTAAACGAGTGATGCAGTTTCTTCCGAATTGAACACCATTGAATCAAGTCAGCTCAGTCGAAAATTAATGATTGATGTGAGTCAGAAACAATTCAGTCTCTCCCGAACCCGTTTCTTAATAAAGGCGTCGCGGTTTCCTATTGGACGGAAAAACGCTGGAAAATAGAGCTAAACAAGAACGGATCGCGGCGTAAAAAACGCCTCGGGACTTTAAATCATCGAGGTGAAATCTTAATCGTCGCAGTGGCACAGATCTCACTTTAGTGTCTGATCTACGTTAATTAGCGAATGTAGTGCCGCGAGAGTAACGCGCAAGAGCGGGATTATGGAGTGGAGACGAAGCTAGGGGATGGGGAGGGAGGATGAACCGGATGGGAACGGAAGGGGGAGGGTAGGTTAGTGGAATGGGGACTGAAGGGCGAGTGTATGCGAATGGGGGGGGAACAGGAGGGGAGGTAAGGAGAATGGGATGAGGAGCTGGGTTGAATGGGATGGGGATGCCGTTGGGGTCCATTCCGGGAGTAAGCGTGATCTACCGCGTTTCCGACCGGCAGAAATCGCGCGGCTCAACCTCTCCCCCTCCCATCCCGATTCTCGCTCTCTTCCTCCCCCCGACGCCCACACCACCCCCTACCCCTCCCGCGGCCGAATTTATGCCCCGGATTCGTCCCCGCCCCATTTCGCCCCGCCCCCGGGCCACTGTCCGCCATACACCATGACCACCGCCCGGTGTGGCCCCCTACCTCCTCCCCTTTGTCCTTCCCCCATCCCTCCATTACTGAGATCTTACTAAAATCCCATGGGAGCACTTTTATCGCAACCCAGAAAGACCATTAATGCACATAAATCCGCGTGGATTCGAAAATTGCTTCGGCTTAAACCCTGGAGCGGCGAAGTTTTACATTTTAGATGTTTAATTTGTAGTAAATCGTGGAATGCTCTTAAGGTAGCGGTTTTTCACGGCGAAAAGGGGTTAAATATAAATTCCGGGAATCGCTGTTTCGGAGCAGATATTGCCGTCGTTTCCCCGTCCTCTGGTATTTAAATGTCCATATATAAACATTTCCAGCGTCGAAAAAGTGTTGAATTATAAAGAAAAACTTATTTTTCCCGTGCACTTCTCTCTATATTAAACTTGGCTGTATGACAAAGAGAATGATAAGGAAAGATACGATGTTTTTATTTCCTTTACAGCAAAATTAAAGAGCGACGCACTTCTAAAGAATCGCCTTCTACTGCATCTAACAGGAATATCATTTTCAGTTAAAAATATAAAAGAATAAATAACATGCTTCCATGCTGTTACATTGACAGTTTAAACAAATACCTTGGACATATATGAAGATGTTACTGCCAGATGATATAGCTATGAAGATGAGAAATTAAGTTCACGATAAAGGTCAGCGAGAATGAAATTGTGAGAAATTTTGAATTTGGTTACAACCAGAAGGATTTTTTGAATTCCTAAAATAATAAAGTAATCCGAATGCGAATTATTTGTTTTCAGATGTACGATACAAGGTAAGGATGAAATAGTTGAATAAAAACTTTTCTTGAAAATTGAATTATTGACATATTTTTGAGAAAAGATAATTTAAATATTTAAATAATTACACAGTAAAATCGACTCTATCCGGCCGTACTAATTGAAGTAAAAGAATAAGACTTTGTGATTTCCACAAGATATATTGAGGAAATCACAAAGTCTTATTCTTTTACTTTAATTACATAGTTAATAGCAAGCAAATAAAAATTATGCAAAGATTCTTTCGCATCTATGCTACGGGAGAAACAATTTCCTTTTCGAGCGAGCAATCTAACAATGGAATACCGAACGTTCGGTAAATGTATTACTCAATCCAGCCAAGTGAACACAGGGTATAATCGAATACTACGCCTAGATTGCACCCTGAATCGGAAGTGATATATAACGGGAAAGAATAACGAGAGAGCATTAGCATAGAATTACGGGCGCGCAAGAGCCGGTCCTTTTCGAGGGGTTTAATTAACATGTCTACGAAAACAGCAAAGAAAACCCCTTCACGTCTCCATATAATGGGCCGCAAACGGCCATGACGAATGCTCTCATAGAGGTCGCAGCAATCGCTCGTGAATATTTCCCAAACACGTCAGTGGAAGGATGAGTGGATGCAGGAGAGAGTACGGAAGAGATCTTCTTTTCTCATTCATGCCATTCGCTCACTCCGGCAGTAATGCTTCTCCCTCGAAAGCCTTCACCTCAAAGGGGGGAATAAAATAAACAATCTCTTCCGCCCCTCCGAACCCCCTTTCCTTCTCCGAATTTCCGCTCCCATGCTCCTGTGTTGTCATTGGCAACCGCTCCCTCATCCCACCTCCCCTCAGCCATCACCATTAGGAACCCCCCTTTATTCTCCCTTTACTCACGCTGCATTACTTCTTTCTTTGCCTCGCAATTTCTTTCTCTTTTCTTACTCCCTCTCTCACTACCCGGGCTCCTTTTGGCGCTGGACCTACTTGTTCTCTGAGTGGTAGCATCGAATCTTTCCTTTCTCTGCTCCTACGATCCTCGCCAGGGGTTCGGAATCGTTGCGTCAGGGATTCACAGGCTATTTGACAGCCTTTCGTCCAATGAAGCTTGCTTTGGCACTTATCTTCTTATGGAGAGCAAATACGCGCAGTATTGGAAATAAAGAACACTCCCAAGTTTTCTGAAAATCGTTATACTATGGAAGGCAAAATCTCATAGCAACATCTGGATTGTTTTTCACTGTGTGAATGCCAACTGATAATAAAAATGGTCTTCGTAACGAAGGTATTAGCTCTCCACAAATTTCAAGACTACTAATATCATAAGATCAGTGAAACCAAAGGAAATTTTGAGTTTGTTTTGTTTTACTATTCGCAAATTTATTCCTGTAAAGCGATTATATATTAATGACAAAGCAATTAGCTTTGGCCATACCTAATGAGAATCAAACGAAAGTTATGTTTTTCGTATGTACTTATGCCCCCACAAAGAGTTACCCTTGAATCGTGTTCTATTTTACAAGCATTTTACAAGTATTAGAATTTCGAAATCCCCTTACATTAAAAGCTCTTCATTAAAGTCTCCAACTTTTTAAGTGATTGCGTACATAATAGTATTGTGAAATGAATAAGAAATATTAAACCAAAAAGAGACTACCTATAATCGACTTTGTGTTCTGCTAATATGTGTTGCCACCTAGCCCTACGGTATAAATCTATCGCTTTGTATATTTCTTCATTTCCCATTTTACGTTTCTATTATTGTTAAACTGTGTTATTCATAAGAATTGCGCTATACCTAATATGTAATATACCTGTATACTACCTAATGGCTTATACGGAGTAACATATGTCACAATATAAGCTGATGATGGTGTGACCTAACACCGAAGACATGGTCGTTCCAATAAATATCCAGTAGACAGTATATTATTATTTTTAATTATTATTACTATTTTAAAGGCCATCGTGATAAAAAAAGAGATGCATGGGATTTTTCATGAATAAATGTAATTTAAAATTGCAGCGGAGGGCATTATCAACGGATGGCGCCTTTATTATAGTACCTACCTACTACCCCAAAATGATGACCAAAACTTGAAATCTCGTGTGTAAATTTACGTCTGAGCATCATATAAATATCATATCTGCGTCCTCAAAATAGCATGAATATTCAGACATTATTCTAATATCCACGATTCTTGGTTTCACTTGAAAATCTCAATTTTAGGTGATCCGAATTTTTTTTTGATATTACGAGAAATTTAGGACGGACAGTTAGCATTAATGGTAGCAGGTGAATGAATGCCTAACGTGCGTATGGAATGAATGTTCGTCTTCGCAGAGGTGCGACACTTAGCTCGACTTGCGAGACGCATAGGGGGAGATCTTTTATTCGTAGAAGACGGCATTTTTCCCATCGTCTCCTCCCATTGCCTACCCATTTCCCCCTCCGGAGCCCCATACATACTTCACCGCCTTTCCTTCCACTTCATTTCCGCCGAGTCTCCTCCTCTCTCCCGTTCCCATGCCTCTCCCGAAACGACCCGGGGACTTTCTGGGGCAGCCCCCTTGCGACTTCATCCCTTTTTTCCTTCCTTTCTCTCAGCACCCCCTGCCGAACACCCCCCTCCTCATGGAGGCACTTATCTGCCGCCCTTGGCTCAGCTCCCATCTCCCGGTCCCTTTCCTCTGCGGCTCAAACCATCCCTTTCTGTCCTTAACATCGCAGGAGACCTTCCGTGGTAGCCGCCTTCCGGTTTCCGCTGCGGACGTCGGCGGAATGGACCAAACAAAAATGGATGCTCGAATTCTTTTCTCTTTGCCCCCCGCCCTTACGACCTCCGACCCTGCCACCCGCTCTTGCCAACGCACGCATCCCCCAATCGCCATCTTTGGCTCGCATTTACCCGCCGACGATCCCTCCATTCGCTACCCCATTTTATCCTCCACCAATGTTGCTCTTCCCGCACCCGCCTTGCTTCCGGTTGCGATTTTGAAGGCCCGCCAATGCCGCACTTCCCGCGCCATCGACTGGAGTTTGGATACAGCCGTTGCAAAACCCTGAGACAGATGCGCTGTAGACGTTCTTAATTCTGAATAATCCATTTCCATATCCATCCATTTCCAGAGGGAGTAGAGAATTCATACAAATATCTTTTTCAAAATGATATCATGCTTCTAAACTTACAGCAAACTTTCCCGAATGTCACGTGACTCTTCGCTCATCTTCATACCGTAGGCTTTTGTAGGAGCTATACAATCCATCGACCTTTCATCCTTCGATATCTTTCGGTCCCTTTGGCCTTAGTCCTTCCAATGGCTGCCGGATGGTGGGAGGTCTCTTTTTGACTGATGCTTCAGATCTCCGGAACTGTTCCCATAGGGATTGATGGCCGTCCTTTGTCCGCCACCGAATGCATCCTGAGCCATATACACGCTGGGAGCGACAAACCATTCTTGCACGCACGCGTTGCCATCCGCACTGTGAGAAAGATATTCCTGACGGATAACGGGGGACAGTGGACAGTTCCTCCAAGTTTTTTTGCTCGCTGTAACTCAAGGTATATGGTTACGACCCGAAAAGTGTAAATATACACGGCCATTTGCCCTAAACACGCATCCTATGCGGTCGGCCACTTTCTCCGCCGAAGACATAAAGAACGGAATGAAGTGAGCAAATGTTAAGTCGATGGATCCTCAGCAATTACCGTCCTTCTGTAAGAGATTGACGATGACTAGCTGGTGGAAAGGCGGGTTTACTTTTATTGGTGCGTAAAATTGATTCTTTTCGAGTAAAGTGATACATAAAGTACGTGTTTAGGGTAGGCGTTTTATTACTGCGAGAGCTACCATTTCGACTTTATGGAATGGTAAGCAGTAAAGTTTTTGTTGCGGCGACCACATAGGGTACATATCTTTTCAGAGGTAAGAACATGCTACACTGATTTGTATCGTAAGCTGCTATTCAATAATGTCGATACTACTGTCACTGGTATTATTTATTTCTCGCTGGAGCCAAAAGTAACCGCCACTCAGGAGCGTTAAATCTGATATCTGGAATCCTTTAATAATGAAGTTCTCAATGTCGATTCTCTATGAACATGAAAGAGCACAAAAATTTGGACGATACTTTTAGTAAGTACTTCATGAAGACATATCACAGGCTTTAGGGCACATGATCCTACCGAAAGATAAAAAACTTATGATGATATTACAGGTTAAATTTTCGAGTGAGCTGCATCTCCACGACGTTAGAACACCAACCTATGAAAATATGTAGTAGTATAGCATTTTCAATGCATCAACAGGAAAATTAATAAATACCTAAATTAAACTGAAGAGGGTAACTCTTCGGCCAGGAGATTCCATCATATCAGCCATTTCCTGGTACGTATGTACATATATACTATACGGTACCAAACCTTAAGCTTACCAAAGAAATCGTTGCTTAACTTCAATGTTGATGATTTAAAACGTCCATAGCTTTCCTACCGATGAGGCCAATGAGATCCATTACCGATAAAATGAAATCGTTGAATTTTGTGTTATTTCCTTAACATGCAGGGCTCATGGAATCATCATCAACGTTTCCTGAGTGTGAATAGTGTCAATTAACATTCTGATTATTGCCTCTACCCCTCCTATATGACTACACGATTGAATGCTCGAATCTATAAGATCGTTGGAGTAATCTAGCTTTAATGCATACTTCTATGGAATCAGTTCACGTAATTGATTTCGATAGGCAGTCGGAAATAAATCGTAACATTTCGTAGGAAGTACGTATTTCGACGTATAGAACATTATTTCAGTGAAATAGTGGTAATGCACATCCAATTTCGAACTGTAACTTATTTCTTCCGTTGCTTCTAAATTGTAAGTTTCTCGTGAACTTATTTACCCAACATCTCTGAATTGGCCAATCGATATCTGCCATGAATCAGTAGATGACTGCAACGAGGAATTGACGAAAGCTGATGGCCCGATATTGAAAACGGAAGTTTTAAATTTAACTCCATTTAAATCCGTAAATGGTTATCGTTTGTTTGTTTTAATTTGTCTAGCGGAGTTAAATTTGGGTTCAGAGCGGTTCAGGAACCCCATTTTATTAGGGAGGAATAAAGAGCGCGGCATTTAGAATTCTAGACTCGTCGGTGAGGAATTTCAACGCTCTTCTAAAGGCGTCATTTCGAGTGGGCGATACAGTCAGGTCGCAAGATGCAATATAAAAGCCCTTCATTATTCTGCCTCATTCCGTGGTCAATTATGGTTTTCAGCGGCCAGGTTGTAATGAAGACCCAGCGGAGTCGTAAAAAAAAAACAACTGAAAGAGACCCAGGCGCTGCGGTTCTCAGTGCCGCCTACTGGTGGTAATTCGCGGCGCGGATCTTCGCATGTCGGCTTTTTATAGAGCTTTTTAATGGCGGCCCAACCATAAAGTTAACGAAAGTGCGTTCCGCTTATTTTAACTATACAAATTAGGCAGTTAAACTCGTGAGAGGGTTATCAGGCTCTGAAAGGGGTGCTGGGAAGGAGGAGAGAGGTCTGCGCTATGCATCGAGATGGATGGCGTGGTAAGAGCATCTCGAACAAGACGTAAGTTCATTGGGTGAATAAGATGGCAGCCGTGGTAGCTACGTAACCAACTGTTCGGTAACGGAAAAGGGGGATCCTAGAGTCGTAAACAGTGGAATTATGGCTTTTTTTCGGAAGCACTTGTCGGCATTATGCAGGCCTCCTTCATGAATGGAAGAAACGTGGGGTTGTAACGAACCAAGTGAAAATATATTAGATATGCTAGGGTCCATTAATTCGAAGCGAAAGGAAACTAAGAAGAACTGCTTCCGGATCAATTGTAATTTATTCATATGCCTTCGAAAAGATTAAGTTTTCACATCAAGAAGATTCAATCACCTACAAAGTGCACTTTCTCTACTGAATTATCCCCCCGGTACTGCGATTCATATTTCTGTTACAATGACACAAGTACGGTATGTAAAATATGGACGCCGAGATAAACGAAACATAATTTAATGCTCATTGGTTTCTAGGTGTGCTATTTAAGTTACTAAGCACTCTTTTAATTCTTGTAAGTGGACAGTAACTTGAAATTTTAACATATTTAATAATGAGATTTTAATGATGACTTAAGATTTAGATAAGCTTTTCAAAGGTATTCCGAGACCAGCAAATAGCAGAAAGTGATGATTGGCTGATAATTCCACGAGGAACGAGAACAACAAAAACTGGTCGCCTCTTATAATATATAT
>KZ308287.1:710952-721937 GCA_000376725.2 Ladona fulva | reverse complement strand
TATGAAAGGAAAGAATATGAAAAGGAAACATTGCCAGATATCAAAAAACTGCAAAAACAAGTCTGCTAATGTATGTCCTCAATGTAAAAGAAGTGTTTGTGGGAAATGCTCCGATAAAATAACCATATGTTATATCTTGTGCCAAGAAGTGATTTGTATTTTCATTATTATATGAATAAAATTTTGTTTATGTGATTTTTGTGGTTATTATTGTTTAAAAACCGTTTATAATATATTAATCTACCTGTAGTACAATTTTCAGACGCATGTATTTATTTTTAAACGTATATCACTTAAGCATAATCACTTGTGCAGAAGGATAAATAAAAATTTTTAGTGCATCAACAATTAATGCAGAATGCAAAAAGTTGTGAAATATATTTAGATATAACCTTAATAATTGTACTTAATGAAAAATTAAAGCGCCGGGAGAAAAAGTGGCTTTTTTATTCCAAGAAGATTTTATGGGTCAAAATGACCCCTACCGTCCTTCTAGGTAGTGCGAAACTCCCGTCCTCCTAGTGTTAAAACGATAAGAGACTCATAGGTTTTCTATTTTTGGCTCCAAATTGAAGACATTGAAAAAAAAAAACGCTTGAATCTTTGCTTTTTGCTGGATTTTGACAAGCAAAATTGCGAATTAATGTAATATATTTTAGAGATGATCACATTTTAAGAATAGACGTGGTGCCAGCAGCTGAAAAGGTTTTAAAATACTTCTTTAGCTTATTGTCTCTGAGATAAAATAGAAAGTTAGAGAGCAATGCTGTTTTGCCTCCTTTGATCATGATAAGAGAATACGTGTAGCATATTAGACAAGCGGTCACCGACCATACGACCTCACAGAGCACTAAAGTCACCATTTTGATATCCTGGAGCAATTGTATGAAGTTTTTCTTAAGCTAGAAACAAATTCAAATTACATATCACGATCATTTGAAATATAAATATGTAATTCAGGTTACTTTTCGTCTAACCTGTGTTGATGACACGTAGAGAATTCTAAATATAACGAATTGGTATAATAAATGTACAAATAACAAATAATGCCTAAATCGCATTATGGAATACTAAAAAGTAGGGTTTGTCGTTTCTCATATTTTTAACAATCCCGGGATTCCGGGATGAAAATAATATTGGGATTCCAGAAACTTCCCGGGATTTACATTTTTAGTTAAATTGATGGGGAAATGATTATTCTCATACTTTAATTAATTTCTAACCAAGTAAATTCATTTTTTGTTTATTATCATGTCACGAATAAAAACAAGTAAATTCATTTCAAGCATTTTTTTAAATACTACGAATAACATTGATTAAAAATCAATAGAGGTAATAGATAAAAATAATTACCAATAGAAGTAAAAAATTTAACAGTTTTACTCATGTCCCTCAAATTCACAGAATCATAAGACCATATTCCCTATTATAATCACTTATACTGTAATCGTTGATTTATAATAACTCTTCAAAAAACATAGTGTCGAAACTTTCATCTCTTACGGATGAGTGTATTTTGGTAATTAAAAAGCTAGCTGAGGAGAACACTTTTTCTGCTTCTGGGGATGTGGTAGGGATGCTTAGAAAGGAATTAAGCTTACCAGAAGAGAAAAACGGATTTCCTGGGAAAGACTACTTATCCGGGAAACGGAAAACTGGCTTTACCTACGGTATCTCGAGACGACAGTCACTACCGAAAAGACGTGGTCTACCGACCTCTAAACTACCATACCAATAGGCTAACGAATTATACCATTCTGGAAAGATATAGGCGACAAGCCTAGGTATTATTGACAAAACCACGATGATTTCACATTATGTCTATGTCTATGTGTATACCCTGCTAGCCACCTTTCGGCGTGTGGCAGGGGGTGCATGCACCAAGACTCTATTTACCTAGTCGATTACTTTCGCGTATCGTTCGCGGAAAAAACGAATTCTTGAATCGGTTCGTTTTCGCATCTATTTCTCTTATTTTCCTCGCTGTATCGGAGCGGCCTATATAGCAGGGAGGGCGCATTATGTCCGCGACGTCTTCCGAGAACGTGGTTTCTCTGAACTTATTTAATAAATTTATCCTTAGTGTTAATCTTCTTTTTTCTAATGATTCCCATCCCGCGTTCTTGAGCATCTCAGTAACGCTTACTGATTTATCATAGCAATTCTTCACGAAACGTATCGCTTTTCGTTGCACCTTTTCTATTTCTCGAATACAGCACTTGTCGGCTGGGTCCCATATACTACATGCATACTCAAGGTGAGGCCTGACTAACGCGAAGTAACAACGCTCGCGGACTTTTTCTTCGCTTCTTCCGACTATTCTCTTAACAAAACCGAGTTTCTTAAAAGCCTTTCCACATATGTTATGGATGTGGGCACTCCATGATAAGTTATTAGTAAGGGTCACTCCTAGATATTTCACCGATTCTTCCGTTATTAAGTTTTTCCCTTGGAGGCTATACGAGTAATCTTTAGTTATCGATTTTCTTTCAAAGAAGTTAATTACTGAACATTTATCTACATTTAGCTCCAATTGCCAATCATCGCACCATTTTGCAATTTTATTTAAGTCATTCGAAAGGATCAATCTATCCTCTTCTCTCTCAATCTCTCTGTAAATTACCGTATCGTCCGCAAATATCCTAACTTTACTATCGATTATTTTGCTAAGATCGTTGATATATATTAAAAACAGTATCGGCCCGATTACGCTTCCCTGCGGGACGCCTGAGGTTACCTTAACTAGGTTGGAGCTAATTCCATCAAGTACTACGCGTTGCTCTCTGTCGGAGAGGAAGTCTTTTATCCACTCTATTACTTCTGCATTGATGCCCGCAAGTTTTAATTTGTACAATAATTTTTGATGGGGGACCTTGTCGAATGCTTTCCGAAAATCTAAAAATATCGCATCGACTTGCTTTTTATTTTCCGCAGATTTCAGGACATCGTGGACTAATAATGCCAGCTGAGTCTCGCATGATCGAGTCTTACGAAAACCATGTTGGTGCCTAGCTATAAAATTGGACGTTTCGAGAAAACTCATTAGGGAACTAGCAATTATATGTTCCATTATTTTACCGCTCAGTGATGTTAAGGAGATAGGCCTGTAATTCGCTGGATCCTCCTTTAAGCCGCTTTTAAATATAGGAGTGACATTCGCAATTTTCCAATCTTTCGGGACCTTACCTTCGGTCATAGATTTATCGAATATAACTTTAAGAAAAGGTGCCGCGCTCTCTGCTACTTCCTTGAATACTCGAGCTGGTATATCTTCGGGGCCAGGGGCTTTATTCGGTTTGAGCTGTCGCAACAACTTAATGATTCCGTCTTCTCCGATGGAGATTTTCGACATTGCTTCAGGCGTATCAAAATTATGTATAGGTTCTAATGTGTTGTTAGACGTGAAAACGCTACGGAAAAACTCATTTAAGATATTTGCCTTGCCCTTTGCATCGTTAATTACATTACCTCAAACACTTTGGCTGGTAACCATTGGAAGACAGAAAACAATAATTAAATTATGACTTGTTGGAAGAAAATAACAATTAAAAGATGATGTTTCAAAGATTTAGCATATTTAGTCGGCAGTGTGAGTTTCTCTTGCTTGAACAGGTGACTTCCACAGTCAAACTTTTGCGACGTAATTTTTGTCTATTCGGCACTTTAGACGACGGCAATAGTAGAAGACAGTATATTATAAATGGAGCTTGTATACATTCACTGTACTGCACGCCAAAAGTCGGCTCATGTGGCATTTTCGCAGAAGGATGTATTTTATCGCCCATTTGATCCAAAGACTTATAAATGGAATAAAAAAACTTGTAGGCTTTTTGCGGGTTATTAAATGGAAGCAAACAGTAAACAAGGAACGTTGGATCGACGATTCTAATGACCAGATAGAGATCTACACTATAAAAAACAGAGAAGCAAACCATATTCCTAAAACACATTGAAAGCTGATCGTATTAACATTGTAAACATATTCAAAGCTAAGCATATGGCAAGCATAAAAATTTTTATTCAATCCTCCATGGATTAAAAAAGAAATTAGACGCATGGATGCTTCCAGAAATCATTTGGAAACGGAACGATTAACTAAACGTTTATAAGCTATCTTGCATCATTAATCTCGCCTCTAGTTACCGTTTGGTAATTATCTCAAATTTCATGGAAGCAAATAAATGAATACGGGATGAAATGTTGGACGATTTATATAACGACTGCATCGTCGAACATAACTTATATTTAGATAATAACCGCAACTTCCAGTCGCGCTCTAGGGCCACCTTGCCCCATTCCCTCCGACAGTTATTTATCTAATAATCAGCCAATCTCTATTCAAACGAGTCATCAACCACTCTAAACAAATAAAAACGAGGAACCACGACTCGGCTTTCATTTTAAGACGTCCATAGATTCTTACGCGCATAACCATTCTCCGAACGTTTTTTCCTCGAGTTTATCAGCGGCTACATTATACCGGATTCGGTTTACGAGGCCCTTAAAAGCGCGTGCCAAAATTCGCTCAGTTGGCAAAAACAAATGCCGGAGGAAAAAAAGTCGATGGGAGGGGAAGGAGATGGAAAAAAAGGCGTTAACCGGCAGTTAAAGGCGGAGGAAGTGTTTGTTATGATGCGTTTATGAGCGGGTCGCGTGGGTGGCGCTGCTTCTGGTGTGGGTAAGAAGGGTTATACGACCAGCGCGCGGGTTTTATGACTCGTATAACGCCAAAGAGCCTCTTCTCGGCCCCTCTATTTTTACGGCGCGCTTTCGAGAGGGCATTAATTTGGGGGGATGCGTGCCACCACGGCACGCGCCGATCCGCTCAAGAAACGCTGGAAGGCCACGGAGGACTTCGGTAAGAGCCTTCAGGGTCGTAAGCTCCTCCGATCTCCCTTCGGGCTTCGGCTGGAGGGGTGACCTACTCAGCCGGAAACGTTCGGCGGAATGGCCTCTAAGAGGTGTTTTGGTTCGAATCAATGTGACGTTTTATTGCAAAACAAGCGGTTCAATAGGGGCTAACGAAAGCTGAAGAGGCCCTCGGTAAGGATGATGAACAAGGCAGATATAGGGTCTGGGATGCGGTATCGGTCAATCCGTTTCCGTAAACACGTAATAAACTGAGTGATTTCAGAGAAGTGTGTTTAATTTCGAATGTAAAGAAACTTCTAGACGTGAATGTCTTCCAAATCATCGCCAGTTTGACCTCAAGATTGAACAATAACGATGATGCTGATTTGCTATGCATTTACTTCGAGAATAATGTATAATGATTCCTACCTATGATTTTCACTCTGGATTGTAAGGCAGTTTATTCAATGTGTATGAAGTTTTCACGGGTTGTCTACCACGTCAAAACGATGTTGTTTATTCAATAATTGGAAGGTTCGTAATAACTTGCAGATAATGAAAATTTCTACTAAATTTTCTCCTCATCGCCTCTTACTGGCATATGTTTTGCAAGGTATGAATATAGATGCATGAGCAACGGAAAATTAATACGAAAATTCAACTACGAAGCAAAAGACAAATTTGTTCTCCGTGGTGGGCATTCTATCCGAAAATGTATCAAGAAATCGGGCTATCAAATTAAAGCTGATCTGAAATATAGCCGATCCTGGTGGTTGTCCGGGACGCTGGGGCTTAGTAGACGAAATATCTTGGTTAAGTAGAGAAAACGGAGTCTGTTAAAATTTTTTAATAACTCTATCTGAAGGAATAAGTAAAACTTTTTAATATACACAAGATATTTTATTATGACCGGTTTCGGCTACAGTGCCATCTACAGGTCAATGATGATGGCTGTGCAGCCGAAACCGGTCGTAATAAAATATCTTGCGGATATTACAAAGTTTTACTTATTCCTTCAGAATGTTTTTCCACGAAGTTTTTTCAGATAGAATAGAATTAATTTTTTCTTGATTAAGTTAGCTGAATCAATTCTTAATTAAAGTTTAATGACTCAATAGTTCGCAAGAGATCATAATATACGATTGCTCAGGTACATACATACATATTTCTCAATGAAAACCGGTTATCTTACAATAATGATTGTATTACGGTAACAATAATTATTTACTGGATTAATTCTTAAGATTAATTATTATATCATATCATCCCGAAAAGAATAAGTAAGTCTTTAAATAATGTTCTCTAAATAATTTCCGAAGTATCTTAATGAAATAGATTCCTAAATGATTCCCTGCCCGGGACACCAATGTACCTTGTACCGGCCCTGAATGCATATGTGATATTTATACCATGAAATCGTTTGTTTGGGAAAAGCATTATTTTTATATCTTATGCTCTACTGAAATAAGGGAGAGCATAACAAATACTTTCTTTAGCATAACATAACAAACTTTCTAGGCACAATAAAACGAAAAAAATCCTAAGATTATTTTTGTTAGCTACAGAGAACGGAAAATTTATGTGTGACGGATGTACTGATTTTGTTAGAGGGAGGTTTGAACGCGAATTAAACTTTGGAAGTTTAGATAGAACTATTTGTTGAAAAAGTATAACATCTTTTTTATTGAGAAGTCAGGTGGTGGAGATATTTTGCAATATTTTCAGCTATGAATGTTAATGTTGAGAAAATGTTTGGAGTTTTTTCTTAAGAGAATTCACAAGAGCTTGTTGAAGCAATTGAAGCTCATAAATGACAAAGAGAATATATTTGCAAGAAACAGATGGAAATGAGGATTCTTATTTTTGATTAATTTTTCAACTCTTCCATTTATTCTCCAAATGTGAGCTACATTGTAGAATATAGAAAGTGCTTATACTTAGCTTAGGAGGTTTAAGTTTCATATTGCTTAATTCAATCTTTACAAGTAACATCCTAGCATTTGGTAGCGCAAAGTTAACCATTTCGTTCCAAAACCGTATCCAATGTTTCAAAAAATGATTTACCTTATCAACATATGATAGATCAACTTCAACATCTCATTAGTACATTGTCATTCCTATAAAATTCCTCTGAATTATTAATACTCTTGATAAAGTAAAGAAAATAGTTGTTACAATATTTTCGGAATAGAGGGGCGTTTACGGCAATAAAGAAAGATTTGCATGGTGTGTTTGTAATACTTCTGCCGAAATTTATTTATTTGTTTCCAAAGAGTTTGGATTTGAACAGATTACAAACATTAAAATTTTAATTTATTAAAACCTTTATAACCATTTATTAAATGGAAGTTTGAAGTTTAAATTCTTTTTGAGCTATATTAGCAGTTTACAAACCCACTGAATAACTCGAACCTGCGACGTGAACAGAGATAGAACAAAATTTAGTAAAACCGGGAAATGTCCTTACATTTAATTTTGTTGTCTTTCAGATGACTTAAGGGATGTTTGAGTGCTTAACAAAAAATAAACTGAGAAGCATAGCTCTATCAGAATGTTCACTGTAATGTCAAATTCTTTCTTTCACAACCAATACCAATCTTACAATAAATATGAAATCGGCATCGGTTGTGAATTCAAATACCTCATGAAAATTATTTATTGAAATTTAAACTTTTTAAACTGTATTATAACTCAATTCGATACCTTTTGGTCGTCACATAAGAAAAGTATGTACCATTTAAGAAATTTTATTTCGAATAGTATTGCAGGTCACTAGAAAGACTACTTTGATTTTTTTCGAAAGATACATTATTTTACTAGCTAAATTAATAAAGAAAAAGATGTGGAATGATACAAATAAAATAAACTCTTAGATACGGATTTATTGTAATCAATATACTTTGAGCGGATATCGCAGAAAGCAATGAAAAACAATAAGATGAAGCAAAACGTCTGAAGTCCTCTGAATATTCCAAGAGATATTTTTATTTAAAATTTGGCACTCCTTTGATACGTTTTGGAAGATACGATGGACTTTTGGTTTCATTCAAATCATTACTCCTTTACCAGTCAAACGAAAATTTCACCAGCTTAATACACACTTCTTGAAGGGATCTCAATGTAAGGAGGGGAATATTTCCACTCTAATACTATAATGCATATAAAAGAGAACGGCTTCGTTTTTAGGAAAAAGATATGGAAGCGACAACATGTACCGGTCGTAAATAACATGAGTTAGTGAGACAAGCTTATAGTAACAGATTTTTCTCCCGAGACAATAAATAGCGGGGCCAAAAATAAAAGGAAGGAAACATTTCCCATTGTTGAAATTGGAGTTTCCGGAATAAGACGAAAAAATAGCGGGGCGTTGAATTACGCGTCGATAACTCAAGTGTTTAATAAACAGTGAGTGCATTAAAAGCTATCGAAGCGATGGAAACGTGGGCGGACGAAAGGAGGGGGCGACGGATGAATGATGGGGAATGAGTGGGGGGAAAGGCGGGGTTGAGTTATTTCTACTCGCGCCCCTTCACGGCAAAAGCTTTTACCATTAATGGCCGGGAGTCGATTTATGTCCGCTGCTAGAGTATCATTCCCCAAACTCCCCGGTAACGGCCCGCCCTCTCCCGCACCCCCTTTCATTCCCATTCCGGAATTTCATTTTATTTCATCCCCTTTTTCTACCCCTTCTTGTTCGCTTCCGCGAATGGAGAATCGGGGGCGAAAAATTTATCTTGCTCCAAATGGGTATATATGGGATCGCGACGCCCGGGGAGAAAGCGGAGGGGAATAGGGAAGAAAAAAATTTCGGGAGAAGGAACGGTCGGGGGAGGAATAAGTTGGAGGGCATTCTGGAGTGGAAGATGAGGTCGGCAAAGGGCGGGGACTTTTGGTTTGGTTTCCAAGATTTAACGTTTCCCGTTTTCTCGTGGGGATCTTGGCCCGGCTCGCTTCCTGAAGGATTCCGGTCCAAGATGGAAGTGAGCATTCCACCGGAGATGGCGGAAAAAATTTTCATTGGGTTGGGCGGGAGATGAAATTCCTATTCTGCATGCTTTAGTTACTTACGGTTCTCCGAGTTCAATGGCTTCCTATCTGGAGCTAAACTTTTAGGAACTCTTGCCTTAAAGAGCTTAAGTGGTGGCGCGCGATAAAAGATGACCCATGAAAAGGAAGTAGTACTACCTCAAGGGAAAGTACCGGATCCAGAGTAAATTGATCTGAAATGGTTCCAAATGTGGATTAAATATATTTGAAGTTAGCATTTAGTACGCAGAATCAGTATGAACTCCTACCTCACACACTTACGATTTTGACAGCGATTTTATTTGAGGAATGAAATAGAATCATTTCTAAGATATCCCGCAAAGAATTCGCTTGATTCCGTGCATGAATTTCTTTGCAGGCAGGAACGGATTTATGATTAGGCACTATAGGCGCTAGCTGAGGGCCTCGCCCAAATAGAGACCTCGATAAGACTGTACTAATAAATTTTCAATGATATTTCTGTTTTTTTACTTCAAGAAAGAATTTCTCATTCGTTGAGTAAGTCTACGTAACATGTTTATAGAATATATTACATTGCATACGCCACTATACAATTTATCCACAGATCTAAACGTCAAACATTGTAGTTTATAAAAATACTATGGATTGTAACCCAAAGCTCGATTGTCAGGGGTATCCTTAATGAATCAAGCGATGTTTTTTATGTGATTTGTATTTGTGTATTTTACGGAAAAATCTAATTTTTACTCAATTTCTAGTGGGGACCTCAATTTGAACTTTTCATTTAGGGCCTCTGATATCTTTAACAGATTATTCCAACTTCTCAATTTGTTCACTCTGCCTTCTTAAATCACATTTCAAGTGAATCCTCAATGATGGAGCTATGAGAAGACAATTTTTATATATTATCCTTGTACCGTAACCGAGGGTAGGTAAGAAAGCAATTCCTGACGCTGTAAATCCACACCGAAATTACTTCGTTCTCGGTTTTGAGACTCCAAAACTTTGGTACCTTTGTGAGGTACCAAAGTTCATTAAGAGTTACTCATCGATTATTGGTTGACCTGGGCCATTCATTTCCCGTCTCCAAATAAACACTCGCCTTGCTTCGATTCGAGTCCATTTCTTTCCCACTTCCTCCCTTAATTGGCTCTTAGCTTATAAACACGAGAAGGGGAACTGATAACGATTTTTCGCTCCTTAGAGGCGATTTTTCTCGAAAGAGCTGCACGTGCTTTGTGTCTCCCATAGCTTTCTTAATGGAACCTTCCTGAACCGAGTAACATATTTGACAAATTACGCAAAAATCAATGATTGGGAACATTAATATAAACTACATCCTTTGATCCGATGAAATGCTCAATATTTGTCTCCGATTCAAATCTATGAAAAATAATTCTATTTAACCTAGAATTCTTCGAGGGGCGCAATTCCCGAGCTCTCAGCACGGGCCATAACGCGACGCATTAAGGTAAATAGAAAAGCTACCGCAATGCAGATACCGCAATATATGGGACGAACTGGAGCGAAAAGAGGAAAATAACAGGCTTATGGCCGTAACATAAGGCTCTGACATCAATACAGCTCAGAAACCGCGCGGGAGAGAGGTTGAATGAATAGGTAAAAGAAGAGAAGAGGAAGGAAAGAAAGGGAGAAAAAAGGGAACGACGCTGGGAAGTATCTGGAGGCGGAGGTCGTGGGACGTAAGTCAGAAAGACCTATTGGGAATGGAGGCCGGAGATAAGACGAAGGGGAGGAATGGGGAGGTGAAAAAATACATAAAAGGAAGCGAGGAAGAGGGAGGCGGAAGATGTAGTAGCCCAGGGAGAGAAGGGATGATGGAGGAGGAGGTCGTGGTGCAGCGAGGAAGAAAGAGCCGGGTCCAAAGATGTATGGGGTATGGCTAGGTGGAGTGGAGAGAGATAAGGCAGGGATTGGACTCAGGAGGGGGAAAGTCTATGAGGCGAGATGTAAAGAGAGTTGGGGCAGAATTTAAGAGAAGGGACGGGAGGTGGTGTCGTGGAACGGGGAGGCCACGATTGGTTTACAACTCAATCCTGCTCCTTCCTCCCTTCCCAGCCACACTCCATCTCCCCTGCCACCTTCAATCTCCCCCCCCCCCCCCC
>KZ308287.1:554927-703290 GCA_000376725.2 Ladona fulva | reverse complement strand
CGATGGGTTAAATGGAAGAGGAGACTTTAAAGTCTCAATTTCGCCCAAAATAAATACGTTATTTATTTATTTTATTTATTTATAATGGAACTATGGAATCTAAAGAAAACCATCTCTCGTTTTAATTCATCCTAGGCTGATTAATTATTCTCTGATTCTTATTTTGGAATGGCACTTTTGCCGGTGATCTCATTAACGATGTTTAATATTATTTAAATTTTTTAATTCCTAAAATATTGAAAAATGTCTTAAAGAGCAAACAATTATAATTGGGAAATTTGCTATGTTGAAGTATTCAAGGAAGTTTTATACCGTAACCAAAGCGTCGTTATAATAGGATACAAAATGTCAATAACTTGCACCCAAAATAATCCATTTTTTGTTGCTAAAGAGTAATCGGAAAAATGTTTAATGTACGTGTCACCTTCATAAAATAAGTTATAAAGGTCTAGAAATACTATAATAGGAAGGCCAGTCATCGACCGGTACTGATATTTACTGATATCCTTGTAAATTCGTGCGTTCTAATAGGTCCGAGTTCTAATTAACTAACCTAAATTACAAAACAAAAGATTTCTTAGAAGAAAATCCTTGGAAAAATAAAATTAAGTAAGGTTCTTTCACATACTTTTTTTTGCGTTGACCGCTCGTTTTAAATTATAATATAGTCATTCATCGATCAATTAATATGAAACCAATGTTCAGCACTATAAAGCCGTCGGTATATCTGAGTATATTTAGTTCATCAAAATGTAATTCAGCGCTCAAATTTACCAAATAAAATTGAAAATTGGTTACAAACAAACCATTCACTTGAATCTGTTAATTACTAACTATGAAAATAATTCCCTACTTACTACATAATATGCCAACGAATTAATCGACGACATAATATGGTCTCTCTCGACAAGCTACAAACTCAAGTGAACCTTAAGAATATAACAAGACTAATCCCATGGTGTGTAACATCAATTGGTTAATATTAAATTTTAAATAAATCTGTAGTGCAATGTTGTCATACTTCATGATTACTTCTAAAAATTAACACCTAAATATATTCGCATATATCTGAATATCTGAGAGGATATCAGATAAGAATAAGTATTTTAGAAATGAGTTTAATCATTTGAACGAGTTTATGAATAAATCATAAATGTCGCAATTTTCAAATGGCTGTGTAAAGTTTATGTTAACAATGCAATTCATACACCACACTGTAAATTCGAGCATACATTTTTCTTCTCCCTCAACATCAGAAATTCACCTAAATGTTTCACGTTCGCATAATTTCCGGGGACATTTGAAGAGTCCTTCCAAGCGAATACTTTCCACCCCTCTTCCCACTTCTATCGCATTCATTTTTAATAAAACTGCCTTTTTACCCTTTTTCTCCTTTTCTCCGCTCCTCCAATTTCAAGACACTCCATGAGCTCATTGTCTCCCTCTTCTGGGAGCCACTCGGCAAAGAGCTAGAGCCCCAAGAGAGAGGGAAAGAGAAATTGAGGAAGAGAGAAAGAGTAGAAGCGTTTTGGGGCCTCTCTTCTTCCCTGTCCCATTGAGTTGCCGGTGCGAGATGGGCAATGCAGCGCCTCCCTATGGCCCGTTCCGATGGGCGGCAAGTTGAAGGGAAATAGGTCCAACAGGAGGGGAATGGGGCATTCCGACTGCCATTCTTCCTCGAGGAGATGTGCTAGCGTAGCGTCCTTCGCACGCGGTGCCAATATTCTCAAGAGTCAAGGGGGCCGAGTTATAAGACGGAACCTCAAGAGGGCGGATGCAAATAAATCGAGCGCTGGAGGAAAATATATCATGGAAGGAAAAGTAATGACAACGAAAAATGCTTTCAGAAGATGTCCTAGTACCATCTTAAAAGGAGGCATTAAGGCTAGGTATTTAGAGATTTTTTAGAAGTGGATACGGCAAAACTTCTTCGGAAATAAATCATTTTGGCTCCATTTTCTCTTAAAACTGAAAATTGAGTCATTTATTATATTTTTTAAAAATACCGGAGTGAAGTAGAAAGATATTTTGTAATATTTCAAGCGTGTGATGCGTGAAATGACTTCTCACTGTCAATTCTCTTCCGCCATTGTCAAATTTTAACTCAGATATTTGTAAAGTAAATTCTAAAAGAAAGCAAGTAATAAGTACCGTGGGTATACATAACTCGACATTGTACGATAGTGGAGCTTACGGATAGCCAAGTGGATAGCACGTTAGCCTTTGGCGAAAGCGGTCCCCGGTTCGATTCCCGGTGGGGGCCCATATGTGTGGAATTACCTCAGATTTCAAAGTTCTTCTAAAAAGTATTACTTGAACAATATTCAAAGCCTTTGGGAATAAATATGCGATATGATAATACAGAATAGAGAATTATTTAGATATTTAGCGGCTAAAGCAATGTCGTAATTTTGGAATGCTTCCGAGAATCAAAACCAGATACGCTTACATCAGATATGCTTATTCCATCTTCGCTATTCTGAGCTCCATGAGAGATATTTATCGAGATCTATATTTATTGTGATCTAGAATACTACTTAAGATATAACAATAAATAGTTTTGAAACATATGGACAGAAGGGATGAGATAAGACATCAAAGAAAAGAATCCCATTGTTTCTACGTCATATATAGTATCTCAAAGCTTGAATTCTTTTTATAGTAGCTCTTAGCATCCCATTATTCCGGAAACATCCATTTTCGCCTTGGCTTCCTTTGTTTTTCATCTGTTTGATATCGATCATATAATGATTGTGGTCTTTACATATCAGCCTCTTTAAAATTTCAATTCCATAACATTTCTTCCACAGAATGGCACGTGATAATTTTGGGAAAATAGCCTTATACCTTTAAACAAACCTGCTTCAGCAGTCGCTCACGTTTTTTCATATCGCCTTTTTTATTTCTTCATTTTCACGAGGACAATTTTTCTTATGCAGAATCTCTAATTTCTCTACTTACACACCCATTCGTACGTGCTATTTTCGAATCATTTTCGTCAATTTCTTAATATTTCTCCTTCGTATGCTCCAGTTTTTGTTTCTCCTTACTGGTGGTCGTCACTTTCTCTCCGGAATTTCCCGAATCTGCTTCTTTCCTCCTGCCAAGGCAACCTCTCTCACCGCACAGTTATGGACGAAAAAAGGGAAGATCTTACCGAAATCAGCACCACGTATTTGAGCGGGAAAAGAAGGGGAAGTGTAAGTGGGGAGCCATCGGCGGAAGGGAAAGCGTCGTGGAATGCCGTTTTTATAGAACGCTCATAATCTAATGAGAGCGAGGAGGGTGCTCGCCCTTAAGGGCCGTCTCCATGGCACTCGCATGATAACGAGAGCCTCAAAGTGGGCCGTAACCGTCACGGGGATCATCAACAGTGGATAAATCAGAGAGGCAGTGCGCGGGTCGGGGATTTTTCGATTGCCGGAGTCTCGCACGGCAAGAGCCCGTGGATTGGAAGCGAAAGTGTCCCAAAGTGAATGAAGAACAGAAAGGGAACTGCGGCTTCTTCAAAGCCTTGCTTTTTCCGTTAGTCTTTCTCAACATCGATGATGATGTTTAGAGCTGGTACCATAATAATTACAGCTACACTATAAGATAATAATAATTCAACTTCTTTAGAAAAATCTTCTTGTATTTAAAGAAATTGCCAACAGTGGAGTAAACAATTATTTGGTTTTTAAACAATTTTTGGTTACTTTACTCAGGAAACAATTTCTTCAAAGCAAAGCCTTGCATGTCCCGTTAGTCTTTCTCAGTGTAAATGAGGATTTTTAGAGCTAGTACATACGATAAGAATTATAGCTATAAAGTGAAATAAAATAATAATGATTCAAATTTCTTAAACAAAATCTTCTTGTACTTAATGCATACAATTTGTTGTCAATAGAGTAAACAACAATAAATTGTTTTAATTTACTTTATTCAGGATAGGAATCCTTAATTTTACGAGGGCCGGGTAATGCCGTTTACATTTGACAGACGCTCACAAAGCACCGCGATACTCTAGGTATATGATCTCATTCATTATTTGTACTTATTCACATATTATGTTTACTGTTTCATTTATTTAGTTGATTATTCTTCATTAAGTCATAGTTGATTATGTTTTACAACCATACATTCCTAAAGAGGAGATATTACTATGACTTAATATAGGTTTTCGAATGCCTATTATAGAAATATTCCGTCATCGTCGTAAATAGACAAAATGATAATTATTACATCATTCAATGAAAGACGATCGAAAATTTACTTTTTCCTAAGAAATTAATACAATCAGGTACTTTCTTAATAATATGGTGAACTGATGTAGCTTCTCTAGGAAACGCATTCTTCTCGTTTAATATTTCACCTCCAAAATTCAATTTAGCCCTTATAACTACCACCCGCCGTTGTATCCTACAGTTTTAAACTAGAACTGGAAAAGAAAAAGGTGATTGTATGTAGCACAAAGTATTGAATCTATCATTCACAATTTTCTGGGAGGGGGAATTCAATGGAGCATGTATTTCTATTTCCTAAAATATTGCAAATCATGGTCGCGAGGAACGAAGGGAGAATGTAACATACATTCAAAAGGAATAAAATGTTTGTCAAATTTAAACGAGTATTACAACTGAATTCTCTAATAGAAGTGAGAGTAATAATAAGATCAATCGAAGAAGGCCAAACGGTGTGAAAACAATTGACAAGGAATCTTACAGTAAAAACAATTTGAAATATATTTCTCGAGGTATTTTGGATTCAGCGCAGATCGGTCATCATCATTGCTGAAACCGGTATTGTTTTGTTTAATTATATCGAAAAATAAGCGGCACATTTAGTCCTCACATTCCCTGTAACGGGAGTTCAAACTGAGTGTTTTTATTTGAGAGTAGATCAAGTAAAAATAAATTTAGTTGAGGAAAGAACCACGCAGAAATACGTTAGGAGTAAAAAGGGCGGAGGAACGCCAAATTTTCCCCTGAAATTAAACAAGCGGAGGAAGCAGGGGTCGGAAGAAGTATTCTGCCTATGTTTGTACTGTCTGGCGCGTATTTGCGGATAACCACCGAAGCATCGCTTCAGAGTGTAGACTCATACTTCGAAAGGGACAACTACACAGTGGAGCCAAGCATTCTTTCCAACTATTTATTCGCATGGCCCAACACATAGTGCAGTACTCCACTCAAACACCCCTTACGATAAATGGGGGCGCTCGTTTTTTGGGAGACCGCGGATAGCGCTGCGGTAACAATTGCAAGGGGATATGCGTTAGAGAGGGAGTTGTAAGAGATATCAGGATGCATAAAAAAGGGATTTATCCACAGCTGATTACTAGGGAGAGAGTAATTTGGATTAGTGGAGCTTAGACATTAGGATTAGCGGTTGAATTAGGATGATACTTGGATCTTATGTACTGAGAATTTTTTGTGAGAATCATCGGGATCGTCATTTGATTTTCAACTGCAGTTGTCATTTATTCTTTCGATGGGATTCCGAAAATATCCTCATTCCCTTCTATTAGTACTCCATACATTTCAGTGATTTCTCTGGAATGAGTAAAATGGTAGATACTCTACTTTGAGTGATCAGAGCAACACGGATTCAAGCAACGAAACATTCAAAATATGTTTTAGCAGTACTTAGGGAGATTTTGCTTCCAAATCTTTTTTCGGGGGTTTTTGGATGCATAAAAATGTTGTGGATAGCTTTCAAAAGTTGTTCTGTTTGTAATTTAATATATTACCACATGATAACAAAAATGTACATTGATTTTTATTTTCTAGCTATAACATGGAAATATAATCAATTCATGCATTTCAGAACTGAAATTGTTGGTGTAAATGACTCTGAAGTATACTCTTTTATTGCCCAGACGTTGAAAATCTACTCCAATTCTGGAGTTTATTGCAGTTCTGCCATAACAGAACACGTAATAAGTAACACAGAGTACAATTCGTTAAGGAAAGCTACTTTACGTTCGCTGATTTAAGTTTCATTCGTGAAATGTAATAAATCAATTTGGAAATTGTTTGTCAAAAGAAAGTTGGAGGAAACGGATGTAGATAAATATGAAAGGAATAACAAGTGTGAAAAATAGCGACACGACTGGGACTCGAACCCAGGTCTCCCACTTTCCGGGCAGGTATTCTAACCACTGAACTACCGTGCCGCGTCTCTCTCACACTGTTAAGGGAATGCTTTGTGAGCAAGACTGGCAGCCTCCACGTAGTGGCACAACCTGCCGTCAGAGGTTTTTTCACACTTGTTATTCCTTTGGGATTTTCGTAGGTTTTACAACCTACTAAGTTACCTTCCTTTCCTTTATCCCTAGATAAATATGATTAGAAACCTTTTAGAATTGATGATAACAGATACCAATTCCTGATCATTCAAAGAATCAATTAAGTAAAATTTTGATTTATTCTCCATGTAATGAAAGCCTATATTTCAAACTTATTTTAGGGAAAACTACAACTTGACAAACATGTTCCAGTTACCGTGCGTTAAAATGCTCGACTACTGTGAATTTTTCTACCTAACCATTACATAAAAATAATAGAAACTCACTATATGTAAATACCACAAACCAAGAATATAATCAAGCAATATATCCGACGTATCCTATAATCGGAAAATAATTCGCGTATAAAGTGAAGCACATTTTCCCCCCAAATACGTATGGACGTATATATCTACCTGTTACAAGCTATATAATTATGATTAGGACATAAGAAAATGCTTTGTAAAGTATTTGGAGGCAGAATGCGAGGGAAAAGACAGAGAGGTGGACAAAGGCAACAATTGTTACATGTTAGAAATATCGGGATAAGTTGCCAAGAAATGAAAGAAAGAACATTGATAGCTGAATGAACCTACGGAAAGATAGATCCCTTTTTATTGAAACTTTAAACAGTAAATCCCTGAGATTGGTTCCTGATGCAACCCCAATGAGTTCCACGCTGAATAGAAAGATCTGGAGAAATCCTTCCACCATAAATTTCAATCGAATAAAATTGTTACCAATTTCGATTCTTAAATTCATATTAAAGGAAATAAACAGCAGGGAGAAGAGAGGCGAGAGCCTTATGGTTAGCAAAAGAATCGGGGACAAGAATTCCGAGTGTCCGGTGACTTTGAGGTCGAGGGTCCAAAGGGAAGGGTGCGTCATCGTCTCGGGGTTAAAAAGAGGACCCTTTGACTTCGGGTTAGGACACGAGGCCCATGCATTACTCCTTCCGGTCCATTGGTCCCGTGTGCCGCATCACACGTACACACAGCGGTAGGGATTTAGTCGTTTAGATGCTGCTTGGGATGTGGGAGTAGGAGGGCAGGTAGGAGGAGGGTCAGGAAGGGTCAGGTCACGTGATGATGCTCCACCAGTCACGTAGGAGCAGCTGGAAAGGATCTTTCTCGCTCCTCCGTCTGCATCCGCTCCTCGGACGAACGAAACATCCAGTGGAAAAAATTTCTATCCTGGTGCGAATACCTCTTGCCTACATCCAAAGACCTGAGGGGTTAGCACCGGTACGTTGCCTCAGGAGTCGCACGGACGGGGAGGCATCGCCTGGGGACCTCGAGGGTAATAGGATGGAGTTAACGTTCAGTTAATTGCGACTCGGAGGCATAGTGTGGGGGCTGGGAGTTAGAGAAGATGTAGTGAGATTACACGGGGACAAGGGAAGTTTGTTATGAGCCAGAGGTTCAGGAGGACATTGGTCGTAAATGAACCGGCGCTATGCCCTCTGATTAATGCATGGTCAAATGTCACGAAATCATAGGATATGTAATGCCGAACCCTAATAACTGGACAATGATTGAGTTATTATTAGAATTATCTGAAAATATTAAATACGAGTATCATCTTTACCACTCTGTACACTACTATTCATTTTTTTTCTTAATTTTTCTGCTAATACGCTTTTTTTCTATGACTCATTATCTAAAATAAATCCATTTTATTTTCCTTAAGCCTTGATTGAGACAATCTACTGAATAGAAATTGAATTTTTTCGTATTCTGGTGCATTGTTTAAATGACACATTGGAAATTAATGAAAAAAAACTCAATAAGTTCCAATTCAGCCTATTATTATCTTCTTAGAAAGATCATGCTACACACCACTCTTGTCTTCGTTTGAATTGCCGGACATCGTAGGCCCTGAAAGCATAATTAGTATTGAATGACACATAATTTTATAATAATTGAATGCATATAATTTCGTTGATTTGTATTCAACTTTTTCACATCGACGTGAAATTTTTCCTAACCCTTCATTAACCCCCCCAATATCATTCCTACGTACATACATATATTCTAACATATTCATACAGAGTACAATTTTGCCACTTGAGGATTTCACTAAAGTAATAATATTGGATTCCTGGCATATTGATTTGATGCAGCCTGATCGCTCTTGCACAATCATAGTAATACTTAAGTATAGAATAATACCTATATTGCATAATGTATGCATTTATGCATATATGAGAGATGTATACAACATTTCTGATAATACAGTACCCAGAAACATTATCCCGCACCTTTCATTAAAATTCGGTGTAATTGTGAACCATTTCATCGATCGCGCGAAATTGGTAGCATTAGCCACGCCACCTCTTAATTGTTCCTGCACGTCATATCCAGCCCTGCAATTACAACGTATCGACTTCATTCCTGCCACGAGAAACACGACGCGGACTCGCGAGTTTGATTAAGGTTTCAAGAACCCTCCGCAGCCAATCGACAAACTCTCGAGTTTTATGCCACCTCCTGCGCACTTTTTCAAAAACGGTCGTGAAAGTCCATTTCGAAACATCCATTCGCATCCGGATGAAAAAATCGGATCCTGACTTAGAGCCGCAGGAAGGGTGTCGATGACTACATCTCGACAAAAAGTTATGAATCTCGAAATTGCGCTCGAATCGGACAACTTTACGGACGGGGACGATCTGTGTGCGAGTGTGGGGGGTGGTATCGGAAAAAGTATGGGGGCGATAGCGACTGAATTATATATGGCGGAACGAAGCACGAAATGCCTCTCTCTCCAATTCCCACTCCGTCATCCTCTGCGTCTCTATTGCCACCCCTTTAAGACCCACCCCCGCTCTGACCTATCTCCCTTTCTCCCCCTCGTATGCAAACAACATCCCTGGTACAATGAATCTCCGGGAGGGGAGCCCATAATACCCGGGAGCAAAGGGTTATAAAACCATGGGAGGGAAATTGGGGGGGCCCCGTGGGGGGGGNGGGGGGGGGAGAGAGCAAAGTAGAGATAGGTTCGGAGTTATCGTCAATGCGGCGGGTATCGTTGGAAGGGGTGCTATATCTAGGCCTATGAGACCTCCCCGTCCGCGTGTCTAATGTGGAATCCGTGTTTATATACGCGCGGTTTCGTGTGAGTTTTGTCTCTTCCGTGTGTGACTGCGACATGGCCGCGGGGCTCCACCACCACGCTTTCAAAGCGCCATTCCGACGGAGCGGTAACGAGGCAATAGAGATATCGCGCTCGGGGGAAAATAAATAAATTCTCACGCGCCGTTGCATTCCATCTCGCTCATCTTCCTCCGTTTTTATCTCCTCCTTTTGTTTAATCTCTTCATTGTGCTAAAGGGATGGATATGCGTCTATGGAGAGGGTCTGTCGAAATAGGAGGGGTGAATTGGATTCTGGAGGGCAGATCAGATAAAAAAAGCGACGGAATTTGCATAGGATGGATTTAGGCGGATTTGGGGATTTCGTTCGAATATTTCATAGACTGAGCGTAAAACGTATTGAAAATTAGATTTTGAAACGAAAGAAGTTTTCACGTTTTAAATAATAAGTAATTACGAAAGATGCATGGAACAGTTATTCAAAAATGTATATTCTTCGAGGGAGCTTATATGATTCAGGATTTTTATTAATGACTCAATTCCTTTACCTACCCGAGATTTTTTATGGGATGCAAGACAGTATAAACGAAATAAATAAACTAATGAATGTGCTATGGTTATTTGATTATAAATTTTTTTCGATTTTTTAAATATTCCCAAAATTTGGCTTGAACCTGGCATACGTAAAAAAGTCATCACTATATTTTGACCCAAAAAATTAACTATTCGTACTCTTTTATACCTCAGAAAATTTATTTCCTTGAATTTTGCAGTTAAGTTATTACTTAATTTGTCCATGAAATGATTTTCAAAAATGTATGTCGCTCTATTATACGTATTCATAACTAAATCTTAATTACCGCAAGAGAAAATTTTCCTAATTGTACTGATGCATCCTGAGAAATGTTATATGTATTGTTCTTATTAATATACTGTTATTTTATTTCCAAGAAGTTGCTTATATATTTATGAGTACATGAATAACGAAATACGAAAATTCATACTAACGTGAAAACATTTCCCGGAGGCAAGTTCTCCATGTATAATTGTATGCATGTACAATTTTATGAAGTTAAGGTACAGCCTGGGGTGGATTTAGAACAGACGACAGAAGACTGTATTATGAAGAACCTCAATGGGAACTGCTTTGAGGAATTTTGTATATGTTGTTATGTTTCAAAACTCAGTTTCCCATGCAAAAATTCCATTAATAATTGTAGTTGATGATTATCCAAAATGAATAAGGATAATTTTTTTCTTGGCGATGTGTAAAGATAAAATACATGATATGTTGTACTACGTGTTTTATCGAAGAACGGATGCATTCTTAATTCTTATTATGTTATAATATAGAATAAAGCCTTGACCACCGGTCCAAGGTACGGTTGTTAGTGTGTCCAATAAGGATTTATTGTAAGAATGGTCAACCTCAACTCAAATACGCCCGATAAATCAAGACGAAATCACTATTACTGCGTATGATGTCTCATTTTAAGGCATCCGATCGTCTAAATCCGCTCCTGGGTGGAATACATTGCGGAAAATGTCGGCTAGGTAACTACTAACAAACTACTTAATCTATTTGGAATAAGGAAGTAACTATTTTGGAGTAATGATTAAAAATATGAATCGCCAACATATTTATTGCGGTAAGAATAATTCCATATCGAGAGCTCTGTGCTTCCTAAGAAAAGCAGGGCTATTCAAAAATATTTAAACCTCCTAAGCTCCCGTATATGCAAATAAAGGGTAAGACTCCTAAATTCTATTTTTACACCTAGTTATTTCACTCTAGATATTTACGTATTTTAAGGATTTTAACCCCAATATGTTCAACCAATGTTTTAATTTAATCTATTTATTTAACTATTTATTCATTAACGAGCGACCTGGTTTCGATCAGGACCGAACCTGGACCAAGTAATCTAAATTAGTAACGGTGCTAAATGACCCTAGCCGTCGACGCACCACAAATTGAAATCACACACACGAATGATGAACATGGAACGGTTGAATCGTAGCGACATAAGAACTAAGTTATGTGTAAACTGTAGCTGATCATGTTAGTTTTGATATTAAAATATAAGTAATTCTTTATGCAGACAATGAGCATCAACAGCTAGAATTTCAGCAGAAATAACCGTGTTATTTATTATTATATATTATTATTATATTCTGGTAAATTAGTATATTCCGTATTATTTTCTGGTAAATAACACGCACCTACTAGATAACACGCATTTTAAAAATATCTTCACCATGATAATGTATAGATAACACGCATTTCAAAAATTTCTTCTGTGATAAATGCATTGATAACGCGCATTTCAAAATTGTTATCATGTTGACAAGAATGTTTTTTCACTACTGTAATATTTTGATTGGAATTATTTGATTACGTTAACATTTACAATATGTTAGTTGAAATAAAATTGCCCTAGTACGTGAGTATACACTCCGTGACTTCCGCGATGTATGACGTGTGTTGTTTAGTCATTTGTTTCCGAGTTCAATATTCAAGATATCGAATGAAACGAGATATTCCGTTGTATATCACGCACTATTATTTTTATCATTTTTCTATATTTTTTTTGTATAGATAACAGGCGGGATATCTACTAGAAAATATGGTAATTAAAATACAACCGAACATTGAGCATAGGTCCTTAAATCTAGAATTGGGGAGGAATATGGTGTTTTTTTATGAAGTATGATATATTAATACAGTTTCTGAAATTGAAAGATATCATTTAATACCTAAATTGACGGAGAAAGGACCACGTAGACCCTGCACGTATGAGGAATAGGGGCATATCCTATTCTAAAGAAAATGCAACATCCATAAAATAGTTACTTTTATCTAAAGAGGAATTCAAAGTCGTTTATGGAGCCATCCGCCGTCTCCTTTATCACGCTAGATGTATTTGTCAGCCAAGGTTTAATAGGACACTAGACAATTCCTGCATCAGTAAATGTTTAAGCTCAATTTTTGACCGCCTCTCAAAGTCGTCTGGCTCGTCCCAAATTTTGTCGTAACGGAGCCTGTATGAAGTTGATTATGACCCCGTAGAAGCTTCATAGCCTCGCTTCCCTTGGGGTGACAATGGAAATCGCGGGGCGATAACCAGCGAGTTTTTGGAGCATTTTGAAGTTTAGTGGTGAATTACGGTCATGAAAGTACAAAAGGGAGAGGAGGCAAGAGTGAGCGATGAACAAAACGAGATAAAAATTCAAAGGGGGGATGGGGCGCCCGGAGCCCGGGGCATTGTGGGTAGGAGAGAGAGATGAAGGGATCAATTGGAGAGATTCTTAAGCGAGTTGGAGGAGCTAGCATACGGCGTTAGGGGGAGGAAGCCAGATAACGCCGAATCGCAGGGCTTCAGTAAAGCAGGAGCCTTATCTCGATGGCAAGGGTGGGAGAAAAGGGGGAAGGGATAGAGACGAGCTGCGTGCCAAAGATTTTGACGCCAGCTTCTCTAGCAGCTCCTCGACGTTCGAAAAAAGTATATGATGTCGCTTTTACGACCTAATTCATTTTCACAGTCAAAAGTAGAGGAGATGGGGAGATATCTAGGGGCAGATATTGAGAATTTTTGCTGACTGATGCCTAATTTCAGGAAAGAGACTGTAGATCGTGATTTCATGCTTTTCGTTTTATGCGGGTATGATGTCTTCGTCCTTGCTGAGCGGTTATTATGCTGTCCCTTGTAAGGAATGCGGTTGGTTGCTTCTCCGTTTCGTAAAGCTGATTAAACGAAAGGAGCTAAAATGTTTAACAGTAGCATCAAATCAATGAAAAGTTAAATTCAGCTACCATTGATTTGAAGATAAATGTTTTGAATGATCTCAATTCGAAGAATACATTCAAGAAATTCATAATGTTTAATGATTTTATTTCATTGGAATGATTTTCTTGTACGTGTGAATACGTTGCGAGTTACGAAAAAAATGTTCGATCTCCAACAGCTGGAGGGATCGTAGTATATAATATACAAATGTAATATACAATATAATTACAATTATAATATAATATACAATAATTACTATCAAAACGTGGCCAAGGGGGTGGTTTTGGGGGTTCAACTCCCCCAGTGAGAACAGAATCAAGGATAAACGAAGATACGCGAGATGATGGCCTCTAGTATGTATCGTATGCATGGCAAATGCCGCTGGAGTACTTACTGAGTGTGCATGTTAATGTATATCAGTTTCCATTTTTATCAGATTTTGGGTGGAAGTAATCCCATTCTGGATTGTAGGCAATGCAGAGCTTACTGCATGGCTCTAAACCCCCATACACAAATTCATATCTCTACGCTTCTGATTATAATAACCATCCTAATCCTATAATGATTATTTCCATTAATTCTGCGCGAGTTTTGCAAACAGGAAGAACTTTTCTTTCCAGCACCGTGAGAATTCTACCAAGTTCGCCAGAATATAACACATTCTAATTACTCATTTTTCGCTTTAAAATAATAAAGGTCGGCGAAAATGGGGTAGTCTTTTGCAATTGCTGCATTGGTACCACACGCTTGGGTACGCAAAGCAACAGCTCTTTTTCGAGCGGAACAAAAACCCAAGGACCACTTTACTTTAGTTCAAACGACCGTAAAATTCAAAACATAACGCAAAAAACGGGAGTACGCGCGGAAATAAATGTTCCCGAGTTATTTTTTGCCGCAATATTTCGGGCGCCTGTGCCACCGGTCGGATCCTTTCGAGCGGAATAAATTATTTCGAACGTCAACCGGTTCATGAATATGCAATAAAGCGTGCATATGACTCGGAGAAAGTTGAAACGGAGAAAGCGCTCGGCAAAAAGAACTTTGGAGAGCAAGTCGAGCGTATTGGGTGTTTAGACCACGTGTGCTGTTGGTTTGAAGGGTTAGCATTTGGCGGTCGGAATAGAAATGCGAGAGAGAGAGAGAGAGGGGTAAAGGGCAGGAGAGGAGAGCCACGGCTGGAAGGATTAACTCTGCGATCCATGACGTCGGGATAAGTCCCCGTTGCGGAATCATCGTTTATGACGCCATAGGATTTAATTCTTCAAAATCCCAAAAGTCGAGGCAGTTAAGCTTAGGGCATGCTAGGAAGGGCAGGGCAGAAGGGGAATGCAGGGTACACAGGGGTGGAGTGGGGTGGCAGTGGTAGCGTACGGCGAGCATGATCTAACTTAATCCCAAACGGCGCATAAGGCTGACTCTGTGCCTACACGGCGGAGAAGAGAGGAAAAATAGGTGGATGAAGGTGTGATGGGGATTTTGGTGGAAAAAGAAGCTGGAGGAGGAGAAAGGCGAGGAGGAGAAAGGATTGTGACGGGAAGCGAGCGATACAGCGCATTTGGGAGAGGATTCCCACACAGCCTCCGATCTAACTCCTCCGCTATCGCTCCTTCTCACTCCTTTGCAATTCGTACTCGCCCCTACAAGAAATGCAGTACTATTCTATTTCTCTGCGACTCACTCCAACGCATCTTTCTATGATTTACGGAAATAATCCATGCGTACTCTAATTACTGGGAGATTTGATTTGAGTGGAATTTGAACAAATGCGTCCAATTTTTTATTTTACGATTTTTATAATTTAGGGGTGAATTTGCTCGAGAGAATGTCTGCAAAATAAAATTAATGAGTCCAAGCGTGACTTCGTGGAACTGAACACTCATCTTAAAAGCAAAAGTACTAGTCGAGTAAAAATATGCTTCGCCAATTACGAACGTGAAGTGTATGAAGTAAAGTGTTAAAGTGAATGTCTGCAAAACTTTCTCCACCCAAAATATCTCATTTTTCACTGAACGAGAACTGCAAATCTATGGGTGAGATGCAATATTTTCTATTAACTACAGCAATAGAAGGAAAGAAATATTTAATCAATTTATCTTATAAGTGTGAACTCATCTCCACTATTTAAGTATTAAAGTATGGTAAAATGTAAAAATGGATTAAATTAACAATGTATTATGATCAGAGTAATTCATTTATGTCAAAAAACGTTTTAAATATAAATAAAAAAATAACTATATCAGTAAATAAAACGTATCTATTCAATTACGTTTGATTGTATTGATAATTAACCTTTCAATTTAAATTAGCACCATTCGACTTTTTTTTCTGAAATGTTTTTTCTGGAAGAATTCTTCTCCTTTTGGTAAACAAAACAAATCATCCATTTTCTGTCGCTTTGGAATAAATTAATTTTAGTAATGGCTGATATGTTACCGTAATAAATACATATTTTCGGGGCGATGAGAAAATATTTCTAAATAATTATCGGGCTCTTAACGTAATGACTGTATGATCCAACATCTCAGTTTAGAGACCATCTTAACTAGATTCAAAAAAATTCAGTTTCGGGATACTTCTGCGGAGGTCTTTTCCCTTTCTACGCCTCATCTGCATCTTCACCTAATATAACCTCCGTTTTCCTCCGTCAAGGCGCCGTGCGACGCTCCAACGCTTTTCCTTCTCTCATCCCTCCATTTTTCCCTTGCCAAAATCCTCCTTCCAACGAGGCTTCACTCCCTAAACACCCTATACTACCACTCCACCGCACTCCCCGAGTCCATCCTCATTTTCTGCTCGCATCTAACTGTGGAAAAGGATGGAGGTGTCATTTGAGTCGACGGCGCAAGTTTTCCTTCCCAAATAAGCTTAGGGTGTGGGCGTACGTGAGTGGTTATGTACCTCCCCTTCAGCCGGCGAAAAAGGGGATATATAGAGAGGGTTAAAGAGGGAAAGAGAATGACGCTTTGAATTTCAATTGGCCGGCGACGGAAGTGCTGTCCTTCCGTGCGAGCGAGATCCCTATGACGAGCCGCCAAAGCTCCGGTCACTCTCCCCCATCCCCTTCGGATCCTCTCTGAAGAGTCTCCTTTTAAATAATGGATTCCCAAGTGATTTTCAAAGGGAAATGACGAAGACTCTATTGCGCAGTTAAGAGGATGAAATTGGATTTCTTTTCCTCTGTTCTAGCCTCTCTAGCGTCTTTCACTTAAAGCGGAGTGAATTAGTGGCGCGATTAGTTTAGCGAGGACTAATTTCTTTCGAACGGAGAATTAAAAACTCGCAGCTTGCGGTAGCGTGGTGTAGAAAATCACGATTTTATTCCATCGAGTGCGATGATTCTTCTTCACAATAGACGCTTTCATACGGGGATGCATTAAAGAATGTAAAAACTGACAAATTTTGTAGATATTAAACCGCTAAATTAGTCGTATTTCTGTAGAAAGAATAAAAAATCAAATAATAATAAATTAAGGAATTTGGGATCGAGGTTCCCATACATAAATATACATTATTTTTTGATTCTTTAACAATATCTAGTGTTTTTCCTTTATTTAGCGATTGAAATATTTGTGTATGAAATTCATACGAAAGCCAATCCATAAAATAATAACAGGCAGGTTTGAATGCCCAGTGTATGATTTATGCGTTAACAATTATCCATTATTTCAAAGAGGACTCTTCGTGATCATTTCTCACTCATCGTAAGTAGAGCCTTTATACAATGAAACGTTATCGATAAAATTAACAATTAATTAAAGTCCGTTAAATTATTTTATATTGATCGTTGTAAAATGTGTAAGCAGATAAATCATTTTTAAGCGAGGGTGGTTTGGATCATTCCGTAGGCTCCGCAGTGCACGCTCTTACAAAATATAATATTCACATCTGTTGACGTATCTGATGTACTGAATCGGGAATGAAGTGGCGTCATAACAGTAAAAAGCCGCTCCGTACGTTTGCCGCGGCAGCACCTGAAGCGCCATCTCCCAAAGCACGGGGTGACGCATTGATACTATCATCGCCCATGGATACCGACATTTGAAGAGCGAAGATGCGCATGTGCACGTTATATTGATTCTATGGCGAAGTTTCTCTGGGTTATTTGGTGGAGAGGGAGAACAAGGTGTCAAGGGAAGGAGGAAAGATGGAAGGGAAAGGGGGCGTTGGAAAATGGTGCGAGGAGGAGTTGTGGCGGAAACGGAAGACGAATAGAAAGGGCACTGGGGTTAGAGTAGCGCACTTGGCATGATAGAGGAGAGAAATTCGGAGCTCGAAAGAATGTTGGTTTCCAAGGGTAGAGAATGCGGAAAAAGTTCCTTATAAAATGTGTCGCGGATTAATGCAATTGAAGGAAAAGCTGCAAGTGATAACAGTGCATAGGTACATACATACCAGCAAAAACAAATCTAAACGATGATTTGAAATGAGTTATTCTAAAATTTTTATTCGTGAAAATGAGCACGAAGCGTTTGATTGCAGACTTCTTAAACATATGATAAAAAGTTGCTTATTTTTTATTTCTTCGATTTCTAAATTTATTTTATTTTGTTTGTTTGTTACACATAATTGTTTTTAATCCATTGTAAAGGCCTTGTGCTGTTTATGGGTTTATTTTCAATAAATAAATACATTTGTTTTCTTCCACGTAAGTTTTGAATTTCGGATGACTTGAATTAAAATAAAAAATTACTTGGCGAAATATTTGACCCGTTTCCTCCTAAAAATTAGAAAAAAATTACTATTATATTTACGTACACTTTAGAATCGTAATGGCACATGCGTGTTTAATTTAGACATTTTTAACTTTTCATGAGTAGTATTTGAATTTTTACGAGTAAGAATGTTTATAGAATACAGGTATATTATTCCCTATGGTGACCTCTTGTCAACAAAATCTAAAAAAATAAAATCATTGAAATATCTTCAACGCTCAGCATCCCTCCTGGTTTAAAAATGTAGACAATCGTGTCTATAATAATCGGCGCGTACAGTAACTCCGCAGAGTATCCCGAAGATCTCCCGATGCATACAAATTAAACCAAGAGACCATCGAAGCAAAAAACACACCTCAACGGACTTGCTCCGGAAAAAAAAATTAGTTACGAAAGAAAATTCAACGGCGCGCTATCTTCCTGCGATAGTGAATCCTTTAGGAATATCCTAGCACCTGAACTTCCCATTTAATTTTTTCCACTTCCCGAAAAAAGCCGTTTTCGATTTTATTTTTCTTCTCCCCCGGCATCCGAAGAAGCAGTTTATTTTTCCGCCCTTTCGTCCTCTTCCCATTCTCTTCCGCCTCACAAATCCCACGCACTCCTTCTCCCCCACTTCTTCTGCTCCAAGAGCCCCATGGGTAATCAGCGTAGACGGCCGCTTTTCCTTCCTTGCACCCCCTGCCACCCATCTTCCTTTTTTCTCCGCACTTTTTCTCTCTCCACCCACCCTTCCCTAGATCCAGAACTCGCCAGGAATGCCTCTTCTTAGATATACATTCTCCGCACTCCCCCTAAGAGGAGGAAAAATGACTTGGGAATGCGAGATCTCCCTCCCGCCTTTCTATTTATTCTGCTCGCCGTGACCGAACCTATTTCTATTCTCCAAAGCCTGCGCGGCTCTCCCCTTTCTCTCGCGCCTAAATTCCTCGGCCACCCTCCGGGAAATATCCACGAGGAAATGAATAAAACGGGAGAAATCGGTTTCCTGCGGAATCGTCCCACTACCTCAGGTAGGAAAGGCATTTTCCCGGTGTTCCCCGAGATCGGAATGAGATCCGGCTCTTTTGATGAGAAATTCTGATGGAAATGGTATGTGTTCGATCAGGACTCGAAGGGACCGCGGATAATTAGGTGCTCAAGATTTTTTAACAAAAGTCAGCGTGGACTATCATACGGACATTCATTCCGTTTATTTGCCTGAGGTCTGAAAGGAAAGTTGAGAGTATTCCCTGGGGACTTTGGTGCCGAGGATGAATGACCCTCAGGAATATTACCAGTAACTGAACTTATTTTGAAAGTTTTAGCGAGGTGTATATTCCTGAATTTGCAATATTATGATCTTGAGGTATGATCTATGCGGTCATGAATAATTCACATATTTTCTCGAGAGGTCGATAATGGCAATTTTTCTCATTGCTCCACGTTATTTATAAGCCTCAGAAAGCAGGACACAACTACGGGTGTTTCATACGAATGAAATTCATTTAAGTATCTACAGGAATTGCCACTATGAGAGTTCAACAAAATGAGGGCAAAATGAAAATCCTCATTTATGTTTCCCAAAGTTTTCGGAACAGGATATTCTGCATATAATAAGGAATATCATGTCTCCAGAGCAATAGATATATACTACCACAATGTCTAGTTAAGCCATATTCAAGTTTGGGTCCCTTAAAATTCAAAGACGAATGCTTTCTTCGCTTTAATGTTAAAATATAACTTTTAATTATTTCACATTACAGTTAAAATTATAATTCTTAAAACCAATAGTTTTCAAAAATGCTCTGAATTTGACATAATTTCAACTATCGACAGCAACTTGACTAAATTGGCCTATGGCGAGTCTTCAAAATGACTCGTACAAAAAAACTGTGCATACAATGCAATCTTTACCCCATATGTGAAATTTTTACGAACATTTTTCTAAAAGTACATCTCAATGACTTTTATGAGATGTCTACAACTTATATAATTTCGTTGCAGAAGCAGATTAAAAAGACAGTTAATAATTAAGGAACAGATTCAATTTTATTTCATAAGATTAACTTCGCATTTATTTTTATTCTAAAGTGATATAATTGTATCTTCTATTTAAATGAAAGGTATATATTACATCTAGCCAGAGTAATGAGGAGTATTTTCCCTATTGTTATATTTTCGACGGTTCGGAAAATATTATACATAAGTAATGGCAAGAAATATTTTATTTAATTGCTAAAACATGGAGTTCAAACTCAAAAGACCCGGTTATGGAAGAGAAGATGTTAAGCCTGCATCGATAAAAACAATTCAGCACAAACATTTTAACACCAGAACCTCATTTTACCGCATATTCTTCAAGTTTAAATTCGCAACTCCTTGCTTAACTTCGTAGTTTTGATTCTTGCTGTATTTTTGAATTTCATATACAAATTTTCTGATTTTAATAAATCTTTGTGGAAGATATTCATCGGCAATGTAAGTTTCAACGAATCGTACATAGAACGATTTTCTCTGTCACATAAATTCAAAGAGGATGTGCTGGTATGAGATTTTTAGAGTTAGCGATAAATCGGAATGGAAAATAAGATACCGCAAGTTACTAACATTATGAATCAACCTCATGGAGTGGGTGTGCGAATCTCAATGGAAATAATAACATTCTTCTTAGGAATCTGTTATATGTTTATGTTTATATTTAGGCGGATCTCGAAGACCCCTCATTTTTTAATCTTATAATATATAATAGATTCAATTTATTAAATATATTACACTAAATCGAGATTGAGATTCTTAAATAATTTTTAGTAATAGAAATAACAACATAATTTGAATGTAACCTTTTTTAAAAATAATTAATAATATCATGAAAAAATTGACAAGTCGGTCACAATTATTTGCTTTACCATCATTTACTGCTTAAGAAATGTTTTATTTCTACTTTGAAAAGCCTGGAAAAGTGTGTGACATAACCGAACTGGAGAATAAAGAAATTAAAACGACTGCAAACGATTTTAGCATAATCATGGATCCCCATTTTACCTATATGATACACACTCAATGCACAGAACTTCAGAAAACTTTCATGGAAGAATAGCTAAAAGTAAATTTGATTTTGATCAAATCTTAAAGGAATAATTTACTCCACAGATATTACAAAAATGATTGTAAAAAGTGTAGATTATGAACAAGCATTTATGACTTAACGCCTTCAAGACTTGAATTTATATGAATTGATAGATAAGCAGTTGCTCAAGGTGAAAAACGAGCCTTATAAGAGGCAACGGAATAGAAAATCCTAGAAGTTAATCGATGTATTGTTAATTTTATGTATCTTTAATATTAAAAATCATAAATTATCTGTTTTAATAGGTTATTGAATGAAAAATCCAGCAGTAATTTTTCCTTGCTTGGTAATATGGATGACTTGCTTGGATACCAAATTTAGGCCGTTACCACTTTGAATAACCGAGACTAATTTCTTTAAATACAATTTTTTTCGGATACTTAGAATTTAGTTGGGACAATTACTGCTTTATACTATTCCCATTAGTTTAAATACAGGAAACTATGTAATCAATTAATTAATTCTCCCATGGATTATGTTACCAGTGGAATTTCCATCTGTGAATTGAAAGGGCCGATTGTACCAGTATCCAGTGTTTTCCGCTTAACAGCGAAGGAAGAGCGATGGAAGGAGAGAAAACGGGTCAAAGACGTGCGGTCCTTGTTCTCGGGGCACGGTATGTTTGAATCCGGTAAGAGGCGATAAACATTTCGAAGGCGTGCTTTATGCCAGTCACGTGATATCCTCAACTGTACCTGAGACTTCATTCTCTCCCAATCGTGTTCCCAAGATCGCCCGTCCTTCGACCACTTCCTCCAAGAACATCCTTTTTCGTGCTTCGAGAGATTTATCCTCCTCTGACTCAAACACACGCTCTCATCACTTGTTCTCCTCGAACGTTAGCTGTACTTAAAATTCGAAATAGTTTCACTTCGTTAAAATTTCAAGGACTCTCATAAATGTTGCGGGAGACAAAGAACGTCTCTCTGAAATGTACTTTCGGCAATGTTATTTATATTGTCATAGAAAATTATCTTATTTATAGCTCGTGCTATTTTTGTCTTCTTTCAGACTTTTATTTTGCTTCGAGAAATTAACTTTTACTCGAAAAATGTATAAATCAGTTTCTCTAAGCTGATCGAATTTATACAAGACGGTTGTAGAACTACTGATAATTCAAGATCCATGAATTGATATGAAATTTTTGCGATGGAATATCATTCACATAGTTAAAAGATAAACGAGGATATCAATAATAAGAAATAAAAAGGATCTTCTGAAGCATTCCTTGGGGGAAAATTCATGTAAGCATTATATTGGGGATCCTGGGAGACATGTATGTACTAAACCTCAAGTTATATTTATTAGTACCAAATTATTATAATTAGCAAATCTTCTAGAAGGATCCTAAATACGTAGATCGTTCGAAACGAATTTTGTTTAACAAGTATGTATTGAAACAGGTGTTGCAATGATTGGTTTCGAAACTAACTACTTTACTTTCTGCTTTACTTTCTGCTTCTTATAACATAAAGATGTGTGATACTTAAATTTATCACAGCAAATATTCACATTATTCTTTTAAGATAATAAGGGACTTTTCTGGAGGAAAAAACGAAAAGAAAGGAAATTGTTAAAATTATATAACGAATGTATGTTACGCACGAGGAACTATTTTAGAATACTTTACTGTGGCAGTAGTATTCTTGAAAAAGCTTAAACAACTAAGGTAATTTTGCACGTGTGATCCCACCGGTATCGAACCTGGGACCACTTTCACCGAGAATACGTTACAAAAATTAACATTAATATGGCAGTAAAAGCATCAATTGTGGTTCAATAAGATTATAACAATCTACTAAAATAGTCCGTTTGCTTGTTTTCTCAATATTCATTGAGAAAATAAGCAAACATACTTTTAAAAGACGAAAAATGTTGCCGTTCTTTATTTCTGGTACTTTTGAAAGACGAAAAATCAGTTACGAAACAATTATTATCATTCCCTTTTAATATCCCAGCCTACACCTTAGACTACGTAGGTGGGAATGACCATGGTTGAATAACATGTGTCTGTCTTATCTTAAAAAATTACCCAGTTGTGAAAAAATTACAATAAAACTGCAAATATTCCAACAAGAAGAATGTAGTGAAGAATTTGTACGTATGCAAACTTCTTTGTGAACAAAAATGAACAAAATATTTTACCAACAAAAAATGTTAGTCTCTTCAAACTCAAAACTATTTGTAGTCTTTCGAGATAAATTTAAACGCAACAACATGAGATTTTTGTTATAAGAACTCCAATATTTTTTCCTCAGTTTCTCACAAAAATACTTTATGGGATGAAAGATTCGAATCTTTCGTAATATTTGAGTTCCGCTTCTTAGCTCATACTCAGACGTGTAGCTATTTCTATTTTGAGAATCATGGTGAAACAAGCCAGAGAGCGATAATAGAATGTATGAAGGAGCTGTACACGACTGTTTAATCGCTAAAACCATTTCACGCATGTGATAACTCATAGTTCGATTTGGAAACTGTCGCAACTATGTTGCAACTACTCTTTGGAGAAGTCGAGGCTATTTTTTATTCTCCAAATTCTCGCGCAATTCCTTAGTGTTAAAACACGCAACACATTTGAAGTAAGAACTAATCATTACCGATTAGGCCTAACGTAACCATTAAATCAACAAATTAAAAATCAATTTCATTTTCCATCATAGCTGATAATGTTTAATAATATTCTTTTTTATTGAAAAAGGGTGATGTGGTAATTTTACTATGAGATCGTCAATGATTAAAAAAAATCATTTCTATTCGTATTTTCGCGGGATTTTTCTTCGTAGTTTTGATTCTTGCTGTATTTTTGAATTTAAAGCCTTCAGTAAAGGAGTTTTTCCCCACACCCTATTCTTTCATTCATTTTTGCTATATTTTCTTAAATAATTTTTATTCCTGTATTTATATAACGTTGTACCATGTCTGATATAAGAGATTAGGTGCAAGAGAGGTCCATATGGGCTTAGCTTAATCGCCGAAAAAAGATTTTATAACGATAATAAGTGATGGTGTGATTTTTGGTATTCGATGAATTGTTGGGTGTTACGACGGAGTTCAAATTCCGATAAATCCGTCGTGTTTAGATGAATTTCCAGGCATCTGTTAAGTAGTCATGAGAGATTTATAGTGAATTTCGGATATATCACTAGTTACAAAAATACATAATCGCGCCCCAGATCTTCAGTTAATATCGCCATAGATGAAACAACCCATGTTTACACGCATCATTTCAATCCGAAACCAACCATGAAATTTCAAAGTCATTCACAATATATATCCTGGTAAAGGCGAAGCAAAAGTTAGAAATCAAATTTTCATGCAATAAATCATTCTCAGTTCTATTCGACTCCATTCACTTGATATTGGCACGTATTGCCCGCCGACACCCACCAAAGTCCCATTCCCTTCTGCGTTGCCCTTTTCCTCTTTTCACTGCTCATTGGAGCCCTTTTACGACCCTCTACGGTAGGTTCGTCAGGTGACATTTAAGGCACTTTTTACGACCTTTAAAAATCCAAACTCTTCCTCTGTAAAAGAACCACACCCGCTCCTTATCCAATGCCAAAATAAACATTTCCCTTCCTCCATTCACCATCACGCTTTTGACGTCACGGGAGCGCGTGGCATTTGTGTCACGTCTCTCCGCTTTGTCGTAAGATGGATTCCACCATCGTTGGAAGAGAAAACAAGCCTCATTCTCTCTTATGGTGGTCCAATTCAGACGTTATGTCACGATAAATTGGAGAAGTAATGGGATATTAATCCCCTTTAAACTGCTGTTTTCTTTGATGGACCATCTTTGCGACCCAGATGTGTTAACCCTCTCAGTTTCGGCGAGTTTAAATTAGACCCGTGCAATTTTTACAGATGTTCAGCTCAAAAGTAATAACTCAATTATTTCGGCACAAATTCTTATTACGTTTCCATTTCTATTGGAATAAAGAGGAGCTGTTTTTAATGGAGAATATGCATGACTTATGGGTTTTGATAGTACCGTGGTACCTTGGTTAGCTTCTCTATTCCGTTCCAAGATTGTCGTCGTTAGCCAAAACCGTCGTTATCTAAGGTGAAATTTTCCAGAACCACACCACAATATGCAGATAAAACTCGTTTAAATGTAATTAAAATATAGTATATAGGATTTATTCTATTACATTTTCGACAAAAGATATCATAAAAGTTAAAAGTGTATTAAAGTCATAAAAGAAGTTTTTAATTGTCAATCTTTACCAGAAGGCGTCGTAAACCAGAGACTGCACCGGAGACATATTTCGATCACAACCATACGTCGTAAAAAAAGGTACCACTTCATGTATTAATGAAAATCTTATATTCAGGTATTGTAATTATTAAAGTTTATGGCAACATGGCTGTTTATTTCTGATGATACGAGGTGTTTATGGTAATTACTCTGTTTGAATTTATAGAAATACGATCAAGAATTGTGAAAATGGAATAGGTGCGTGAATCCGAATGTAAGTATAAAAACATATTTCAAATCTTTTCATCTCCTTGGCCATTATTTCCTACTAGTATGAATCACTTTTACAAAGCATCTACAAGTTTTCACGATAGTTATGTTTATGTTATGGCTCTGAGATGTAAAAGAACGACATCAGGTTGAAGCGAATGAGAAATAAATGTATTCAGCATTGATTTAAACGCCAAACTGTGGAAAGAATCAGCATTGTTACATGGATCATGGAAAGATAAGTAGGCTCTAATGGGTCCTTTTTTAATGGGCAACTTTTATCAGAGCCATCTCAGATCGATCAGATATATTAAGCTTATTTCTGAAGAGCTATTCCACCTGACATATACAAACACATTCAAGATGAATGAGATATCTCTTTTAGGTGAGATATCCTTTCTACTGTAATTAACTCTTACGGTATTTTCATGGAGCTTGTTATTTTAAGATTTATAGATTAGTTCGAATCCAATTGAAAGCTTCCAATTGGAAGTAAGGTTGTTAGAAGGGTGTCGGTATTGAGGAAAGAATCTGACGATAATCAGAGCGGAAATCTCTTGGAATCTGATATAGGAGCAAATAGCCAGATTTAGTTCTTATAAACAGACTTCGGTGGCATAGACATGCGATAGGAACAGATATCATCAGAACTGACTATAACAAAATAGAGGAATAGCGAATCACTTTTTGGAAGTGCTTCGAAAAGTAATATTTGCTGCAAAATGAGAGACTTGTGTATATATAGATTATGCCATTACGTAGATCATCAGCTTTAGAGGCTGCTATTGATGGATGTAGTTTGATAGAGTTAAAATTAATTTATTTTGGTGTTTAAATATTTGAATCGAAGAATGCGTACGTCAAAACTAGTGCCGTTATAAGGCCGTGTGCCATTTCCTTAGTTGGAAAATCCATAGGGAGTGCGATGAAGGCGACCCATCCTCTTGGTGGTTGTGCGAAACGAGCACTTTGCAAGACGAATGGCTTAAATTAAAAAGGTTGCATCGCAGTGTTTATACGATAACTTCACATGTTAAATTCTCACGAAAAAATGGCATTTTAACAGTCGAGGGAGAAAATGAAGGTACAGATTTACTAGTTACCTCAAGATAATAATTGTAGGTAATTATTATTAGGGCTAGATGTAAGAAGAGACTTGATATCTCAATTTCCACGAATTAATTCGTACAATTATTATTGAATATTACTATTATTGCATGTGTTACGGATGGATGAAAAGTCCAGTGGTAACTTATTATTTTTTTCTACAATTATTCCAATACAACGCTATACAATTACACAGTAAAATATACAATACTAATTACAATTACGCCAAGGTTTTGCTTATTACAGGATATTTATCATCTATCATCTACCTGCGCAATACAAAACTAGAATTACAATAGATACATTTTTAAGTAAAAAAATATTAATGTACCTAAATATATCTCCTGCTTTAACAGTACCTACTCTATTACAATGCAGCTGTCTCCTAACTTAAAAATGCACCAATTAATTATAGACATTAATCACAGATAATTACACAGAAATTTTCCCTAAAAATTATATATTTCCACTTATAAAGGTCAATAAAATATATGGATAACAAAATCTATATCTGTATCTGTAAGATATTAGTATTCCACTTACGCTTATACCCGCTCTCTCTGTCCCCTATATAATTGTTATTACATCGAATATTTTCGACGCCTGATTGGAACAATTTCGAAGTTCGACGACGAAATCGAAAGCATGTAACAAGAACGACATTTCATGTAATTTCAAAGCCCGTCTCGGTCCATTCGACGACAGGTTGGCGAAGGAGAAGGAAGACATCTATCTGCGAAAGAGGGCCGCAAAAGGAAAATGAATCGAAGGAGTTGCAAGGGATTGAGGACGACTTAAACACGCCGAAGAGAGAAAGAAGCTCGTAAAGATGATAGTCGAATGGCGACTGCGCACTTTGTCGTCTCGTTGTGCGGTCGAAAGAGGGTGCTGGAAAATGATGGCAACGCGATGTTTGGATGGAGCGGGGGCGGAAGAGTGCATTGGGATTGGATATTACCTCAGTGGAGTGAGGCTGCGAGATGAGAAGTGAGATGACTCGGAAGCAGCGGGAGAATTGAGCGGTGCAATTGAGGGACAGTGTTGTTATGGGAGAGGGAACTCCATCTATGGGGAGGAAAGGGAAGCTGGGAGAAAAAGAGAGGGATAGTATGATGTTTATATGGGGGAATTTTAGTATATGTAAATTGTTTCGCTATGACGTGAAAATAATAAAATGAATATTCTACGGTTGTGAGTTGCTCGTCTTGAGGGTTTGAACGGGTTTAACTTTATGCTCTGGCACCGACGGAGGCAAAAAGGCCTTCCATGAACATTTGAAAGGGGAAAAAGTATTACTTTGTGCTACAATTGCTGCAAGAAATCCGAAATAATTTGAAAGGCTTCCAGAAAGTTCGCGATAAAAATTATTCTCCTCGTTATATTAGAGTACTGAAAGGTTTCCTCGGAGGAGACGGGTGTCATATACCAGCCCAATGGGAAATAAAAACCCGGAGAAATTGCTTGCCGTAAAGAGAAAAACTAGTAGCTTTCCTTGAAGTGGCATTCTCGGAAAAACACATCGGCCTTACATTCATAGAACGTTTACAATATTCATATCAGATGATTTTGATCCAAATATCAGGTCATTAGGTACCATTTAACCTATGTCTTACCACCATTTATAAGCTGATAGATTTTCATTTTACATAGTGAGCTAAACAGTTCCATCCCATCTTTCAGACGATCTGATCCTCAATATTCATAGAAATGTTTACATATTTCTCTGCTGTTCCTGTGTTTTAAAAAAGAAAAATACTATTTAGGCGTCTTTCCATTATATCTCGTAAATTTATTTTGATTCAAAACATTAAATTAGATTTACAATGAATTAAAATTTAACAATTCTAGTTAATTCAGTTATTTTAAATTTCTAATTACAAGCAAAGCGTATTTCGATGCCAAACTTTAATGACAAGGCACTTTATTTGTTAGATATTGATTTATATATCATTCATCTCTTGTATTTATACTCCTGACATTCACATCTCATCCAAAAAGTCACTTCTTTGAGTATAAACTGAAAAACACTTACTGCAGCCTGAGTTTTAGATTTAGATTAATAACTATAAAATGATTTATATAGCGAGACAACATTCGCGTATGCATGTGGTGTATTAACACCTTAGTTAATCCACAACATCCATGTCTGATGATATGTGGAGAGGAAAACTTTGGTAATATTTATGCAGCTTTATCGAATCTCTGGCATAATCTTTATTTCTGATAGCTTGTGGGAAGAATGTTACATACTCTTCTGAAGAGTTGACCAACAAATTATATATATTTGGTTTGATTAGTAGTACACATCTAGAATGGGTTAAACTGGTAAGAGTGGGACTCCATAAAGGTGTAGGTAGAAATAAGTCCAAGTTCTATCTAAAATATCTGATTTTATATCTTCTTACTATGTATTCATGCTAGTTAAGTTAACCTACTAAGTTACCTTCCTTTCCTTTATCCATGCTAGTGAAACTGTTAAATATTGCTTTAATTTATAACTGTATTAATTTGTAATTGTATTACATACTTCCTTTGATTTTTTAGGTTACATCAAAGGACGTTTTGAACACTATCCCGGATTTAACTTCCTTAATGATCGGAGACTGAAGATACATGCTTCCAACCATGTATGTGCCAATGAAAAGTATCGAGGAAACAATTGCAAAATATTGTGTATTTGGCAAGAGACGACTGGCAAAGCAATGATGCAAGTGGAAATCTTGGGTGAGAAAAATCTCCTTTCTCTTTCTGTTTCTGACGCTATTTTAAACGCTTTTCTAACACCTTGAATGAGTGATGGGAGACAGCGATTTAAGAAATGGACATTCTCAGGAAATACCTCTTCAATAGCATCAGCTGCTACCAAGAAAGGCATTCTTATTTTCATCGGCATTTATGCTGACGTTAGCTATATAATTTTCTTGCCTAATTACTTGCCTTCCCGTAAAATCACCATCTGTTTTAACCACGTTATAATCAAGAAAATGTTAAACAACGTTAAGAAAATGTAAATATTAAATGTTAAGAAAATTAACATCTCTATCCTGAGATGACATCCTCTCTTCTAACCTGACACTGCCTCTTTGACATTAAAGCTATGATAAAGCTAAAATCTTTTACAAGATCTGCAAAAGGGCGGAAATCGTCCACATATTACAGTTTTACAGTATAATTATATTGAAAAAATTTATTTAGGCAGATAAGCTGATTTAAAAAAAATACAGACTATAAATTAAAAATGTAATAAGTTCTACGGATTGAGTCTACTGCTTACAGCAAGGAATCTCAAATACCTTAAAAATGTTAGCAAACGGTGAATTTTGCTATCTTCGATTTATACAATCCCTCTAAATTATCATTGGACATAACGTAAACTGTGCTTAAGACAAGTACGAATGTACTACAAGTTCTCTCCATAAATGCAATCCTCAGCAGTGTTGAATCGTAATCAACGCATCATCCAAGTCGTTCATTTCTACAGGGGTTTTAAATTTTGGAAAAGATAACGTATTTAAAATAATTTCTGACCAGGTAATCTTCAGATTTTCTCTTCCATAAACAAGTACTGTTACTTTTTTCATCTTGTTGGAGCTATTGCACATCAGCTTGCCCTGCCTTACCTACATCCGAATAGGAAAACAATTCCAATAGCGCAATAAAATACAATTCATTACAAGATAAAAAATATTACACCGGGCTTTTTGGCTTATTTGATTATTTTAAACGTACTATTTCTTTACTTTCCCGATTTCCCGTTCCTGCTACCATAACTAGATGAACGGAATGTTTTTTCTTGTCTTTTAGAAAAGGATAGAGAAAAATGCATCTTTCTTTTACTTCTGTCTCAGTCTTTTCCATGTGATAATTTGATAAGTGTGATAGGCTGTGATAGGTTACTATAGAATGAGTGATGCTGAATAATGGCGTAATATTGTCACTCCTTGTGGAGAGCTACGAAAAGTGTTATTCATAGGAAGATTGCTGCAATTACGTATACCATTTTCCACTAAGGGCACTCTGGCTCAGAGAAGAAAACTAGAAAACAATCGTTGGATGAAATCTTCTCGGGCTTCTAACCTCTTCAACCTTTTCAACCCTGAAGATGGCTGCAGTGACAGTGGTCGAAACGTCGGTGCTACAGCACGAGACCACCCGGTTAGAAGCCCGAGAAGATTTCATCCAACGTACATTTCACCGGGAAAGCCTCAAGTCTTACTTAAAAACAATCCTTATTCCTCATCTTGCCCGAAGCTGCCTCATGCCTTCTCCTAAGCTTTTTGTAACTAATGGCTGATTATTGATTTACAATGATGTACTGGTGTTTCATAATATCATAAGATTTCTGAAAAGAGTATTTATCAAAACAACAACCTGTGGTATAAAATTCAATACTCAAAAGTGGATTTAAACGTATTCTAGTCTTTCCACCAACAGTTACTTTTTTATCTCTTCATCGTCAATTGAATATAAATTACACGCGTTTTCCCGAATTATCCTCATCTGATTGTTTACCTTCCGTAAACGGCGTATTAAGTTTTTACAATTTAATATAACCGACTGTTAAGGACTTAATTAAAGACTCCAATTTATATAAGCTAAGACGTAAATCGATTATTGTGACTGTTGATGGTACTAAAGTTACCAATACCTTTAGATGGTGAATTTCAGGAAAGATTAAGCCTCAATAACTTGAATGTTAACGGCGGCTGAGATGGAAAATGACATCAAAGAGGAAGAAGACAGATTTTACTGAGGTTATGGGCAATAATATTCGTGCGAGTTCGAAAGGATGCCCTGAGCCGCATTCCATGTAAATAGGGCCTCAGAAGTGCGATTTCATTGTCATCATATCGGTCCAAACGGCGGCCATAGCTATCGCCCGGATGGAGTTTAGGGGAGTCGCACGCTCAAGCACCTCAGGCGATCGAAAGGCCATCTGCCGCCAAAGCGCAACACTCTCGTACGGGACAATTCCTTCGGAAGCAAACGATTTCATATGCATTTGAAAAAAAGACCCTCTCGATGTAAAACTCGAATTTAAGGTTTTCTTTACCACACAGGAATATAATAAAGTTTGTAAAGATCACGTCTGAATTTAAATCACAAACTAGTGGGCTTTTTTCCGTAAAATGCCGTAAGGGGTAAAATCCGTAAAGGGTAAAAAAGACTATAATTATAAATAGTTAACGACTCTCTTTAATACACAAAAGTTTTTAAATACTTCCGAAGTGTTACGTTAGCGTATTCCGAGCCTTGCTGCATATGGTAGGTACAGGGATTTTTCAAAGATTGTCGTATGATATTTCAAACCTATATCGTAGATTAAATACTTTATTTTATTTTGCTAGATTTAATCCAGCATAAATGTTATTTATGGGGAATTAAAAAATCTAATTATTTAAAAACAATTTCTTGTTAAAATAATGAGATTATTACCTTCATTAAATGATGAAAATTATTCTACTTTTAGTACAATGGCGAATTATTTGGCAGTAATAGTCTTGCAGTGTCTAAATTGGCATGGTTTAGACTTTATTTTGCATTTTTTATGCTTATAGAATTAGTTAAAATTCATTGACATAATTAAGTCTCCAATTGTATAAATCCTAAATAAATACAGCCTTTCTCATAAGATTAGCAAATGAGGTGAACGTATAAGCTTCATCTTCATCTTCATTACACAGTAAAACTTTACTTACTCTCATATTCAGTTGCCTGGTTGTAAATAGTGCTGTGTGGCTGCTACTTATTAGCTTCATTAAGGTACAATCGAAGCATATCGGTCTATTTAATGAAAGGAAATTTTGTTCAGCCTATTCATTTCCTTTGTAATACTCACGTAAGCACGTACGCAACGGAAAAATATCTCAATGAAAATTTTAATAATGTTAATAATAACTTTGAATCTTAATGGAAATATTAGCTTTTAAATATAATTATTAAATATAATTTACAGTCACTGCACTAATGCACGTACCAATTCCTTCAATACCTACCTCGAAGGAAAATTATATATATTTTTAAATGTTATGTACTACTATATACTATATAATATACTGCTGCTATAGTTATAAAATATAATCCATAGAACACGGAAAAATTGAGCGTTTTTTATTCGGCAATGTTTTCATTTTAAATCTTCCATAGATTTAAATTCCTCCTGTGGATGGTGATCCAAAATACCATGGTTCTAAGAATTGTTGCCTTCAGGTGATTGTATGTTTTTGTAATGGGTAATAACGGCAGAATCGTTCCTCTTTTAAGTCACATTCTTAGGAATTAACATGCTCTTAAAAAGAAATTAAATATAAAAATACTTATCATAAAACGACTTTTTTTCAGAGCGACATTGAGACTAGATTGTCTCTTCTTATATCCTAATGTAAAAAATGTATAATTTATGAACTCATTTTCAAAGTAGCCAAAGTTATATGAAATTAAGTAAAAATTTACTTCAATAAATTATTAAGAGAATTCCGGATTTAATTTAGGGTTTTTTTCTGCTTAAAAATAATTTTTTAAATATCTCTGTTTTACTTTCTTCTCCCTGTATCCACTCGTGTCACAAATGTTTGCGAAATATAGTTCATCCTGCTTCTTTATCCGCGCCATCGGAGAAATATAGATAAATATAGACGTAAAATATGCTTAAAAATTAATACGTGAATTCTAATTTTAATTTTGGATTTTTGCTACTTAAAAATAAAGTTTTTTAAGTACCCATGCATTACAACCTTCTCCCTGCATCCACTCTTGTCACAAAGTCCAGTTTTTACGAAACCTTTCAAAATGCTACATCTACCCGCGCCATCGGAGATATATGGTTTTTATAGTAAGTCACCAACAAAATTGAAAATATGGAGGATCGGTTTCCGTAGGATAAGGTGGCCGAATTGCGAGCAAGGAGAGGACGGGAACGGGAAGGGGACATTCAGGGCGTAGCGAATAGAAGCAGAATGGAGTCGGGTCCAAAAAGAGAACTATTACTCTCTTAAAATGCAACATAGAGCCATTACCGAAACCTCCACCTCCGGCGACCCTCTCATTTCCCTCTCCCAACACACTCGGCTTTCCTTCGTTTTAAAGGAGAAAAAAGTCCCCACCCTCCCCCGAACCATCAACCCCTTGCAACTTCTTTTCGGTTCTCTCCGACTTCTTTCGCCTATTCTTCCCTTCTCAATTCAGCTCCCCCTCTAAACATTCCCTCCGGCACACGGAGAGTTAAACCGACTTGAAAGTTCCGCCCCTCGCGTATTTGCATACGGCCACTCCCCCTTATCCCTTTTCCGTCTCATATTCATCTCATCCGGAAACGTCTTTCTATGCGAAAAGTCTCCAGGGCGCTCCCAAATCCACCCGTTAATTCTTATCTCTTTCATCCTGCATCTCGGGGCCTTTGCTTTTCCGTTCCCATAAAACAACCGAATAACTTTTTTCGTCTTCCTTGCGGATTGAAATAGAAGGAACGGGAGGATATTTGGATGTGTTACGGGATCGCACGACCTCACTTGTTTCTTATGGCGCCGTAAAAATATTCCTCCACGTTTAACACGACGTTTCTAGGAAAACATATATTTCACGCGAAAACGAAACCTTGGACCAAAAAACTGCGTCTGTACCTATATTCATGAATCAGCGGGAGTTGGAAGCGCCCGGTAAGATGCAAGAGGAGAATGAGTAGGATAAGAAATGCGTGTAGACCAAAATTGCCTATTCCTTCATTTTCTCTTGCAATCGCATTTTTTCTAAACAACTGAAAACAGGATTTACTACCGAGAAAAGTTATGAAGGGTGAAGTTGTAATCGACGGTACTTATTTATTGATAATACCATTTCTCCAGAATTTTTTTGTCCGAAAACAATGGAACAATCAGGCCAGCCATTATAATGTATACTTAAAATAGAATCAAAGCAATGCTCACTTTAGGGTCCCGTACTGTATGTTTTACTCTATGTTTTTTTTATAGTAACAGTGAAGATTAATGTTAATCTCCTAATCTTGGGATGTATTGCATGGAGACTAGTGTTAACAATAATCCTCACTCTGACTCTAACACACTATCACAATACAGGGACCTAAAGTGAGCATTGGATACAGTCCATTTTAATTATACATTGTAATACCGGGCCTACCGGGCCTCAGTATTAATTGTAAGCAACGAGTTCTACAATGCCAACATTTTGTCTAAATCTTAATAAACGTCATTAACACTGCCATTCACAAATTTTATGAAGTATGTATGTACTGCGAAACAACGTAAAGATTGCCTTCATTTGATAAGGTTGTGTTAATCTACAATATTTCAAGAAATATCCCTAAATTGAATGCATCCAATCATGGAAAATGTTCATATCTGAAGGATCTGTAATTTACTCATAGTTATATTACATCGTATAAATATTTTCCCATAATTATTCGTATTTTTTCTTTACTAAGTTTCATTATAATGGAAAGAAGAAGTAACGCCTTCACATATTGATTTTTACTAAGTTTCAAATACTTTTGAAACGTCAAGTAATTAGGTTTTAACAAAATGACTGGAAATTAAAAACTATAATCACTAGAAATAAATTAACAACATTTACATCCTTTCTTAGAGATATACGGCTACATTTTTGAAGTAAAATCATCACTCGGTCTATAAAATATTTCGCATCAGACTCTTTCAGCCCTTCAGCTATGGTTAAATTTTCTTTCATCGAAGGGAGAATTGCTGACCTCAATTTCACACAAATAAAGTCATTCATCATTCCGTTTTGACTGAAATAGAACGCGCCAAAATGCAGAGGCGTCGCCTGTTGTGGCCGCATTAGAGAAATCAAATCACCGCAAAGCACATTCGCAAAAATTTATTCCGAAAAGAGGTCTTAAATTTGTGCTGCAGCATTTACCTCGTCGCCGTCCCTTAACGGAGTTCTTTTTATTTGACTGAGCCCTTTCTTTGCTGTCTGCAAAGGGAACGTACCGAGAGAGAGATGCCTTTTTGCACAATGACGGCAGAAATATCAGCGTGGGTTATTTGAGAAGCAGCAGGAAGGAAGCCATCTGCTTTGGCAGAAAAGAGTACGCAGGACATTCCGAGATCCAAAAAGGGATTCCTGAGACGGAATGCGTTTGGCGAAGGGAAGGGCAAAGGGAGGGCCAGAGAGAGGCTAGAGAGAGGGCAGGTGGTAATGGTCGATGGAACGACGGAGGACAAACTAAGAACCACGAAAATGGCGGTTTTAGGTTAGGAGGAATAATGAAATGGGCGTAGTTTGGAGGAGCCTCCGACAATGGATGATAGAAATTATAGAAAAGAATGGAGGATGGATGATAGAAAGGAATACGGAGATATTTTGAAAAAGCCTACTAAAAATTCGACAAAATCCATAATTCTGACATCGATCAGGCTAATTATCAGAACGTAGGAGTCTATACTACTCTCAAAGCATAACTTCAGTCAAACCGATTCGTTTCTTAATCCATACTAGTGGAATACGCCATCACAACACAAAGGTGTCAATTCATAAGCCTTCGGTTGATATTGAAGCAACAGAAACACTAATTGAGTAGAACACAGGGATTAAAACTCCACTATGCCCTCCAATATATAAATGTGAATTACGTTCCAAAAACGTTTAGATCTATTTTCAGCGATAATTTCAAATGATTTATTAAACTAAAACACGCAAGATGATTAAAATGTGATGCTGTATGAGATAAGATCTTATTCAAACTATTATTTATGACATATTCACCACAGTGAATCATACTTGTTTTAATCACGGCTACCTAAAAGGGTCTGAAAACTATCGATTCGAGGAGAGATGATGAGAATGATAGTAATGTTTTACATTAAGATTGCCTACCACCTGTATGTTACATTATTTCGGTTCCAGTGCTTTAATCGAAATAACAATTCTTTTAGATAAACTAGCGTTTAATAGGTTGATGCTATAATTCATAATGCAGGAGTATCACAGTGGAAAGACTTAAAGAACGCAAACGATAACGATAAAAGGTTATCTGCCATAGAAACTCTTGAAATGATTCAAGTTTGTGAATAGAATAAAAGGTATGATTAAAAGATTTATAGGCACCCAAAACTCCTTGAATTTCTAATAATAACCATTGTAAACGTTTTACAAAATATTTCCCTCTAGTACTGAAGTTTCCTTATAAGACCGCTATTCCAAACTTTCTTATCTCCGTCATCATTCTTAATTTAATTATTTCATTTTTAGTTTTATTCCTCCCGTCGAAGTTTGTTCTCTCCTTGACCTCCTTGATCGCCCAACAGTTTGAAGATTAGTTTCTACATTTCATTGGGTCTAAACTGTAAATTTGTCATCATGTACATATGACAAAGTTATCTTTACAATTAAGTTAACTAGTATCTCTATTTTGAAGTATAATATTGTAGCTTTACCTCAGTGAAAACAAACAATATTAGAAATGAAAAATTCAAGATAGAACTGTCGCCCCTAATTTTTCTACTTTTTAAAATCTACTCTGTTGGCATTTCACGTTAATTTTTGTAAAAGTAATGATCAAATTGTTATGGAACCCAATACAAGTATTTTAATGAATTTAATGTGACAAAAATTAATTAAATAATTAAGTTGTAAGAAAAAATCAAAAATAACTGTAGAACCAGTTTTTTTTAAAGTAAGAAGAGGATAAATGTACTCGTAATACAAGTGTAATCTTCTTTTATATAAGGGATCTGTAAGACTTTGAATTCCACTAAAATATAACACTTGGCGTACACTGACGCTCGCGGTCATGCTACGATGCTAACCAATCTCGAGCGCTAATCACTTCGGCATCTGAGCCATAAAATAAGAAAAAAAAGAAGACTCGGTTAACCTAGCATGAACGCCTAAGTTAAAAAATACAGAGGTGAGATTCTTAAGTAAATGAGCGTGGTGAACATTTTAATTAGTTCCAACAAAATTGTGGATTATAAATAATACATTTTCGTTTATTTTTTTCAAGGTAGTGCTCACGAGAAATCACTCTAGCATGAACAGTCAATTGTGCTTAGTACGGTTTTAACTCTCCCAGTAAATAACGTTTAAAAGTCATTAATCCGATATAAAAGAATGTTTAGAGCACTAATGGGGAAATAATACGATTTTCTTGAAAATGTGAACATTTACTTCAATTACAAAAATTATAAACATATATTTTAATCTAATTAAGGCGAAGGAAAGTTAGTGCATTTAAACATATATTCCTTAACTATGTATATAAAAATATTTGTGAAATGAAAATTTTCTCTAATTCTCTTTGCTTCTGTATTCAGCTAGGCAAACGTAATTAATTTTTAATTACAATCATAAAAACCCATTTATCTCTTTCTCGACCTCTTTATACAGTAGAAACGTAATATTTATGCACTGCGGAATATATACAGAGAAAACCTGTAATGAAAGGCAAGATTTCATTCGTTAGGAATGACCGAATAGGAAGTTCAATTCTTCCTGAAAAACAGTGCAACGCACAAATAATAGTAATAATAATAATTATAATGACAATAATAATAATGCTACTTTCTTGGGTAAGATTGAGACTTGAAAGTCTCCTCTTATATATAACCATTCTCCATGTGAAATTTAAAAGAGATAGCTTTAAAAAGGAATGATCGATCAGAAAGTAGAACAATAATTTCGCAAGTTTTGAGGGTTTTAAAAGTAATCTCAGGTCAACCTTCCTAATTTAAATAAAGAAAATTCTATATTTTGAAGTTCTTAATGTATAGAGACATTTATTGGCAATCTAGCTATCAGCATTGGTCGATAAAATTCCAAAATATTAAGTAACGCTTGAAATGTTTGAAAAAGTCAATCGTAACATCCACCGCAATTTAGCCCCCTTCGCTTCTTCACTCAATCCCAAAATTCACTATATTTTCTACGAATTCGAATATATACAAAGAACCGCCGTCGTAAAACCTTCCATCTGTTCACATCTCTCTCCTGAGCCGGAACCTTGAAGAGCAACTTAAAAATTCATCTGCGGCGCAAAACTATCGAATAACATCGGAGGACCGCTTCAGAGTCGTCCTAAAATACAACTCGAGCCTTAGATCATTTTAATAATATCGTAGACCTCTCCACCAGTTCTTTTGTGTCGATCGACTTCTCCCGCCGCTACGTTTTTTTCCAGCAGAGCCAGCGAGACGCTTAGACGCCCAGCATAGGCGGCGCTCCATCCCACAGGGAATGGAAGCCATTATAAACTCTTCTCCATGTTTCCTCCACCCTTCCCATGCCACTCTCACGCTCGTATCTCATCCCTCCCCAACAGCTATACCCTCATACACTCCCATACCTTCTGTACACCGGAGTCCGGTTCTTTTGTGAGAACGTCAAGACGGCTTAATCTGCGAGGTGAAGGTAGGCCGTTACGGCAAAGCATTAATTACTGCCCGGGACGAGGAGATCGGAGTGGACGAAAGAAGATGGGGGTCGTGTATTAAAAAGGGGAGGCGGCGAGGGGTTGGGAAGGGGATTGGTTGCTTACCGTCTGCTGCCTGGGGAGGGGGATGGTGGAGGCGGAATGTGGGGTTTGGTGGGGAGGCGGAGATGGATGAGCTGGTCAAGGGGGGATGTTATACGAGAGGGTAAAAAAGAGTGGAAGGGGAGACACGAGCGTGGAAGACACGGAGAGAGAGAAGTGGGTGTCGGGAAGAGATGATGAAGATGTTGCAAGGGAGGAAAAGTATGGAGGTTGGATGGGGCCCAAGGTGGAGTGACTTCGGGTGACGTGAGCCCCCGCTTGAGTTGTTGGGGAGTTTTCGGCGGACGAGCGTTGGGGCGCTCCGCCGCGGAGGCGATAAATAAGCCAAACGTAGAAATAACCAAACGGAGTTGAGATAGAGCGGAGGGAAGATTCCCGCGATGTTATTTACCCCATCATTGAGTGGCGAAGGTTTTATTTTTACTCGGGTTTTACGGCGGGGGCGGCGTTAAATTCGTCGCCTGATTTAAGGCCCCATTTCCGCTCTTAAATAAATAACGCGCGATCGATATTTTTACGGAATCTGCCAATGCTGAATATCCGCGCGTTGCTTCGAGTATCTCTCCGGAGAAATTTATCGCCGGTGGCTTCGATATCGCGGCGAAAGGACCAGTTCGCAGTCGAGAGGGACCGAAAGCATAATTTCCAGGCTTCTTATTCGACAATGTAGTCGAAATGTGTGCACGATCTCATTCCCGGTGCTTTAGATGGAGATATCGAATTCATTCCACCTATATTCGCTGCCGTAAATTCGGAAGCGCTCCTAAATTTTTGTGGTATTAATGCTTAAAGAGTGGAAGACTTTGGGAATCGAATTGATTTCCAAAATAACGTGTTGTCTCTCGATAATTGAGGAATTTAATTTTGAGTGATTCCTTGCGAAAACACCCAGTATATTCGGGCTGCTTGACGATCAGGTTTTAAGTGAGGCAGCTTGATTTTATGGTTCATGTCACCATATTTTATGAGTTTTCATTTCTATTTTGCTACGGGATAGAGAAATACGTATTTTTCCTTTTCTATTCTTCTATTTAGTTTATGCGAAAATGGGATAACATTACTGAGGTATGAACGATGCTGGATTAAAAAATGTATCCCCATCACTCCTCATTGAATACTATGAAAAGTGATATTCACAGTGTCATAGTGCTGTAATTACATGAACGTTTACCTCCCATAGCAATCAGGTGAAGAGATTAAAGCAAGGGAGAACTATCTCACTCCATATCTTACCTATTAAGCCTCCTTCCCTCTTTGTTAACCAATGTCGTAGGGGTTTAGATTTAGATTTTAGATTTTTACCCCGCAAGCCGCCAGTGGCGTATGGCAGGGGGTATTAAAACACCTTACCTAATCTAACCTATTAGATTTTCTGATGCTATTTGGAAAGAACGACCAGAAGTAACTATCCGTTTTAGCGATTCAGGTAAAAGCCGCCTCTCGAACTGAATACTGTACAAACGAATATAAGTATGCCATTTTAAAGGAATACTCCGTGTTCCCTTCAAAGGAATATATTTCCTTCCCCTTCTCTTCAAGATTAAATCTGAATCGAGAAAGTTTAGATGTTCATACTCTTGAAGTTTCGTACGTAAATTTTGTCCTAAGATCTCGTCGCAAAAAATCATGAAGCAAGGAAAGATGTCGAGAGACTGGAGATACAGTCAGCGAAGCGGTTTAGTTACGCTGCAGTAGAGAACATCTCCATTGTGAAGATTTTCTCCAGTAGACTGCCTAACCAGTTCGCTTGCGGAATGAAGATTGCGAGCGAAGAAAAGTGAGTTGGTTGAAAAGATGGGGATAGAAAGGGAAAGTAAGAGGTGGAAAAGAAGGCGAAAAAAGGGTGCTTTGGAGTGGGATGAACAAGAGAAACTGCTTTTAGATACAAGTCTCTTGTTAGTTGGCCGTCCTACGCATAAATCCTCCAACTTTCCGACCGTGCTCTCTCAACCACTCTCTCCATCTTCAGGCCAAAAGAAGAAACATCCAATCCACCCTCTGTAAGAGCCGCCACTCCTTGTTTCTAGCCGACCAAAACCGACGTCAAAGTTGGAGTATCAACTTGTTCCCTCGGACTAAAAAATTCCGCTATCGAACTCTACAAAACTAGAGTGGCAATTCCAACTAGCTCTCATGGAAGAGAACCAAATTCATCTTCCACCTCTCCCACTCAGAATGTAATGGTCAGAAAGTAAAGCGACTACATCTTGAATTAGTTCCATAGTTTAGAATTCAGGAGCAAAAACAAACGAAGTTATAAAGGAGTGACAGTGAAAGCACACAGAATACGGTAAAAGAGCTGGAAGTACTGCTAGGTGCAGGATGATTATCACAGAGTGTGCGTAAGAGGAACATTGATCTGATTATTTTACCTACTGAAGTGGTTACTCTTGCTTCTAGTACGTATCTCTTGAGCTCCTTAAATACCCGTCAATTATGTATTCGAGTAGTTTTAATCCTTGAAAATTCGTTCAATTTATTTTGGGAAAAATTTGAGACTTGTATTTGGGAACACTTTAATAGTTTAAAACGTTACTATGATCTCGGATTATGTTATTAAATTAGAAGCTTTGATATTTTACCTCTTTATTTTTCCCTCTCTCGAATTCATTAAATTAATGCCTTACGCGCGTTCTCAAATAGATAAATTCTATATCCTTGAAAGACGATTATGTTGGCACATAGATATCACTCAGTACTTAATAACTTTCATGGAGTACTTTAGGAGGTTAATTACTCCAGAAAGCCTTTTCCCTCGTATTTGACGCAGTAAATTAAACAATAGTTGTTAGAGGAAGTTTCTATTAACCAAAATGACTTTCCGACTAGCACGCGGATGGAAGTAAACTAAAAGGAAAGGATGAAGCTAATCATGCAGCAGAGTTAATTGATCAGCTTACCAGAACCGCAGAGTTGGAGTCGGAATCGTGGCGTCGAATAAAATTTACCCAATCCGACTCCCAAAGACGAAAATTATTACATCAATGAAAGACGATTTGTCTTTCATTGATGTAAGTCTTGGTGCATGCACCCCCTGCCACACGCCGAAAGGTGGCTAGCAGGGTATACACATAGACATAGACATAGACATAGACGATTTAATTAATGCTATATTTCCCTCAGAGCAAATTTGCTAAGGATCTGTTGGTATATTTGTAGCTCTATTTTGCATAATTTTATGTTGCATTCAGATTTGTTGCTTAAATATATTAAATTATTATATTAGACCAACTTATGCGGAATCTGAGCCTAAAGGACCCGACTCCACAGCTCTGCAGCTTACTGATATTAATATTTGCATCATAGAAACACACCATCTTTGGAGACACTTTTAGAAGCATCACAACTCCTGCACGGAAATACACGTTTGAAATATTCCTCCAATATAATGGTAACCAATAAACCACGTTAAGCTTCGTTTCAAACCAATGATCAAATTCTCATAAACCTCCCGGAACTTGAGCTCCCTCCAAATCCTTTTCCATAAATTTAATCGCTCAGAATGTGGGGACGAGTGAGACGGAAATAGAAAGAAAAATAGAAGGATAGGGCGAGGATTAAAGAAGATATTTAGCAGGAAAGATACGGGAAGCAAAGAGTGGGTGCGATAAAGCATGGCGAAGGGAGGAGGAATGGAGAGAGAATGGGAGGAGATGTAGGAGGAGCACCTGTGCCGAGGAAACGAAAAGGTCGACGGGATGACGAATGTGGGCGGGTTTCTTGACTCCGAGGGATGCGGAGTAGGTTGAAAAATGTGCCCTACGAGAGTCTTCATCTTCCGCTTTCTCCACGCCCTCTCTCTCTCTCTGCTTTTTCCACTCTCCGCATCTCCTCCTACTCCAAGTATCTCGCCAATCTTGGCACCGCCGTGCAAAATGCCGCCACTCCCAAGTCACCCTTGTTGGCTCTTTCTAGGAACTATCCCTACTTGGCCGACGAAAAACTAAACGAAAGCTTACTAAACTATGCGCGTGTTTTCCGATAGCGCAGCCATGGATAACGTTTTCCTAACTACTTATTTACAAATTTTCAGTGAGATATTCTCAACCCTCGACATTTTTCGCTATTTTGCATTCTGCAAGTTTTTATTCCAGGTTTAGGAGAAAGATTAAGCATCCATATAATGTAACTGATGATGATGGAATGATAAACACCTTACATATGGATGAATAAAAGTTCCATGTCGTCAGATTCACGAACGTAAATATTTGCATTCCGTTACCTTGTAATGAATAAGGAAAAAGTAATAAGTTAGTACAATATGTATTGATAACAATTACGCCGATGATGTACCCTAGTCTATATTCTTCAAAAGAAATATTTCTGAATGTGCTTACAATCTGTATCCTTTAGAGTGTGTGACCCCGGAAGTTAATGGCGGTATTTCAGCAGGATTTTTTAAATTTCGTATATAATAAAATATATCGATTGAATATTTAATCATAGACCGTGACGTACACCGTACTTATTCCATTTAGCATGAATGTTGCCAAGTGACCGCGCTGGAATATATTCTCCCTCCTAAATACATTCGCATACTCATGCTCTATGAGATTCGTCTAAGCTTGGTGACGAATCAAGCATATGCTCTGCTTTAAGACTGACGACGTAAGCGGATCATACGTATCTAATTTATTCATTTCACTAAATACGAAGTAAAGTCGAAACATAACTCCTTCAGAGAGCAATTTGCATTTCCTGTGCGGTATTGTTTTGCGAAGCAGTTTCAAATTGAATTCCGGCCTTATATTAACGTTGCTATGGCAATTAACTCCTCATAGCATTTATTCCTCCTCTAGAGATCCCATTCATGCGCCGGAAATTAATAAACAGAGAGGTGGCCTAATGAATGCTCTCTGCCCTTACTTCATTAGCCATCCGGGAAAGCGGCTCTAACAAATACGACTACCTATTCGGAGGATAGCTCTCTGTGGGCCGTGTCTTCATCTCGCTACACCTTTCTTTCCCCTTCAAATCATCCTATTCCATCGCCATCTCTCAGGGCCGGCCATTTCGCGTGATAGCAACGTTGGTGTAATGGCGCTGGGAGAATTCGACCGCGATGAAGGGTGTGTAGGCGGAGGAGGACGCGAGGCTAATTAATAAGGGAGGGTCCCATGCGTCCTCTGGAACGGCGGGAATTCTACTTCAGGGAGGAAAGGGTGGAGGAAGTACTGGGGATATGCGGGAGGGAGTGTAGTAAATAGGAGAGGGAGGGAGATGAAAAGAGCAAGGTTTCAAAGGAAATTGATTATCAACAAGGGAGGAGGGAGAAATGGAATTTATTCCAGTTTCGAAGAGAAAAATGCGCCGCTAAATGGAGTACCTGAGCAATTAAGCCGAAGTTCATTTGCTGCTAAATGATCGGTGATGAGAAAGAACTCGCGGTGCCGTGTATGCGTGGCGTGATGCACGGCGTATGCATCAACATTTTTTTCTGTTAATTGCTCCGCGTTACTTAAATGACGTGTGAGGAATGCTTTCATAAAATTTATTTTCTTCTCAGTTTTATTATCCTGAAATGTTTTCTTTCAGCTCCTTTTCGATAGCGAAGTACTTTTCTTTTATTGTATAGGGATACTACTTAATGAGTTAAATAACGTTTACATGATGTATGACAAAATAGTTTCATACTAGTTTTTATACCTTTTAGAAGAAACTGCTCATTTATTTTCTAAATTTATTCTATCAAAATTTTGTTCGAGAATATAGTTTGGTATACTATTCTTTCGATCCTTCAAACAGTTATTGCCAGTATTTGCTAGGGTGATGATGAATATAATGCACCTTTAAAGTAGAAAACATAGAAAACTAACGTTTAGGCTCCCGGAGAGCCAAGTTTGCTTTGTTGAAAGTGATACCGGGTTTGACTGCCGGAGGGAGCCCATATGTGCAAAGTGACCTCAACTTTCGAAGCACTTTCAATAACACGACTACTAACTACTACGTTCTTGCAAATGTTTAGCAGTTAAGGCATATAAAATTATGCCATCAAATTACGAAAAGGGAGAGTAAGAAACTCGTAGCAAATAGGAAACGTGTTNCCTGAAAGAAAAAAAGAAGATAATCAACTCTCCTGTATAGGTTTTGTGATATAATGAACATTAATAAGGATTGTTGTATCAACGAATGTTCTATGTATGAATGATTTTAAATAAAATTAGTAGTTATCAAAGTAAGTGGTCGATGCCCAAAACTATAAAAGTTAAAAGTTTATCCATTCATCTAGTAAACAGCATGAAGCAAATTTTTGAGAAATTCTCAGATATTTCTTTTCTCTTGAATCCAATATTACCTCATGTAATAGTTCACAGATAATGACTGAGATAAAGAAAACTCAGTGACTTTCATATTTACCAATGATAAGCCTGTTTATTTGTAGCAATGTAAAATATAACAATTCAAATAATTGCAAAGGAGAAATAAAGGTCTCAATAAGTGCCGAACTTTCTTAATTTATATTTTTAAGTTATGTCCCCCAATATTAAATCCCATCAAAACTTTGGATTTAAATATAACTTTTCATACCTTACTATAATAATACTTTAACTTAAATGACATAATCCACTTTTATTATATGTCTCTTTTGAGTACTAAATACATACGTATCTTCGTGCTGTTACCACAAGCCACCAGCTGACTCAGAAGATCTTTGCTTAAGGCGGCTAATGGCAGCTATCCAAAAGCCTAGTCCCAGAATACCGTTAACAACATAATCCATCAATTCCTTGTTCTAAAAAAAAAAGGCCGCGAATACTGATGTGATGTTTTTTTTCTCAACAATATTATGTTTAAAGTTCGCCGATGTCTAGATCAGCACTGAATAGCAGGATGAGATGTTCCGGATATTCAACAGGAAATACGGAACCAGGTAGGGAAACTTTTAAAATCTTTCATGAAAACAAAATCCAATTTTCCCTTTGACCGTTTCATATTGTTGGAAATGAGTCAGGCGAGATACAGTGAACTTATTGAGGCGATCCCTATGGTCCGTTGACTGCAAGTTCATTCATCTCTAGTGACAGAAATCAAGGATGGTTCTAAAGTTGGAAGTGTACATTAAGTATTGTGTAAAATGAACGTAATAATACAATCTCTCCATTAAAAATCATAAAATATTTAGAGATACGTTAGACATAAATGTGTATTATCATTAAGTATTTCCTCAAATACTCAGATATTTAAGAAAATCAAAAATCTAAAAATAAATATCTACGCTTCGTGAGCAAATCGGCCAGTAGCTATGAGGAAAAATCACGTTTATATGCTAACGTCAGATCGGCATTTTTGCAGGTTATCTATTGAACTAGTGTTATCGATTTCTTCTGGCATGACTTTGTGGTAGGTCTCCACAATGTAAAACAATCTAAATTTACCTGTACCACGAAAAACAGTTGTATTGGTAACCTAGGTTTCGACGCGTCGTGTCATCATCAGGCACAAATTAAAACCATTTTTCGTGGTACAGGTAAATGTTTTATCATTTCATTGTTTTATGTTATTGAACTCATAGAAAAGGGAAAATAACGTAACCAATATTTATTAAATATCTTTGATAACTATTAATTATGTTAATTTCCCTGTTCCACGCATTTGTAAAATTTACGCATACGCTGCGAAAATAACAACAAACCACAGTTTTGTCAAAGAACATTTCCCGAATCAGTAGCTACAACATTCAGTCACTTTTCTCACTGGGTACATGAGCATAGTGTTACGGAGAAAGCAATGAGAATAAACCAGAAAAAAAGAATATTGGATTAACGGCAGCAATGTTAATTCTACATGTCGCGGCGACGTGACGGAAATATTCCCGCCCTCCTCCCTTCTCTGTGAGATTATTTGAATTTATCAATCGCCAGCCGGAAATTTCCCTTTGAGCCTCCGTATTCGAAAGTTTTCCTCCCCGAATCGATCGTATTAACATTAGGGGCACGTCTCTAAGGTTCCATCCAAGCGTCCCTTTATCCCCCTCTCCCTTTAGATCCACTCTTTTATCCTGCCTCCGCATCCGTCTTTTTTGCCCAATCCCTTTACCCCTGCTCCGGAATTCACCCCGCTCTCCCGTCGTGCCCCTCCCGTGGAAAACCACCCGGGATATGCGGGAGGGAGTGTAGTAAATAGGAGAGGGAGGGAGATGAAAAGAGCAAGGTTTCAAAGGAAATTGATTATCAACAAGGGAGGAGGGANAAATTTCCCTTTGAGCCTCCGTATTCGAAAGTTTTCCTCCCCGAATCGATCGTATTAACATTAGGGGCACGTCTCTAAGGTTCCATCCAAGCGTCCCTTTATCCCCCTCTCCCTTTAGATCCACTCTTTTATCCTGCCTCCGCATCCGTCTTTTTTTGCCCAATCCCTTTACCCCTGCTCCGGAATTCACCCCGCTCTCCCGTCGTGCCCCTCCCGTGGAAAACCACCCGCAAGAAGCGGAGATAGAGCGAGAGAAATTGCGTTGTCACGGGAAGGCCTTATTTATCGCGACGCAAGTGAGGAGATACGACCGCGGTAGAGCCGGAGCAGGGAGGGAGAAGGGGGGGGGAGAGAATGGGGGCCCAACCGGAGTAGAAAAGAGGAATAAGGGGATCGGAAGAAAGGTTGAATTAGAAAATAGTGCCCGTAAACCGCTCGGATAAATATTCCACGAAAGGAGGGAAAAAATTCTTAACGATTCCGTTGACACCAGATTCCGCATTACTTTCCAAATCTTAATGAGTTTTCGGGACGCGAGGTGAATTTCGGATTTCGTAAAAGTGATGGAGACAAAAGGGGTGAATTAAGATTCCCGTGAGTCGGTGACGAGACGATTCGGCATGTTGAATTTGCGGCAGGTTGTTATTTTTTAGGCCGGGGGAAACGTGCCGTTAAAGTATCTCTTTGCATTTAGTTTGATGGGAGTTGAAGTGTTACGGCCGCTCGAGATTGCATGTGGATTGCTCTTGAGGAATGATAAAGGCTTCTTAACAGGTCTTCATCCGTTTCATCCTTGTAGTGATCCACGGGAAATGGCGGGAATAACGAATAAAGGGTTATTTCCTTTTGAACTGGGTCTTATGCTAATTGATCGATACCTTCAGTTCATGAATCTTAAATACGTTATTATAGAGGAAAGGAAGGGAAACTTAATTCAAATGTCTAAATTTTCCGTTTTAAATCCGTATTTTCCTTTATAGACCATAACAATGACAAAGATATAATTCGTAAGGTATTTAAAACTTTTAGATCGTAATCTGATGTTGTGTTTGAAGAACGAATAGACTTAAAGTTGCCACATTTCGATTTGATATCGGAATAAACAAGTCAAGAAACCGATTGAGGAATCACTATCCTCGACACTGATAAAGAATAATTGTTTTTAACATAAATATTAATTCAACAACACTGTACTGTTTATGCAAACAGGGCACGAATGGATTGATTTCCTTTCCCTATAAGTTAACAGTCTTTTATCGTAAAAGATATTTAAATAATTTATAGATATTTATATTTCCTGTTAAAATTATAATGATATTATACTTCAATAAAATTCTAAGGAATGTCTGCATAAGTACGAGCATGAAAATCAGAACGTTTTATATTTTGTCCAGAAATTAGAAATTTACCTTGCGATATGATCTCTGAACAATGAGGTATCCTCGCTAAGAACTCTGAATTGGCCTACCTGAAAGAAAAAAAGAAGATAATCAACTCTCCTGTATAGGTTTTGTGATATAATGAACATTAATAAGGATTGTTGTATCAACGAATGTTCTATGTATGAATGATTTTAAATAAAATTAGTAGTTATCAAAGTAAGTGGTCGATGCCCAAAACTATAAAAGTTAAAAGTTTATCCATTCATCTAGTAAACAGCATGAAGCAAATTTTTGAGAAATTCTCAGATATTTCTTTTCTCTTGAATCCAATATTACCTCATGTAATAGTTCACAGATAATGACTGAGATAAAGAAAACTCAGTGACTTTCATATTTACCAATGATAAGCCTGTTTATTTGTAGCAATGTAAAATATAACAATTCAAATAATTGCAAAGGAGAAATAAAGGTCTCAATAAGTGCCAAGTTTCGCCTTAACATTTCGTTACAAACAACTCGTAGTGAATCAGAATTTTCAGTGATATGTTGTAGATAAAAAATTTTAATGTATTAACATTACACTGCACATTTAACACATTTTAAATATCAATTCTGCACATTTAACACATTTTAAATTTCAATTCGTACATAAATCTATCTTCTGGAACTGTTTCGGCCTTAGCGAATAAATTAGTCCGAATTTTGGGTGGTCTAAAAAGCCACAGATCGTAGTAAAATAAATGAAGCATTCTGGGAATCATGCCACCCTGAATGATTTCTTAACGGCACCTTTCTTCCTAAGAAGAATTGATTTAGTAGCTGTTTCCTGTTGCCTTGCCTTCAGTTTTGAAGTAGTAGTGAGGATAAAATTTTAAAGATACCAAACTTTTGCTTAAGAATGGTAGCAATCGTGAAGCCCTTCTTCTGTCATGGAAATATAATCTTTCAAAACAGCATCAAGACATTCTTTCGCACGAACACCATAACTTTAATGAAGTATGTAATTTATAAATTTAGTGATAGGAAACAAAATATGTAACGATTTCCTGACAACTTCACAGAAATATTACTTAAGCTTTCATAACTCACTTTAAATTTTCACAACTTACTTAGTGAGCCACTTAACTCATAATCTTCTATACGTTAGGGCTCACGGAAAGCTAACTGAAAAACCCGTTCGCCTTTAGTGAAAGCGATCCCGGGTTCTATTCCGGGCGGGACACATACGTGCGAAACGACTGTAACTGTCGAAGCACTTTCAAAAATACTACTATTTCTATATTTTATCAGCTGGGATACTTGACCACTTTATTTCATTATTATCTTCCCAATAAGTTATCGTGTACAGAGTTATAAATGTAGCCATCAAAAGCAAATGAGTTTTCTTTACTGATGACATTTTAGAGCAGTTACGAATTCAACCTCGGCCCCTTTCATTCCCACCATCTTATCTAGATGTTATTTTATGCAGATAACCACAATTTAATGCGCACACGCATTGCAGATGCATCATTTATAATATTCCAGCTGAAAAAGGGAAATGCAGGCGTTTTCATATCATGTTTCTAAAATTTTTCCAGCTAGATATGGTGGGTGACATTTTATCTTTCATCAAAACTTCAAAGTCAGCAAATGAGACAACAGTGGTATCATGATGGATGAAGGGGTCTTAGTATACTAACTTTTCCCGGAAGCAGGTGCTGTGGTTAGGCTTTTGATTGGCGGAGAAGAAGTTGGTCGGGGTCGCTGTGATGGCCTTTCAACTACTTCGTGTGTTTCAGTCAGGTGTGTCTGAGCACCGGTATGCCGGGATCGCATCTTCTCATCCTTCACGCTCTTATCCATTCCTTTAACGCTGTCATTCAAACATTTACGTCTAAATTCCTATCTCTCTGATGCCATATGCTCGCTCAGTTAATTCCTGATTCGCCTAAGGAAAAATACTAAGAGGAGGATGGGTACTCTTCGTGCTAGAGAGGAAATTTTTCAGTCAAAAAATCCAAGGTATTCTTTCAAGTATAGTCTCCATGAGGAAGAAAATTTTGACAAAGACCCTAGACGTTTTGACTTTCAAGGATTTTCAATTCCAACATCTCTCCTATTCTATTTTTGTTCTCTTTTACGTCCAACTAGTACTGAAAAAGCTTATAGCATACGTTGCAAAAATTATGTACTAAAATAGAGCTTCTTTTTACGTCCGTAAGCCTGAAGACTGATTTGATCCTCAACAAATGAACCATTAGCAACAAAAAAGCAATGTGGAGGGAATGAAGCACAGCAGGAAATGTGAGGAGTGAGGTCGATTTTCCTTGCTTGACTATAATGCTTTGAGTTAAAACAATCCACCTAAGTGCGGCATAATGACTTGAGGAACAACACTTTTCACGGAATCCAAAAAATTGCCACTTGTCAGCATTACTCATTTCTCAGTAACTCTTATGCTTATTTAAGATAGCTATGAGCAAGACTGGGAAAAATTAACGCAAAGCTACTTTGTACTCGTGTGTACTAAAATACGAAAGATGGAAACAATCCATCCATCAAAGTATAGTAACAGCAATGAAAGTACGAACGTTAATGCAACAAAAGAGATTTAACCCTTAAAAATCAAAGGTTCAATCCTACATTTTCCACTAATTCCCCCTTTGCTATTATTTTTAACTTAAGTATTACTGCGGAAAAATAATACCACAATGATTGCATATATTTCATACGTGCTTGAGCTGCGCCAAGCAGAAGTTTCGGGCGGACAAAATTTCACCTTTGGTTCATCTGAAACTTCCCCACTTGCCCCCATTCCGCCAAATCTGACCTTCTTACCTGTCTTTCCTCAAACGCATACCCCGACAATAAACACCTGTGGGTGGCCATACAGAAAAAATCGACTCTTCGAGAAAGAAATTGCACAGCGTTCTTACTCCCTTTACAACCTAGCCAAAGTGGCAAAATGAAATATAAAACACTCCAATAGCGCAAAACGTCCTCATTAGGTTTGAAAGACTAAACAACGAATATTGGCCGGCTATGTCGACTCGAAAACACCCGAGAGCGCCATTACGCTCATGAAGCAGGTCCCTGAGCGATATTACCACGTCTCCCACAACCCTCATATCAGTTCCTTTTTACAGTTGGCCCCCTTCCCCCCGCAAAGTACGTGGCCACACCCACCCGCGCACCCATCCCACGACACCTGAGCGCCACCCCGCCCGTCGCGACCACCAACGGCGCTCTTTATCGAAAAGTTGCGGGCGAAAAGGATTTGGGAGATGAAGGATGAAACTGCTGCAGAGGCTGGGTGGCGTTGAGATGGGGAAGATTCCTTGCGAAGGATCCGGGGGAGAAAAAGGGGATGAAGTAGCGAAACGCCGGCGGGGGAGGGCCCCCGGAACGGTGGAGCAAGGAGGTCGTTTTCTCGAATATTAAAGCACATAATTCAGAATCTAGTATGAAGGAGTGGAGTGAGGGATGGAGCGGGAGGGTGTGGTGAGGATGGGAGCGGGGAGGCGTGGGTGGGGCGGGAGTGGGGGCGGAGGCGTCGTGAAGAGATCGGAGGCGTTGGAGATACGGCAGGGAATGGGACTCGGTCTGGAAAGTCTTTGCAGAGCCAGAAGAGGAATAAAGAAGGAAACTATCTGATTAAATAAAGTTTTAAAATGGCAGCCTTCCCACTGATACGATAACAAATGATTCAGCTACACATTAAGAGGGAGATGGATATTTATGAGGAAAGATGGAAATAAAGTCCTGCTCTTGAGATGATATTCGGTTAATAATGAATTTGTTACAGCGCAATGGTAGTGAGGTTTAATGGTAAAATGTAATGGTAATGGTAAAATGTATTTTAATAGATAGAAAATGGACATCTCTCGGTCATTGTGGATTAATTAGTATCATTTTGAGATTCAATATACTGCATTTCATACGAATCAATGATGTATAACCCAGTTTCTAATCTCTTCGTAATCATGACAGAAATATTTGCATGAATTTGCATGACAAATATTTCCAATTCTTACACTAAATCACCTTGATAATAATACAAAATTATTCTTCGTGGTACTGAATAGCCCGACATAGGTTTTACTTCTTCATAACTAAGTCAGTGATAATTCGTAAAATATTCAGCAATGATAAAGTTTTCAAGTTTAAAGTATCTCATGGTGATTCTGAAACACATAAAAGCATAATAATGTTTTAAATTTATCTTCTCAATGTATGGCTGATGTTGAAAAATGTAAAAAAAAATGCTCAACGACTCTGTAAAGTAGAGATAGTCATTCAAAATTTTTTTCGGAGAAATAATTACAATAAAAGATTGTTCAGAATATTGTGAACTTAGTGCTTATTTTCTTCTGCATCAACGGTTGGTAATAACCGTAACAATATTTTTAAGAGTTATTGACATTTTGATGGTTACGTTTAATGCTTTTCTCGCATTTAAGAAGTCGAACAAGACATTACTCATCGGTTATATGAAACGTTTCAGAAATTGATGTTTCTACGACCCCGATGATTCTATGTAATTTTTCTCTGCTCTATAATCTTCGTAACTTATTCAGAGCCGATGCTTCCCTTAATCAATTCCGTAATCAAGTACTTGCGCATTACTGGCTCATCATTAGGCCACAAACTACTCACTCGGAACCAATCGCGGCAGCCGCAATCACCCATTCCACTTCTGCAAAACCGCTTCTTCCCCTTCCACGGAATTCGAAACTGCCTAGCTCTGCAATGCTCTGATTGCTCGTAAAATATTTTCCGAGAGGGTGAGAAGGAAATTTTAGGGAGGAGAAGGTTACTCTTAAGGGAGTGTGCTGCAGCCTTGGAAAGAGTTCATTCCGACTTTTATCTCCAGTGGAATATCTCGACTCTAAGGTTTTGCTACACTTACAGTCTCCTTGATTCATTTGAATTCCTGTAGTCTCTTTCTTGGCATTTCCGGATGTGATCTCGCTAATAAGCGCATATAGCTAAACGTCTTTTTAGGAATACAAATCTTTTGATAATTTAGAGACTCGCAAAGGACTTTTTTGCGTGTAATGATAATCTTGACTCATTTTCAGCTGGAGTACCGAAAGAGTTCGAGGGATTCGATTGTCAAAAACTGAATCATCGGACTGAAATAAATATATAATACACGAAAAAGGTTTGTGTAAGGAAGGAAACTTACATTTTTATGCAATAGCATTTTTTCCATTTCTCATTTTGAAAATTAAGGAAGCGATGTGAAAGGTCCTCACAAATCATTTCTCGATTATTTTAATGGGAACGAAATACCGGTTTGTGGATGCAATCCTTTCTGTAACTGGTTTCAGTACTCAAAGGTTTATATTTGGGTCATAATATTGGCTAACTCTTCAATACTATTTCAACTATTTCAGTAATCAATGATTTTATTTGTCGAAATATAGCCCTTGCAAATAATAGTCAGATTAAATAAAGATTTTTTGAGAAAGATTACAGTCATTTAATTACTAAAGATATTTACTGAATATATTGTAATACACGTTTTTTTAGGCTGTGAATTCCACCGAAGTAAGCATTCGTCGAAGTATAATCATCATATTTTTTATGCACTTATTCACTTTTTGATCGCTTATAAATTACCTTATAAATCCTCACAAAAATTGCGGAATGATTGAGAATGTATAGTAATTCTCAAAAATATCATGATTTCTTTCATAAATTTTAATACATCTTTCAGAGAAATTGTTTGCGCATGACCTCTCCAATAGCCTCCTATTAGAAGAGCCTTAAAGGGCTGCAACCAGTACGATACGCATATTACTTTCCACATAAAGAGATCGATTGATTAAAAAATAAGCGAAAACCAAATTTTAGCACCTCAAGAGAAAATTTGTCTCTTCTAAAAATTTCCATGCAACTAAGCCATTTATAACTTAATTTTATAGCAGATGGAACACCGTAGTAAATGCTAGGGCCTTTAAGATGTAGAAGATGTTCATGCTTTCGATTAATATGATGACATTAATACAAATTACTTATATATCTTACTAAGAAATGCTCGTAAACATGTGTAAGAAAAAATCGGAATTTCATTCGATTTGAAGACTTGATTATTTATCATATAAAATTTTCTAAGAACTGATAGTTAAAAAATATTTTCAAATACGAAAATAAACCCTGACATCCACATATCGAATTTTTCAAAATCTATAACATGTTTAACGTCGATCCGAAGAACTAGGCCGTAAGCAAAGCTCATTCTTACTCTTCCCAAAATCTTAGTGAGACGTTCCATACACTGCATAGAGTTACGACATACACAAAGATTTATATTTGTAGCTGTATTGACATAGCTCCTGCTCTACAACATAAAATGACAGACATTCACTAATATTTATGGTCTAACATAAGACATTGGCAGATCCAGGGCGGCATCTCCTTTCCCCTTTGATAACTCTGCAATACTAACAATTAGCCTAGGGTCTAACGAGGAGCTTAAACTTTAATCAGTTCATGAAGTTTTTTCACGTTCAAGATACATCCAATACACATATCACGACAAAATTGTATTTCCAGTAATTCTCTAGAACCGTTCTTGGTCTCTAATCATGGCAGTACAAATGGTTTTCAAAGTAACTTCATATTAATGGATGTATAATTAAACTAATTAAAATTTATCGAACCACAATTACCAGAAAATATTTTATTTATGACGACGGAATTTTTATTTAACAATAACGATGAGTAATTCCAGGTGACAAGAGTATTAAGAGAATAGTTGTCGCTGGTACGTAAAAATTACTTGGGTGGCGTTATCAGATCCCTTTTTAATCAAAGCTTTTCCCAAATAAGCATACAATGATAGCTTTTACGTTTATAGTAAAAATTAAGGAACTATCTTTTGACTATGAATTTACTATTCACCAATCCTAGAATGTATAAACAGCAAGGAAGAATAGGCACATATCTACCTATCAGCAGTGGAGTTAATTGCAATGTGATCTTAGTAAATCAAATATTTCTGCGGAATAAATAATTTTTCTAAGTTTTCTTGGACTACTTGACATAATAATGTAAATCTATGTAATTTTCTTAATGAGATATGTCAGCAAATTTGAGTTGTGTGGTCCGTATGTACGAACGGACCCTGCAAATACAATCGCGTTTAATAAGGGGTGAATACATTGTGCAGTCAGTTTTCTTCCTTGGAAATTGTTAAATTTTGTTCGCGGAATAGCTAACTCTAGAATCTATTTTCCTGATGTTTCTCGCAGCATCTGATAATTTTATGTACCGCGGGGTAATGATAGGAAACAAATTACGGATTGATTCTGGAAATAATATTTCTCAATAGAAGAGAACCGAGGGTGACAATAAAAATTTAGTGATATTTAACAGCATATAACTTTCAGCCATTGGATAGGGGTATGGGTCGAAATTATGATCGAGTTTGATCGTGAATTATATCATCAATTTTACGCTAAGAGGAGATCTTATCGTCAAGCGTTAAAACCGCGCAAAATTTATACCCAAAAATATTTTCAAATGAGAAATTTACTAGCCTTCTCGAAATACGGGGACTGCGAAACTTAATCGGCGTGAAATTCTAAGAAGGATGACTATTTCGCAAGCCCGTACAAAAATCCTTTTAAACTCATAGCCCAGCTTAAGATTTCCTCGTGCGCGATCTTGAAGCGCCTGCATCAAGTGCGCGGGTTGAAATCGAAAAAAGACCCTCTTTCATCCCCATTCCCCCACACCATCTTCCGCCTTCTTTCCCTCACCCCCTGAGCGCCTTGGGCAGCCATAAAAGAGGGAATCGCAAGAGAAGAAAAGGAAGGAAAAAGGGGGGGCTTTTGAAGCGGGCGGAACTGCCTTGGGGTCCACCCCTCCTTCTTCAAAGAGATCCGAGCGGCCATTGGTTCGTACCTCAGGTGACGTCATGGGAGGGCGGATGAGGTACGACCGAGAGGGTGGTGTGAGGACCGGCTGAGGAAGGAGCTGAGGGTGGTGTGGGGAAGAGAGGATCCTTGGGAAGGTGGCAAGAGGAGAGAAAAGGTGGGAATGGAGCAGAAGAGGGCCGTCTTTACTCCTTCCCTCTTAGAAGTTTAAGCCGACTTCGCCAGGGTGCAGCACCAATTGTTTCTTCGCCCGAGTCGTAGTCAACAACGTTCTCCCGTTTGCATTACGTTCTTTGCCCCAATAATTCGATTGCAGATAATACCACGTAATTCATTAGATCATTATCATTAATCAAAATCCTAATGTGTAATTCAAAACCGAGTTAATTCATTACAAAGAAAATGTTTGTCGTTATTTTAATTGCATTGTGTATTTTCCTGTTTTCTTTTCCGCCATCCACAATTAAAAATGGAATAAATTCAATCGAAGAATTCAAAAGAAGAAGAGAAGCAACCACATGCTTGCTTGTGGTTTCTCTTGGCCTGATGATGAACAAACAGTTAGAAACCGGTCGCAAATAAAGCTCTTTTTTGTAGAATTCGCTTAGTTATTTTACCATGCTTCCAAATGAAAAGTAATTTCTCCACCCCCACAAGCCCACTAAGCGTAAAAACGAAATAAAAACATTAAATAAAATTTATATCTATTCATCGAATAAACCAAGATTAATAGAAGTAAAAGACTGTTAAATCCAATTTTAATGACATTTTCACATTTTAGGTTTAAATTATTGGTCTCAAATGCAGTTATTAGTACTATTATTTAAGAGACATAGACTTACATTATTAGTACTATTATTAAAGAGTAAGGCTTGCCCAAATTATTAGCGAAGTCGTTTATTTACTTGAAACCGTTCTTATTCTTGGATTTAATTTCAATTTGCATTAAACCTGCTATGCTCGCGAAAAGATGTTTCGAAAGTAAACGTATTTCTCCATCTTTAGCTGTCGGAAGGCTGCCTCCAATTCATTTAATGACGTGATATTAAAACTTTTTTATGCTTTTATTTACGGAAAAAACAAAAAAAAATCGTAGACATTCATCCGAGGTCTTTCTGAGAACTTCTAGCCTTTTGTGCCAACATATAGATAATTATGGAAGCTGAAGGCTAAGATTATAATTAAAATAACATATTGTTCATATAATTTAAAATATTTATCTGGTTTAAACGGCCAAGAAAGAAATGAATCAAAACTGAATTGAAAACTCATGCATGTATTAATATACCATAAATTGATTTGACATAGACAAACCAATTGCTCTTGCAAAAACTGGCCATACTGCTTCTAAGTCATATATCAGTTGATCCTACAAAAGGGTTAATAAACGATGTAGATAAAAGTAAATCTAAATAAGTTGGAGACCCAAAAAAATAAATAAAAGATAAAAACCTTATTCTCCCTAATTCCCCCGTATATCCTCGGCAATCGTAATTTTCCCCTGATAACGTAAGCTAAATATTTGCGAACTTCTTAAGCCCGAGAAAGCAAGATAACATTACATCGAGAAAATAGCACGCACTTACATGGATCCTATTTTCGCCCAAGTTATTGGATCGTCTTACGGAGGTCGACGCCGGAGAGGGAGTATAAAAAAATAGGGAATGAATGACGGCGCACGCGGGCCTAATCGCACGCTCGAAGACGTAGTGTAGAAGCAATAAGATTATTGGAGTGAAGGGCCCCCGGATGATATGCTGGGATTACGCGCCGAAAGAAAGACCTCATTTTATGCTAAGGAAGCTGTTGATATGCGGACCTGCAAGCCTCCGCCCGAAACAACACTTGGAGCGCTGGAAACGTAGAGGAACGGGGGCGGAGGTGGAGGTGGGCGTGGGTAACGAAACTTTGAATGTGAAATTAATATTTATAGCCGTTAAGAGATGCAAATGCTCTGTCGGGGAATGCCGAAGTGAGGAAGGCGAAGAGGGTAGCAGTTAGAGGAACGGAGGCGTTAGACTTTGGAAGAGTGGAAACGGATTAAAAGGAGAGATTGGATACGGGTGAGGAGGATGGGGACGGGTTGTCGGTAGAGAATATAAAGAGCCTCTTAAGAAGCAAGAAGAAGTGAGTTTTATATTGAAGGGAATATGTAATTAAATCAGGAGAAGCTGAATTTTAATACAAGGAGCGTGCAGCGAAGGGTAGGCTGGGGAGGGGGCATTCCTTTTCAAACATAATTGGAATTGTTTTTATGAAATAATGAAAGAACGTTCTAAGAACTTCGTTTGGACTCAATTCCCCTATTATATTTATCATCGTATTATTAATTTACAGTGACAAATTTTATTTGGTACTTTGCGAACAAAAGAAGATAATGTCAAACCGATTAAACTTCTTTCTTTTTGAATTTTATTCCTAATAAATGAGATTTCAGTGAGAATTCACTGTATATTTTAAATTTTTTTGACTTTCTATCTTCCTCTATCCCATTCTGTGAGTTAAACGTATTATCTATTAATGTATGGAAACAATTAAATCACCGAAATTTTAAACGAGTTTCACATTTCCCATAAGAAAGCTGAAAATATGGAAATCGATTTCACAGAACATGAATAAATGCTAATGTTAGAAACGTATCAGAATTAAATATTTAAAGACACTTAAACGTATGTACCTAAATAACCAGTCTGAATGTATTTTAACGAAATACTCTCATTTTTTGTATTCTCCCTTAAGAAGTTCCCCTCTATCTTTACCAATCGCACAGGACTAATTCCTTTTTACAGCTTACGAAATTCCTCTTTTTGCAGACATTATCTTAGTGTGGCATTTTAATTTCGATACTAAGCACTGTAATAGGAGCTTGATGGTACATAATTGAGCGATAAAAGTACAAGCGATTTCATTCATTCTTGTTTTGAACGAATGAAAATTGGAATCCCTCCTTCATCGTCGTTTACAAATTTTGTAGCATTAGGTTCGCATATTCAGTCGTCAAAATAATGTATTGGAAATTAGTAATTATGTATCATTGCAAGTGTAAAGCAAATAATTCAATAAATTATCTCGCAAATAAAACTATTTGAAGCCTCATAAAGATGTGGAGAGATTATTATAGTGGTGGTCAAGCAACGACAGTAAGCGCATTTTTCCATTAGTATTCGGTCATTAAACCTTCATTTATTTCAAGTAGACTAAATTGTTGTAGAGTAACAACGTCCCCAATTCGCTTTATTACACTAGGAATATATTGTAATAAGGTTGAATAAGCAACAGTGGGTTCAATATGAAGATACAAAAAGTAATTTACCTTACATGTGAAAAAGTATGGGTCTGTGAAAAATCGTCTCTTAGGGAGTACCAATGTATTTATAACGTAACCTCCTGGATCCGATGCTGGATAATGAGAAATGTCGAGAGGGATTTATGGGACCGGTATCTTCCCTCCATATCTCACTCTGGCAGGAGTTTGCTTTCGGAATAAAGGGACAAAAGACAGTGCACGCGTTCAAGGCACAGATGGGACTTCTGGGACGGGTGCTGACTCTTTTCACCGGGAACATGTTGTTGCAGACGATGGAATATCATACGGAGTAGGGGACCAATGCTACTACGTGAGAATGGAGAGAAGGAGTGTCTTCAGATATCTCGTAATAGTAAACTAGAACTAGAGTAAGCATTAAGACGGCTGCAGCCATTTAGCGGAAAATTCATGGTCGCTTTTAGAAAGCTTATGAGTTCAGATGATCCTAACCTAAATTATAAAATGATCTTGCTCTCAATATAATCCCCTTTTAAGTCAATTTACTCTCTATTGAAGAAGTTGCGTAATCGCAAATGACAAAAGTTTGTCCTTCCTCCAATTAAAGCAAATGAAAACTGATACACAGTGAAGGAACGTACAGCATTTTATCTTGCGCTAGCGCAGCGACTTTTTCTAAAGGAATTGGAAGGAAATATACTTTGTAGATATTAGTTTGCGCCCAGAAAAACCCAAAGGCTTAACGAAGGTGGATACGTCTCTTGGAAATCGAGCCCACAATCCCACTTTCCTGGCGGATGCTTGCAGCAATTTAGCGAAAGCTCATTGAGGACCGTGGCGGTGATAGCTGCCGCTAATTTGGAGTCACCTTTCACTTATCCTAAAGTATCTCTGAAAGATGGTTTGAGGCATTTTCTAAATTCAGTAGCGCGTCTAGGCTTCTCCGACCCAGTTTTAGAATAATTGTAATATAATTGTAACTGCATTTAAATAATTCACTGGCTTCTACTTTATTTCATTATTTTCTTTTATATTTAAGTCGCGTTTTCGGAAAGAATGGCATTAACTTCAATGATAAACTTTAAGGAATTATTTTATTAATTTTATCTGAAACATACGACTTTGCTGAAAGATATATAATTTCAAATTAAAGAAAACAATTATGTTCGATGAAACAGAGTGAATGTGAAATAAATAGTAACTGCGAAAAGTTGAAGGGATAAACATTCAGTTGCACAAAGAATGACTCAGTGCAGTAGGGGCAGTAATGATGAAGGAATTATAAACTTCTCTGACAATGTTGAACAACGACATAAAGATATTCTTACCGTCACTTCATAAGTTCTCAAACAATGTATGTACATTAGGCTCATGCAATGCAATGGAAATGCAGATTATAAAATATGATAGACCATGCCGCTTTACGCAAGGATTAGAGTTAATTTAGCGATCCTTTTGTGTAACGAGCAGAAAGATTCCTAGAGTGGAATTTTCCAGATACATCTTTATTCGGCTGTAAGATGATTTTGAATGAAGATTTAGTCAGATTTTACTTTCTTCGTAGTCAGAAAATCCTTGACACTAGCCAATTCGTAAAATGGTTTAGAGGAACTGAAAATACATTTTAAAATATATATTATCTGATCTTAATCTATCCTCGTACATTATTTCATCATACCGAATCCGAAACATCAGGTTCCGTTTCTCTTCGTCATTTTCAAAAATCTGAGGTGCTTAAGGATTAGTGAGGGTGATTCCAATTGATGAAATTTATTTTAAATAATTGGAAATATTGCTTGATATTCTTTCTTTGCCTGAAACTGAGGCTAAATTTTCATCGGCTTACATCTGAAAGATGGAGATGGAGAGGAATATTTTTAAGAAAAATCACGCCTGGGAAAAAAGTATTCGTCATATTTATCAATATAGTAATCAAGAGAAAATTCTGTACGTGAGCATTTCTACCTCATGATTTCCAGGTATTGCTGGGAAAATTGAAATCCCTTGCCTTTGGTCAAGAACTTGAAAAATATGGTTCATATAGAATTATCCATGCGCTAGCTGCAATGAAAATTTGCGTAATCAAACCTTTAAGACACGCTTGCAAATCCCGAATTCCAATGCTTTTGGAAAAAGTGGAATGCTATTCCAAAACACATACCTAATCAAAACATGGTTTTATATATTCATCTGAACATCCTTCCAAGTTTTAATGGACTTAAAAGTCCTCGAATTACATCTTCTACAAGTGCGATTCTTTTCTCTAGATCATGACACTTCCACATCCGAATTAGAGAACTGAAATCGATCTCAAATTTTCTCGGAACAAGCCTCCATTCCAATTTTTCCTTCGCCCTCATTCGCACGGCAAAGGGGTATTCTTCTCTAATCTCTTCCCCATTTACGGCTTCCAAAAGTGCCATCAGCGCATCGACGAGCGTCTACGGCGCTTGCTGCCGCAGCCGCCCGCTTAGGTGAGCGCCGTTCCCCTACAAGCAATTACAGGAGAAGATGCTCCGCTCTATTCTTTTCCAAAGGCAATTAAAAGCTGCGCGCCGCACAAGGGGAATAGCTACGCAGCACAACGTACAGTGCTAGTAAGAGGCAATAATTCAAGGTAAACCCATTTTCCGGCGACTCAGTCGTCACTTACGGTCCTCCTATATTCTGTCCCCTTCCCTTTTCTGCCCGACCTCCGTATCCTCCCCATACCGTTCTTCATCCATTCAAACCCAACCCATTCCCACCTACAACCTTTCCCAGTCTTCATCCTTCTTGCTGCCTTACCCTTCCTTCTCCAACCCCCAGTGTTCCATCCCTTGCTTTTCTTCTTTTTTTTTAACCTCTCCTCGCAAATATCCATCAATTCTCTTCTTATCTCCTTCTTCCTTCCATTTTCCCTCACTTTTCTTCTGGTCCTTCCTCTTCTTTCCACTCTCAAATCCTTTATCTACGCCCCTTTTCCTATTCGAACAAGCAAAAAAGTACCTTGAGGTCTTAGTTTCGAGTTGCAAAGAGATAGTTTGCTGTTGGTACTGGGATTCATTAATTTTTCATACTTATTCTCTTCCATATGGTGCTTCCTTGCATTGTTTTCGGAAGTAAAGGTAATAAAAGTTACCAACAAGACATTGTTGGGCGAATTATTATCCTGTTGATATCACTTTTACAATTTCAGGCACAAACAACCATGCCCAAACTAGGACTAGAGTATGAGACTTCAAAGTTGCTGCTAGTTCGCAAATCCCTACGATACCGAGGCATGGAAATAGCCGTACTTTTTCTATGCTTCTGTAATACTTTATTTCTACCTGTTCAACCTGCCTTTCAGGATTGCCTTGTTAAACGAGCGTCTCGTAATGCAGGAATTTTTCCTATGTTAAAGTACTTGGAGCAGGGACGATTTGTCCATGGGAGGTGTCTAGATTCATGGAGTAAACACTGTATTGCCTACAATCCAGGGACAGGAATACTTTCACCCAAAATCTAATTAAAATAGAACTTGACTCATTTTAATACGGATACAATGCAAATCCCCAGCGGTGTTTCTATGGCATAATTGAAGGAGGCCATCCTCTTGTATGCTTTCATTCATTGTTGGCTCCGTTCTCATGTAGGGATGGTTATAACCCCCAAAACAACCCCCTTTGGTTACACCTCCGATCTACCAGTCTTAGTTTTTCGCTCCCGTAAAAATGTTTGTTTAACATCGTTCCTATGATTTTCTCCTTTAAGCTGTTTGTTGAAATGTCAGCAATTAATTTTATTTAGGCCTTTTTCAGCGGGCCTTTTTTCGTCGGGAAGTACATTGAGGTCTCAATTTTAATCCGGAATTTAAACTTCGTTTCTATGTGAGGTAATATCCGGACTTATCTGCGTTTATCGCAAACTTGTTATTTGCACCTGTTTCGAACGTCTAAAGGGTGTCCTCCCTTTCCAAAACCCTAAAGATGGTTCGATGTCCCCGTTTACTTGCATGCCAACTTGCGGGTCTCGTTCTGCGTCCGTCCGCTTGTCTTACTTCATGTATAAAAGTGTCTTTCCCCCAATCCCTCTCCCAACCCTCTTCTTACACTTCTCCCCCTCTCTCCACCCCTCCGTCCTCCCACGCTGCATCCGAGAGTCCCATATGGCTCTTTTCTCATTCTTCCGATCCCTTCGGAAACTCACACCCTGCAGTCATCTGCAACTCCTTGCGCCTCCCTTCCCTCACGTACGCAAACACACGTGGAGCGAGAGGACATTACAAGTGGAAGCTTCCCTCCCTTCTAATGCCTCTCTTCCATCTTACTAATTTCCTTCGGAGGGCTTCTCCTTCTCTAAACCCCGTCTGGCGCATTTTCTCTCGTGCCATTTCCCCCATCGCGGGAGAAATGTGCAAGGAAATTCGATTTCCCGTTCAACGATATCTCATGACGGGATTCTCCGCACCGTAGCCTTTTTAGCTGCTTTCCTGCGTTCTCTCTTTTTTTGCCGCCTCCGAGGGAGCTATCGCCGCAGACTATGCTGACGCTCGGGGTATTTTCAAACTGCGTTGCATGTTGTAGCATTATCAAGGAAGAAATCTGAGAAGTTTGATTTCTAAGGTCGAAGTTTCCTTGTTTATGAAGGCTATCGGGGGATGTGAACTTTCCAAACTGGAGTTTTTTTAGAATGAAAATTGATGGAACTGTTTCCAGCCAGCTCTTACCGGACATTTCATTTCTGAAATAATTCCTTATCATACGAAGGAATTTATGGGTGTGCATAAATTCTATAAATAAGAAGTGTTATGCACAACTGAAGAAGGTGACTAAATGTAAGTAAAGGAAAATATACTAAAGACCCTCCTTTTAAAAATTGTTTCTGAGTTACTCGTAGTTTACCTTCTTTTTCTTACAGAGAAAGGATAATTATTTCACTAGAAAAGTAAAATGAAAAAAATGCTAAGAAAATTCCTCATAGAAACACAAGTTATCCAGTCGCCGCATTTCCTAATTTTTCATAGACTATTCTCTTCAAACCAAACTAGCAAAAGAATGCACAATATCATTCTTCGATTACATTTACATTTGACGTGAATGGAAATAACTTAAGAAAATAATGAAGTGGCTAACGGCAAATATAAGAAATTGACCTACTTAAATTAGGTACTTTATTTTACTTGCCTCTAAACAGTAGTAAATTCATTTTCACGTTAATGAATTCGACAGAGCTAGGAATGGAGTAGAGAGGCTATTTCTGAATTGCAATATACAATTTATATTTGTATTATTAATATGAAAATTGAAGGATGTGTTGAATTTACTTACGAAAAGATAGTAAGCATATTAAATTTCAGCTCACGGTATAAACACTACCACAATTTTTATTTCAAAGGAAAAATTATCTTAGCGGAAAAATAATCTTTCCAGGGAATTATTCCTTTGGAACCTCACCGCAGGAGCGGAACGGTCTACCACTTTAGGGAAGGTAAAAAGTGTGGAGCAGAAAATAAAAGTTAGGAAAATATTTATGCCGAGGTGTTAAATCGCCTTAAAATTCGCCTTCGCTTGTATTTCTACTCCGAATCGTGCGGCATAACTCTTTGGGGGCAATTCCACGCGGGACATTCTTCCGTAGCCGCAGCGGAATAAACCGAATTCGCAGCAAATCCCGCCTGCCCCCCTCTGCGGAATGGATTCTAGACAGGGCGTAAAGCGTAGTTGAAACAAAAGGCAAAGGAACTGAGGTCGAGCGAATACATCGCCTCGCAAAGTCCCGCCCTATTTATGATTATTTGGTTCGTGGGGATCGTTAAGGGTGCGCCTTAATGGCATTGGAGCAGCGGGAAGAGGGGCAAGACGACGCCATAAGATAGGGAAAGGGAGGAGGAGGAGGCGGGAATGCAAACCAAGGAAGATAGAAGCGGGCGAAATAAGTTATAAGAGGAGTGGTCCCTTTTTATTCTTTTTAATATTCTTCTCCCCTCTGAGAGTATTCCTAAATTCCACGAGAGCCCCAAAACAAACGCGATGGCGGCTGGTTTGTGATGGGTTCTGCGCTGCAAGAGAACGTGATGGACGTCTCCGAGGAGCTTCCAAGGGGCTTCCAACTGTTCTGAATATCAAGTCCATTACTTCTCCCTCTATGTCCCTTCTCCTCGGATAATATTTGTGAATTCCAGAAACGTTCTGATTTACTCGAGCGGCAACAGCTATTCCACATCGAATAAAGTGAATTAAAGTGATATTCTCCAAATACAACGCCGAAAATGAAGGTTCCTATTTCTGACAAAAATCTTTTATTTTGGAATAGCTCACGCTGGACAGATGGCGTTTCTTTTAATACGTATCCTTTATATAATTTTTATAACTCTAAAGTTTAGTGATATCATGGATATATTTTTCATATTCATTTATATATAAAATAATTTATATGTTATATTTATAAAATGAAATATTTGTTAGGAGGGGCTATAAAAGGGTTCTTTAGTAATTATTCCGAAAATGGGTAAAAGGATTAAGATGACAATAAAATAATAACATGACCTGTTGTAGCTACGTTCATATCATCTTCAACTATTCTGCAATAACAATCAGCATACGTAAATACTTCCTTGAAAAATATGAGACATTAATGTTTATGTACTCATGTTTCAGTGACCAAAGTTTCTACGGTTCTATGCGTTCGATTTAAAAGTTAGGTCAATGAACCTCCAGCTTTGAAGAAATTGCTTGTAATACCTTCGAAGAGGAAAATGTAGATGAATATTAAATTGCGGAGCCTTTCTTATCCTGTAGTTGGATTAAAATGAGGGGTATGACTCCCTGTGAGAATGCAACTAACCTTTCCTTCCAATTAATAGAATAACACGCATTGAAATCTCCAAATTCACGTATTACAAGCAGGTAACTGTAGAGTGATTAGCTGAAATTTATCGGACAAATGTATCCTTTTGGCTTCATGGGCAAGTGTGTGTAACTCAAGGAAACTCTTTTAAAATTGAAACAATTTATCCATAGTAAATATTATACCACGTTAGTGGGGACAACATTTTATGGTAATGAACCTGCCTAACCCTGTGAATACATAAGAATAATTAAGAAGGTAACTTATATGACAAAATTCACTCCAGTGGTAATCATACTTTTGGGCGTAAGGAAACAAATGTTGATACAAAAATCAGTTAATCAATAGGAGGTAGTAAACTGAACCAAAATACCCAGCATATGGCGGAAATTTGACGCAAGATGGAAGTCTTTGAAAAGTTAGAAGATTTAAATAGGGGATTAATTTGCTGGATAAACTTCGAGAAAGCACGTTCAGAGATGATGTAGCAGATATAATGCGTCCACTATGTTACATAGTCCGTTTTGATATTGCGAGAAAGATCAGGGAAATAGATGCCACTAAGAATCGATCAAAGAACTCGTTTTCTCTGCGAACGATTCGCGAAAGTACTCGATTACAGAAATAGAGTCAGGGTGGATGCACCCCCTGCCACACGCCAAAGTCTGCTTGCAGGGTACTTACATAGAGATTACTGGGTTAGGATAATCTCTTACTCGTAGATTGCAATGATTAGTAATTAACCTTAAATTAATATTTATGGAAGCTTTGCTTTCGGTATATCGGTATAGTTCCTGGTAATAAAATTAACTCTTTCAATGAGAAAATTACTCCTCTTCCGTCAATACTTCGATTCAAAATCAAAAATTCCGAAATTGGAAAAGAACGAGGATGTGGAAGGGGACAGCGTGAGCGGAGAAACATAAAAACAAAAAGAAGAAGGAAAACCGAGGGGGGGAAGAAAAGAAAGGGGGAAGAAGAAAATAGGGGTCGCATCCCATACATCGCATTCATTTGTTTCTCTTTGAATTCCGCCTCGAGACGCCGGAGAGATCGTCCCATTTCATTCCTCGCCATACGTCACTTTAACGGCCTCCCCGGAGCACGGGTTCCCTGCATAATCGCCTCTGCCTCCGAGAGCCTCCTCCGCCGTCGCCATCCATCGCGCGCCCTGGGCTAACGAGCCGCAGCGGCGGCCCTCCCCACGCCCTTTCTTATTCCGCCCCAAGAACGCGCCATCAATCGGGAATCGGGCCTTGGGATTGGTTGCTGCTTTAGAGGGTGCCACCCACTCCCAATCCGATAAAACTCATGCTTCCAATCCTTTGGAGACTTACGGCCCCAGCTAAGGAACTCGAGGATAGCGAGTTTCAGGAGACCTTATTACCTGTCTTCCCGAACTCATTAACTCTTGGAAAGTCATTAGAAGGATGGCACATATCTCACGGAGCGAGATGGAAGAGAGGGCACGAGAACTAGGGATGAGACTGATGCTCGAATAACTCCATCTTGTATGTAAGCTCCGTATTGCCGTACGGAAGGAACACCGTAGGTTTTACTTGACAACGTAAGGATGACGATATCGGGCCTTGTTTTAGGGCCGAGAACGGCTGCAACAGATGGGATTCAAGCGTCGGTAAATCGAATGTTGGGAGAGATTCCTTGCGTAGCAAAATTTTTCTCTGCTTAAGTTATTCAATGTCTCCTATCGCTGACTCGTTTTCATCTTATCGCGCATTATAGTTCGCTTTAATCTGGGGCAAAGTAAACAAAAGGGAGATACTTGAGAAACTATTTTTCGGTCCCCAGAGCAGAAATTAAGACAGGAGACTGGAATACGTTGACACTCTCCTAACTTAAAACATGAAATGAAGAGTAAATATTTGGATAATGTTACATCTCTTAAAGCTGTGCTGATTATTCATGTAGGTTTGTATCCTTCGAAGTATAAAAGTCACGTTTTTCTCTAGTGTGCGCAGGGGCATTCATTCTCTCAGGTTTCCGTTGGATAGGAGAGCACAACTTCAGTGCTTCAGTTCAGTTTTCAATCATCAGTTAATATGAATACGAAATTTCAAATATATTCTGTTTCGAAATCTTTGGCACAGCCACTTATTTTCTATGAATAAATAAGAAGAGCGAGAAGAAGTAAATAAGTTGGAATTTTATTTATATTCATTTTCAGTTAGAATGAAGATCGGATATCAGGAAATGAATCCAGTCATTAAAATGAAATAAGATTCTGTACGTCTTGCAACTGTGATGGATGCATTTGTAAGAGTTACTTTGACGTATTTTCTGCTCTTAGTACCTGTATAGGGCCACGGACGGTAACTTAGCACCCACGACTGTAGTGAAAGAGAAGCGAATCTCTAATAAATTTCCAACCTTTCATTACTCTTTTTACCTTTTACCTACTCATAATAATTCATTCGACTTGAGATTAGGTAGAGAAAAAGACGAATTCTGATCTGTATGAATACCTTGTAATTATTGAAAACAGCTCTGCTGTGAGCTTCCATCAATCTAAGTGTAAAAGTTAATAAGATATGAAAACTCTAAAGGACGAATAAGGGTAGTTTTTCTAACAATTTTCATTTCTACAGAAGATTGCCGGTACTAGCACTAGATACATACAAATCTATCATTATGTTTCAATGAAAAAAAAATTGACCCTCTTCAAACAAACAAACAAACTCTTTTTCGTGATTATTGAACGCTTGGAATAAAAACTCAAGCCATTTCGGAGTGTCATTATTGTTTATTTTTGCAAATTTTGAATATTGTTAATTCTCTTACCGTCATTATTGCATCAGAATAGTCTTTTATAATCTTATCCTCCGCTATCTCCGTGCGGGAGAAGCTGAAAAGGGAGAAGTGGTCAAAAGGTTCCTTTACAGTACAGAGATAGCGTCTGAAGAACGACCAGCTAACGACTCACCTTCCAGAGGGCACTGCGTGGAGAAATTTCAGGCCGAACAGAGGTGACAATAGGTAGGGAAAATATCTACAGAAGAGATAAGGATAATGAGAACTGACTGAATCCTAAATTCTAAAGGGAATGGAGGTCAAAGGCTTTCCGTTGGAATTTTCGTTTAGCGTTATCTGGTAAATTTTTAACAGAGTCACTCTGCGCTGAACCATACAAGATTAAAGACGACCATAGTCATCGAATTTCTCTACTACTGGTTCTGAAAGGAGTTCATTGATTATTTTCAACTGTAATGAAAAAGCCCTGGATGACTTTTTTAAATAGTTAATGTTCTGATAATGGCTACGTTTCATTTTGATATTCTATAAATTGATAATTCTAATAATTTTTCATTATGTAATCGATAAAATTTGATGTAACTCATTCTTGTTGTTAATTACTTGTAAATAGTTATTTTTATAATTATGGATTATCTAAGCACATCTATCTGGTGTCTGATATATAAAACACAGTTATGTCCAAACACCTTGACATCTTAGTCAAGAGAATAAATTTCATCAAATCACGAATTCTGAAAAGTCCACGAACGTAAGGCCTATATTTATATCTCACATCATTTACTTTTATGTAAACTACGAGTTAAAGTATTATGTTATTTAGTTCTCCCAGAAGAATCAGCTATATCGCCGAAACCGGACGTAGCAATATATATTGAAAAGAAAACGCGAAGTTTGTTATCAGAATCGATGGATTGAGTTATGCATGTTATGATAATGTTCCGTTTATCCACAGCAAGAACTGCAGTTTTAGCACTCGTGAAATCTCCTATAAAACATTCAAATCGCTGGCGCAATGGCGATAAGAAGAGCTCAAGATTTACCATAATATCCGCTAAGCCGTAAATAAAACCACTCGAAACAAATTAACTCATTAGAATTTCCATTGATAAGAGCGGTTTACGGCTTGCCTAAATCCCCGCTAACGGCACACCTTTAGATCAGTATTTATCAGCCATTTTCGCCCCCAAATATGCTCCTGGGATCGTGAGGGCATCCCTTAACGAGATGGGGAACGTTGCGCCGAAGCGGGGATTTGGAGGAGATAATATTGGCCTGGGGCTTCTTTGACGGACGAGTTCCGGTGGCGTAAGAGAAGCGGTCGATTCCGGAAAGTTGATCGGGTCCGGGGGATTTTTGAAGAGGATATTCGTGAGGCATTTAAAAATGGCGCGGATTAAAGGAGGAGAAGTTTCAGGATAAGAGCCAGCGAGGGTTCGATCCCCTTAACCGTAAATCCCACTTCCTGCTCCTTCCCCACCCCTCTCCCATCATTCTCCTCTCTTAAAAGTTAATGGGAGCGTTTGATTCGGTCGCGATATCTCTCTTATGGATCGAAGTGCCCCCGAGGGCCTCCGGAGGCGGGGGAATGATTGTGCAATCCGCCGAAAACGCGAGATAAGAGGTTTTTAGAGAGAGTTTCTGGGTTGGGGATGGAGTGGAGGAGTAATGGCGATAGGGGAAGGGTTGCGATGCGAGGGGGCGATGGATGCTTAGAGAGAGTTGGTTAAGGCGCGTTTTAAGGGAATCGACGGGAAAGAGAGAGTGGCCGGGATAAGGGTTTCCATCGCGAACCCCTTACCGACATTAGCCGCTGGGGTTTTTGGGATTGACACCCTTCCGTTCCCTTATCTCTTCCCTTGATTAAGTCTTGGCAAGGACGAAACAGACGAACGCGAAGCCACAGACGGATGTGTGCGAGCGTGAAACATATTGGGTGCGTCATCGGGAGTTGTGAGATTAAGGCGGAATTAATAGGGACCGCGATGGGGAGGCTGACGAGCTTTCCCCTCGGAAGAAAAAACGGATATTAATTCTTATTCTTAATGGGAGCTGGAATTGCCGGAATTATGCGGGAGAAATTACATTCTAATAGGCCACAGAAGATCCTGATGAGGGGAATGTTTTTTTAAGAATTAATCTCGGTTCGTAAAAGACTTGGGACATGCAAATAGTGCGGTTTATTAAAAGATTAAACGTACAGCGCGAGGAAAATATCGAAGAGGTATGTGATAGAGAGGAATAGTTGATTGCTAAACCCCTGGAAAAGTCCCTCTATTATTTTAAAATTCATTTTGGTGCTTTCTTGTGCCCTGGGTCGTCTTATTGTATGGGAGCAACCCTAATTAATTCGGAAAATTCGAGAGTGACTTTGGAAAACGAATAATAAAAATTGTATGACAGACCAGGCATTCCTAAAACTTTTACTCAATTGATTTCTACAAAGATGACGGCGGGAGAGCGTCAAGATTATTAATCAGAGCCTGGAGTAGAAAGTTTGAGTTTGTTCTCGAAGAAGTGCTCTATGTTAAGACATAAGGCGCTCTTACTCCAACCATAGCATGAGGTGGGAATTGTTCACGTCCTCACGTCACTCATTCAATGCGACGTAAAAACATGACGCTGTGTTAACAAAATATCAATATATAAAGTGGAAACAACTTTTTTAGCATGAAATTGCAAATATTTGGGTTGAAGAAGGCGTAGCAAAGGTACAAAGTTCCACGCGCCAAAACCTCCGATTCGCGTGCCACAGAATTGCCAATTTTAGAGTACACCAAGACTTTGTAAGTAAGGGCAGAAGATAATTAAAACTCTTTGCAAAGGAAAAGCTATCACACATTTAGACATTTATGTTAGGTTCCTCTCCTGCTTGGTTTTTTGTTTATGAAGAAATATTATGATAGCGAATACAGGTGCGATTGCTTAAGATTTCATTGTATTCTAGCAGCTATTTCTCAAAATGTGAAAAGTACACTGTTATTTACGAATTTAAATATATTTCATAGGACAAAGATATTAGCCAATGATCTATCATTCTTGCAGTAATTCATTGGACAGTGAAGAATTTGGGAGGAGTTAATCAAACCGCTTCGATTGTAAACCTCTCTCTATCAGGTGTAGAGATGAGTGAGGGAGATTTGAGAAAGAGAGAGTATGTGACTAAGGATGATGACAAAAGCGAAGGGGTGAAGAAAGTGCACAGTAAAACCGAGAAATCTGGGTGGGCTTATGGACTGATACGGTTAATTCGGGCCGGAAGTAAAGCGACGTTTATCACGCCATATCAGAGGGTGGGATGGCGACCGGTCCAAAAGATCCCCTCCCCCTTCCTCGAAGCTTCTCACCTCCACCCCCACTACATTCCCTTACTTCTACTCCATCTCATTAAGCCTCTACTCCCCTTTCTCCTTGGCGCACCACTTCCTCCGTACCAGCGTCTGTTTCGCAATTCCCTTCCCGTCTTTCGCGAGACCAGCATCCGCCCCTCCCCGTAAGTCCGTAGTATCCACAGAGATAGCGCAGAGAGATGGATCCGTAGCGATCCTGCTAGCCATTCCCTTAATTAGGCGGCACAACAAGGAGAGAGCGATCAAGAGGCGGGCTAAGCAAGTCCTCTCCTCCTCGCTCCAACTTACGGAGGAACGGCAAAAAGAATTCCTCCCTAACAAACACCCCCGCCCATGCCCATCTTATTCTTCTCCGAAGCGCCTCTGTTATCTCATTTTTGTTTCTTTTCTTTCATTAATTTTTGTGTAATTTCGGATCCTTAATTTTTCCTTCCTCCGCGGGCTTTTCCGGGATATATTCAGTTCTTTTTTCTTCCCCTTATTTCCACTTTTCAGTTTCCTTAATGCCTCTCGAAACTATCCCTTTTCTTTCCTCTCTTATCCTGGTCCCTTCCCCTTCCTCTTAAACTCTATCTCCTCTTCCCGGTTCGGGGAACGAGCAAAACTCATCACCATTACTTCAGGAATTACGGCTCTTCTTCCTCAAGTCCTCCGTTTTTTCTCTCTCGCTCCTTCCCGCTCTCCTTTTTTTCGCTGGGGAAAAGGTTAGAGATCGTGCTCCCGCAATTTTATCGGGGAAAAAAGGAATTCGAAATATTACGCAATTAAAAACCGGGAAAACATTGCGTATAAAGGGGGAAACGGAGTGAAGAAGTTACTGTATGCCCTTCGGATTTAAAGTTCGTAAAGGGAGAGTTTATTTTAGGGATGAGTGTAATGGAATGGGAGGTGGATTATGGCGGATGAAATTCCTTATATTGCTAGATTTAAGCTAAAAAGTGTGGGTTGGTGCCCCTTCCTCGCTCCAGTTACTCTCCTTTGGATTCCTCTTATATGTATATTTAGTTTGCATGTCCTTCTATCGTTATTTTTGTGAAAATTGTAAAGGTAACGATGGTTTTCGTTGGAGAATTTTTACGACTGGATCAATTCTACATATGTCCACAATGGAAATGTAGGGTTGACTATATATATTATATTAATTGACAAAAATTAATATAATATTAGTAAAACTGTTTTCAAATGTACACTATGGACTTCTTACCCAAATTTACTTAAAATTATTTTCTACCATCATCTTATGATTTGAGAATTATGTATAAAATAATTTTTTTAATATTATAAATATGACCGACAAACTTTAGATAGGCATTCAAGTAATCACTGCGGGATATTATTCCTTTATTAACCTTAATTTCATATAACCGGAAAGAGGGAACGCGAGATAAGAGGTTTTTAGAGAGAGTTTCTGGGTTGGGGATGGAGTGGAGGAGTAATGGCGATAGGGGAAGGGTTGCGATGCGAGGGGGCGATGGATGCTTAGAGAGAGTTGGTTAAGGCGCGTTTTAAGGGAATCGACGGGAAAGAGAGAGTGGCCGGGATAAGGGTTTCCATCGCGAACCCCTTACCGACATTAGCCGCTGGGGTTTTTGGGATTGACACCCTTCCGTTCCCTTATCTCTTCCCTTGATTAAGTCTTGGCAAGGACGAAACAGACGAACGCGAAGCCACAGACGGATGTGTGCGAGCGTGAAACATATTGGGTGCGTCATCGGGAGTTGTGAGATTAAGGCGGAATTAATAGGGACCGCGATGGGGAGGCTGACGAGCTTTCCCCTCGGAAGAAAAAACGGATATTAATTCTTATTCTTAATGGGAGCTGGAATTGCCGGAATTATGCGGGAGAAATTACATTCTAATGGGCCACAGAAGATCCTGATGAGGGGAATGTTTTTTTAAGAATTAATCTCGGTTCGTAAAAGACTTGGGACATGCAAATAGTGCGGTTTATTAAAAGATTAAACGTACAGCGCGAGGAAAATATCGAAGAGGTATGTGATAGAGAGGAATAGTTGATTGCTAAACCCCTGGAAAAGTCCCTCTATTATTTTAAAATTCATTTTGGTGCTTTCTTGTGCCCTGGGTCGTCNTAATTTTATAAATATGACCAACAAACTTTAGATTGGCGTTCAAGTAATCACTGCGGGATATTATTCCTTTATTAACCTTAATTTCATATAACCGGAAAGAGGGAGCCAAGGGAGCACAATAAGGATTGCTTCAGTGGTGACAGCGCACCCTTAGTGTTTTTGGATAATCAAACACCGTTTTAGAACTAAAGTAAATTGAGCTCTCGTAGTAAAAGCAGTATTATATTGTTTGTTGTTTACTTATAAGAGAATTTAGGAATAAATTCATGAACAGGTTTTGCTGTACCAAGGAGCAGGGTATTAACTACTTACGGATATGTATGTACACCCTTATGATATTTTCTATTGATTTTCGTTGTGTTTCAATTCAAAGGAGCACTTTCCTTCGCTATGTTTTATTGGTAATTAAAATGGAACTCTATTTGCAGCAGTATAGTAAGAGTTGGGGTTTAGAGCTAATCATAATCCCGTAATGGGTATTAAAATGAAAAATTGTTCTTCGAATTGGAACTATTCAAGCGCGACTGATATGATTAAAAACAACGCAGCAGTTAATGAATTTAATTTGTGCATCGTCCCCGCTCATTTTGATTACTTTTTGGAGTTGATAGAATTTTATTCGCCGAGAGCCGAGTATACAACATAATGAAATGATTGACGAGATAATTCTTCTCCCCTTCCTAAATTGTCAAAGGATAAAACGAATTTTTAGCTCGTCGAATCCCCTCGTCATAATTTCATTTGGCAATAAACTAAAGCGAAACTGCATCGCCATTGCCGAGACAATTTGATGGCCGAACATGGCGAGGAGATATAAGCGGTCCTCCGAGGAAGGCAATTAGAGCCTGTACCCGCGCTTGTTTCCCAAACTCTGGCGTTTCTAATCAAGACGTAGCGCACGACTAAAACTTATTCAAAACTTCTTCCCCAGGATCAAACCCTCAGCGGGCCCGGCAACCCTTTGTACACCGCAGCAACTTTGGGGGCAAGAAGAAGAGGAGCAAGTTCTCCGGCGCTTAATGCTGGAGGAAGCAGTTCGCGGGAATGGGGAAGAAGCTGAATGATGACACACGCCCCCTCTAAACAACTTCGTCTCCCTTTTTCCTCCTGATAAACCCATCCAGACGTTCACACGAAAGGGTATACATCCGAGTGCGCCATGAAGGAGTCCCGAAATGGCGGTGCGGCTTCAGCGGTCGCGCGATAACGGCCGAGGAAGAGGCGGAAGCAAACGGAGGGAGGCGGAGTGAGAAAGAAGTCTTAGCTGGGAAGGCAATAAGATAGATAAATTATGTGTCGTTTGCTAATCTACCGAATGTTTTCTAGTTTGCGCAGTATAGGTTCTGATGAGTGGTTTATTTTGGCTGGAAAGACCGTTTCCTTGATAAGTAAAGTCAATTTTATTCCTAAATGTATATATGAACTTCTATTAATCTTATTTATTTGTTTTCTGCTTGCTGCCATGTATTACACCACGGTTTGGGCTTGAATACAATAACAGTACAGTATTTACGATGACCTAAATTGCCTTATTGATTCGGTTGAACATAATCTCATATCACTTGCGTTGATAATTGAAATATTGATTTTACTTCACTGATAAAATACTGATCTTAATCTACTGAAATGATATGAATTTTCTGTGGATCTTTTCCATTCAGAATCGAATTTTGGATGTATTGTCCATTAGTGGTCGTATTTGCTCAGAATTTCACAGTCCAAGTTGGACGAATCACAAAACTATTAATTACGACTGGAATAGTGCATTAGCTAACAAAATTGACTAAGTTGATATCGCTAAAATGTGTTTAAGTGAATTTTCCGCCTCACCAAAATTATTATAAGAAGGCTTTTCTTGATCAAACATTAAATATAAGGAAATAAAAAGGGAATTTTAGAGAAAATATTTTCTCCCAAAAAGATAGATTACGGCAATCGGAAATAATGAGAATGGTTAAGTTGCTGAAATTATGACCTAGATATGGCATAAGAAAGAATTACACTATTTTATTACATGCAAAGTAATTTTGTTTACGAGAATTTTCCGCCTCACCAAAATTATTATAAGAAGNGAGGAGGAGATTGGGAAAATGGCCCTCTGGAATTGCCTATCAATCCCCTCGGCCCATTTACCGCCGCCCTCTCCCATGTTCCTTTAGTAATTCTACGAAGGCCCTTCTTATCCCCGATACCTCACCAACCCCTTCCAAGAAAAGGCGGGGGAGTAAGCCCTCTCCACTCCACGAGAAAGGAAATTGCAAAAAGAAAAGTCGGAAACTTACCCTCTTCATTAAAAAGTACTCTTAGCCGCGCCATTCTGGCTAAAAAGAAACTATCGGAAAGTTGAAATAACTTTACTGACATGGATTGTATGTGGAATTGGCAATTGATGAATTAAAAGTAGAGTTTTGCTCTCAATGGCCAAGACATTGTTTAACAGGTTTATAGAAAAATGTAGGTTTTGCGATATCTTTGAATATTACTCCAAAAGGTAGCAATTACAGTGTAAGTTAATAAGCGCTAATTAAATGCTAAACATTATCTCTTAAAAAGTTTCGTTGGATATCTAATTTTCGTTATCCAATAATGTTTATTTCTGTCAACATGTAATAGACTGCCTGAAGATTATCCCAGCCTCTTTTCAGCAAATTTTCTGAGGAACTTACTTAAGAAAATTGACTATTCAGACCGATTTTTACTTTCATATAAACATCCTCCTTATACCTAAGCAGTTATAAAGGATTAAATGGATATTTGCAGAGAGAGAGAGAGTCTATTTGAAGAGAGGTGAGAAGAGATAAGAATTACATGTGTTTTCACTATTGTATCAGATCTGCTCACTGCTGAATTTAGTCTAAAAAAATTCTGTTGAAATGAATACACATTTCTCAATTTTTTTTTCTGTAGAAGTTTCTTACTACCTAAAGTAGCAAATAACGAAATATATCATACATTACAAAACATAAAAGCGTAAATAATCCAGACATACTTCATGTCAAAAGTGAAGTTCTCTGACTCCAAAGAGGCAAACTAAAAAAAGGCGGGACTCGTTATGATAATTCCAGCATCCCTCACAATGGAAGAAATTTTCCTTTCGTACACATTTCCCCCATAATTCACATTGGAGGTTACACGGTGTATCTAGCCTCTCAAAGCTCCGTCATAAATCGCTAACATTTACCGCTACAATTTTTTATTCCTTCTTAATTACATTGTTTCACGCTCTATTCGGTCAATTTTCTGAGGAGTACGTTTTTTCGCAATCCTCGACGCGTGCACCACCTTCTCATCTTAACGCTCTATGAGTAGTCGTATCTCTCCTTTTCTCCCACGAATCTCACCGAGCCACCCCTTCCGCCCCACCTTTCGTCTCATCCCTGTTTCGCATGTAATGAAAGTCGTAAATAGGGCACAAATGGTTTTCCTCTCGTCCCCCCCTTCGCACCCCTGGCAACACGAAATGCGTCCTCTAACTCCTCCTCACATTCTCCCTCTACTTTCGGGGGATAAAACTAAAAAAATAAATTACAATAATGAAACTTCGGAAAAGGGAGATGTTTGCCATTTCCCCGCTTTTGTTTTCGCGGCACGTGTGTTTCTTCGACTCTCTTCTCTCTCTCGAAAAGAATTGTTTCTTTTTGTCGCCCCAAGGAAAGGCATTCTCCGCCGTTGGACGCACGCGCGGGGGATAAATCTCGCCGCTATCTCTGAAACGCCGCAAAAGGAACAGGAGCGAAAGAAATGAATGCCGGGAAAACGGCTGATTAAACTTGCAGAATCAATAAAGGGGAGAAACGACCCGTTCTTTCTTCTTATCACATCCCGCCGTAGTTTCTTTTGTCCATCGAGGAAGAAAATGAAATGCGGCAACGTTTGTCTTCCAGTCCCGAGTAAAAGACGCAGGATAATCTTGGAATCGTTACGATCCTATACCTTTTCGTGATGCTCATGTTTGCGGTACTTCGTTCCATTATAAAATGTTCGTTATAATTATGTATTTAGCTGACACTTTCAGTAGATGATTCGGAACGCGATTAAATTCCATCAACGTGCGTTAAGCGAATGAGAGAATTACTTATACGAGAGGAATTCATGTCTCTTGCAGTTAAAAAACACAATAAAAGATAACATTCGTGTAAAATATACTATAGTATTGGGTATATCAAAGACAAGACGGTATACATTTCCCTTATCGCTTCTAGGGATTCTTCCACTCCATTCCACGTGCATAATTTTTACACAACCTTGTAATTTCAGATTTGGAGGAGTATACCAGATAACAATAATATTTGCTTTCAACATTTGCGCGAGAATCTAACGCAGTCGCTACTGATAGAAATACAATAAAAGTGGCTCATTAAAGATTTCTCACATTATTAATTTCAATTTATCATCATCATACAAATAATATTAATTGGAATAAATAAAATTTCCTGAACCAATTTGTCAAAAATATTTTAATTTCACAAATCGTGAAATTTGGCTAAAACTGGAAAGAAAAATGATCAATCATAATGTTACATCGCTCATTATTTTCATTTAAGGGTTAAATGGAAGATGGGACCCTCTAGTCCCAATTTCGCCATATAAAGACGTATAATGTTGTATTATTTATTCAATGCATTCAAAAAATTATATGAAAATAGAATAAAGGCTTTCTTCTAAATCTAATTCTTATATGAGAAAATTTTCTCTCGTGGGAAAAGTATGTACATAACAAATTTACAATTCAAAAGAAAGCGTTCATAGAAATAACCTAGATCTTTTGCAAAACCATCACAGCAAGGAAAAGACAGAGATATTAAAAAATAGTCAAATAAAGCCTTATTTTCTATAAAATAAATCGGAATACCGCAGGTTCAATATCTTTAGGCCAAATGATTGTAAGTGGACATTTAAATTTGAATTCGAGTGACAGCTATTTTTTCAAAATTTTTATTCAATTTAAGAAATTGACGAAATAATTTTCTTCAATAATTCCCTTCTTTACATTAATTATTTATTTCTTCCATCTTTGTCTCTAAAATGAATAATCCTTAAATGCTGAAACGGTGACTGATTAAAATAAAAATGGGAACAACCCACAATTTATTCCTACGCGGTGCCGACATCATTTCTAACCGCTGTAAAATTGTTCCGCATATTCCAAATTCGCCAGTATCGAATGCGTATCTATGACTTAACTATGGCATGAGAATAGCAGTAGGACGCAGGAGAGGTGGACTGGAGCGAGTGCATTCTAGGAAGGGCTGGAAGGTTGAGGTAAGTCTGGCGTAAGTAGGATTAGGAAGGCGGAGGGAGATGTTTCAAGGAGAGGGCCATTCCTGGGGAAGAGAAAGTGGGAGAGGAGGAGATTGGGAAAATGGCCCTCTGGAATTGCCTATCAATCCCCTCGGCCCATTTACCGCCGCCCTCTCCCATGTTCCTTTAGTAATTCTACGAAGGCCCTTCTTATCCCCGATACCTCACCAACCCCTTCCAAGAAAAGGCGGGGGAGTAAGCCCTCTCCACTCCACGAGAAAGGAAATTGCAAAAAGAAAAGTCGGAAACTTACCCTCTTCATTAAAAAGTACTCTTAGCCGCGCCATTCTGGCTAAAAAGAAACTATCGGAAAGTTGAAATAACTTTACTGATATGGATTGTATGTGGAATTGGCAATTGATGAATTAAAAGTAGAGTTTTGCTCTCAATGGCCAAGACATTGTTTAACAGGTTTATAGAAAAATGTAGGTTTTGCGATATCTTTGAATATTACTCCAAAAGGTAGCAATCACAGTGTAAGTTAATAAGCGCTAATTAAATGCTAAACATTATCTCTTAAAAAGTTTCGTTGGATATCTAATTTTCGTTATCCAATAATGTTTATTTCTGTCAACATGTAATAGACTGCCTGAAGATTATCCCAGCCTCTTTTCAGCAAATTTTCTGAGGAACTTACTTAAGAAAATTGACTATTCAGACCGATTTTTACTTTCATATAAACATCCTCCTTATACCTAAGCACAAAGTACGATACTGAGTGTCGCTGTGTTAGTGAGAGCGAAGTTTCCAACATTTACGCATTTTTACACGATGCTCAATATAAGAACGTGAGGCTTTAGTATAGAGTAATTTTAGAAGTAAAACGTAACTATGCATGAGAAAGAGGCGATTCCTGAAATAATATAAATCACTACAAATTATGAGACATTATATTCATAACATTAAAAAACTTAGTCGACGATTTTTATGATTAAAACCTTAAGTAATTCTTCATTATTTTATTGACGGCAAGGAAATCTATTTTGCTTTCTGTAAATAATAAATCGCCGTTTTTCGGCCAAAAGTGCATAAGGTATACAATTTATTTTCATAATGCTCTCATATCAGAAATTGATGTAATTTCAACAGATGTAAATAAACCGCGGTTTAATCTGAAGGAGATTATTGTATTGGAAAAGAAGTCATGCATCCTTCGCTTGAAGTGATAGATGTATGTTTCTGAAGCGTGTAGGATTCATTACTTTATTATTAAAAAGACAGTCGCGATTAATAGTTTATCCATACAAGGGAGCCAATCTTAACATAGAGCACGAGAATTTTTATTCTGAAACAGCTAGCTCCTGCGAAGAACTATTTACATATGCATCCAATGGAAATGTTTATGATTTGATGTATTATTTTAAAACGGGATGATTCGATGATAATGCAAAATTTTCAATTTTCTGAAGTTTCGATTGACGGGTATCGAAAATTTAACATGAGGGCATTTTCAGAGAAAGCTACATATTGAGGGGATACTTAGTAGCCTTAATTTAGCAACTGCTGTTCATAGTGCACATATTGATAAATTTCAAGCAATATGTTTATCATTATTCATTTATATATTCAGTCGAATTTACTTGTGGTAATGAGTTTAAAAGTGGCCCAATGTCTAAATCTATGGAGGACTTCTACCAACACTAAAAGTCGAGCGGATGTTGCAAAGTAAACAGTAAGGAGACACGAATGAGGGTCCATAACAGTGAATTGGCAGATTAGATAGGGTGAACAAGGAATAGAGCTATTTAAGACGGTCAAAGAGGAAGAAGGCGAGGCAAAAATAACAAAAACTGTTAAATTATAATATGACTGAATAATCGTCTCATATAATCCGTAATGAGAATGAAAATTACCTAGAGCAGTTAAACCAGTGACGAATAATTTTATTAAATAAAAGTAAAAGAATAATAAATATTTCTTTAATTTCAACATTATATTTTCCTCGTGTTCGTTTGATTGTATGGGTATTCTTGAAACACATTCTTACATGAGGAATATTCACTTAAAATATGGAATACCTAACTTAAAAGCAACTCACTCGTAGGTTGCAGTGTAACATGAATATAAGTATTAACACTAAAAGGAAAAAAAACGCAATTATTCTCTCAAATTCTTCACAAAGTCTATATTAAAAACAGAATCCGCAAATCTAACTGAAGAAAACTGCAATGAAAAGAGCAATGGGTGATTTTGCGCTAGAAGATGTGCACCTAGAGGACAATCCACGAAAAAAAGACATGCACATGAAAGTCTGGAGGAACCAGTTTTCTCTTTGGGTTATTAAAAACGTACAGCTTTCGCCATCTATTCTCCTTTCTCGTCTAAATCATCGGTAGCTTATTCTCTCATCACCGGTATTTACATGCTTTTTCGGAATAGTTTCACAATTTCTTCTCCTCAAGTTAGTACAGCAAAGAGCTTAAACTCGGAAATCGTTATACTTTCGCTAGAACAACTTTCAGAAACATTTATACTTATTTCACCTGCCGAGGCTGCGGAGTTTTTAGCTTGCTATCGATAAAACCCCAAGGTCCCGGGTTCAAGTCCCAGCAAGCGGATTCTTCTGTTTATGGAATGATTGTGCGTGTATTTCAACTATAATGATTATTAAACTCGATGTGAATTAGATAAATTGCCTGTTTCCGTTAAGAAAATACTATTCGATACTACATTTAAATATGCTTTCAACTCGTCAGTGTTCGAATTTTAACACTAACAAAAACGGATAAAACCTCATGTTTCGATAAAACTTCATGTTCCGTGAATCAACCCAACATTTTCCTGCACGCAAACAAATAAAACAGAAGTACAATACATACAACTTCAACATCGGTGAACATTTGGAACAAGAAACCGATTCTCCGAGGGTTCCGATCATAATAATTCGATCTACGTCTTCATAGATCTCCCGGGAGTAGAGGGAAGTGGGTAAGAAAGGGACCGAGGAATCAGGGTTTCAAGGAAAAGGGGAGTTGGGAGTGGAGAAGAAAAGCGGATGTCACACCCCATTGACCAGGTCAGATCCAAAAGGTTACCACGATCGTTCCATCTATCTTAATGGGGGTAGGAAGGGTGGCCTATTCTCCAGGGGTCCCTTTCATCCTCCGCTCCACTCTATCCTATTCCCAGAACTCTCCCTTCACCTCCTGCTTCCGAATTCCGTAGCCATAGTTACTGAACCTCTATTATTACTACCGAGATTCGAGAGACCACTTGCGCATGAAAGATTTCCGAAAGGTTAAAACGTCTCAGTGATGGCTAATTTTCACTTGCGGATAAATAAATCAGACGTTTCAATTTCCTAAAAAGAGCCTACGGACATTTAAGTGACCTTCACTTATGATTAGAAAGGCATTAGGGATACAAGGAAATCGGAAGTATTCATAGTTAAACAATGAATATTGTTTAGAAGAGAAGGAAATGACACGTAAACAACGTTTCTACTAATAATATAATTCAAGTGATGGTGCTGAATTGCTATCATGACTAACTTCAGAAATTCGTGCACTTTCACTTTTTAGTACATATATTAAGTACGTACTTTAAGTCTAGCTATTTGGCGAAGAGGCACCTGATTATTTTTATAAAGAAAGACTAATTCTTCTACAGCTCTGCAATACTTCAAGGTCCTAAAATGCAATGCTTTTTAAAGTTAGTTCATTGAATAGCAATAAATATTGTATTTCACGATAGACTTAAACTTCACAAAGAATATTCTGCGCGCATAAGTTGCTGACGAAACAGAAATATAATATACATATTGAATGAAATGTCTTTCAGTTCAAAGGGTTGAAACAAGAGCAATGCGGTAGTAGAAAAATATATACAATCGCATATCTACGTGATAATGAACGAAAATTGAACGAAAATTTCTGCTCGATTACAAATATGCCACAGTCGGTTTGATTATTACTTTGATCTTTCAAACTTCCCTTCCGATAATATACAGATTTTTTAAAGACAACTTTGAATGATGATATCACTATTAATTATTTTAGTTGACAAATATGACTCGTAATATAGTTATTTAGGGTAATGTATAACATTTTAAATCTTTTATTTTATCGTTCGTTCATATTATGAAATTGGTTCTCTTAATACATAATTAACAAAAGATTTTCATTCTTTGATTTGCATCGTGAAGAAAACTGAATGTCGCATAATGAAATCAGCATCGTGAAAGAAGTAGAAATAGCTTACAAAGTATCCTGCAGTCTAGGCCACACACATTGCATATTAGAGCATCTTCCATTTAGAGGTAGAGATTGACAGTGTATTGCAGAAAACAGAAATAAGCTTAGACAAATCACAAAATTTCAGGCTCATCGAGTACCTCTTGTTCTGACGTTGTGACTCCGATGGTTAGAGCAACCTCCCTGCATATGGGAGCATGAAATTCGAGTCCGACTACGACACCTTTTGGCTTCTTTCCTTTATGACGAGGTAACCGTTAGGCAGAGATGCTAGGTAAGTATGGTATTCTCTTATAAATCACCAAGAATTCGAAAACCTCAGTAAAAATTACCATCGAGTCTTAAGTATCATTTAAAGTGTAACCATCTCGTAATGGCTTAAACTAGGATAAGGAATTTCTCTGAAAGCGAAACGAGCTTTATCCAGGAACCGATTTCTATATGATCATCTTGCAAATGCATGTTAAACGTTTTAATGACATAAAAAAAGTTACTCAGCATCAAAAAAGGACACTACTTACTAACATTATAGGTAGTATACAAATTCGACGACTTACAGTGTTCTTTTTATAAATTGCTTCCATTGATAACTCTTTAATTGACTATTAACATCCCCATAACCTGAAAAGCCAGCAAACAAAAGCAATTATGTTATTTCCCCAATTCAAGTAGAAGCTGTTCTGTTTGCCCATATGAACAACATTTGGGGGATGCAATGATGGAACATAATTCACTCTCACCCTCACTTCATCCATTCCTCATCTAATTCGCCACGCCATGGTCCCTTAGCCGTCCAACCAGCGGGTTCATCTCAAACAAGAGACTCCGCCCGGATGGAAAATGTAAATTCTCTGAGAGCCTTATGTACAACATTTAGCCGGCGACAGGCGGAATGGCATATGGAAACATTATTACCTTACCTTGTATGGGAGCCGTGGAATAAAAATTAGTATGAATTACTCGGCATTGTGAGGCAGGAAACGTGAGTTAAGTCGAGCGTGAAATGGGAAGGAAATAAATTCTTTTGATGACTCATTTACAGCCGCTCCCGCTCATAAATCTGTGGACAAGTTTGGGATTAAATATTTATTCGAACTTATCCTATTTTCTATGGAGGGAATCGATTAATTTTCCTGTCAGTTTTATACATTATACGATCGTAGGCGTACACATAAATTCAGTAGTACATTTATTCACCACTAGATTCTCAACTTCATCGACATATTTCTTTGCTTGGCTACTTAATATGGAAAACCACATTCAGATCTCCCGCAGTGGCAGATCAATGAGGTGGCTAATGGGTGACCGCCTTCACTAAAAATTGGCCTATGATTAGACGAGGAATTTGAAATTGTAGTGGGAGGTTTTTCTACTATTACTATACACATACGGCATTTATTAAGACGGAATGGAGTTTTAAAAGTAAATAGGAGATTAATTCTTAAGGATTACCTTATATTGCTCCCGCCTTGGCATGTTTCCACATCCTTACCCATGGTCTACCACTGTCTGTTTTCGGTATCATGTTGATCTAAAACTATATCCTACGCTTTTTCGTCGTACTTACACAGAATTTGCTAAAGCATAATAATATTCATAATAGTGATTCCTGGATTATCCGGCACTTAAATAATGGATTAAATGTATTTATAAGACTGAGAAACACAACGTCTTTTCTCTAAATTTCGTTAAACTTTTTTAAATGTCAAGTTTTTGATGTATTTTCGACAAGTAAGGCCCTGAGCTATTTTTAATGGAACTTAATATATCCACCGGTGAGAATGAATTTTTGTTCTTCGGTAATAACATATATATTGTTAATAAGGAAGATATGCCTTATGTACAAAACTTTACAAAAGTTAACTTTTACTGTAAGTTAACTTATAGATACAAGTTAAACCGAATATCCTACCCTCAAATTCTTTGAGAACAAACGTGCCCACCAGATAAATGGCTGCAATTGAAAAGTTGAAGTTTCCATAGAGGTTAATCATGAGAAAAAATTAATAATGGTATATACAAAGAATATTCACTGAAAGTTAGCTGGATAATACTGGCCCCACGGTTTATTTCATTAAATTTATTATTTAAGAATTAAATCCACAAATACTCCACTGGTTTTAGAAGAGTTCATATGGTTGTGACGTATATCTGTTCAGCTGTGTTAGTTTCCTTTTCAAAGAGAAACACAGAAGTAAGTATATTAATATAATTTCTCAATTTCTTAGCAGTAGAGCCTATCTGCGACCTCAGCGGAGAATGGATATTAAATTTTTGACAAGCATAAATGTATTGGAGGTAAAGGAACCATGATGGTTTGAAAGGAGAATAGTAGTAAATTTTGGGATGTGGATATTTATTTTTAAGAATTTCAAATAAAACAGATGAGTAGATGAAGTGGTGCATGCACCCCCTGTCATACGCCGAAAGGTGGCTTGCAGGGTACTTACATAGATATAGACATGGGTACTTGAGTACCATAATAACGGCACAGAGTAATGCACCAAACTACGGAACAAGAGGTCAAAGTTGAAAATCAACCGCGAGGATTATAACAATCAGAGACATAGGTAAGGATGAACCAAGTTGACATTTCTCATGTGGCGGTTTTATTTAACCAACACATTCATTTTTCTCCTCTCATATTGAGAAATATATTAACAAGGTTAGCAAATAGTTTTATTAATAAATATTTAGCGTAAGAAAAAATATAAATGCACCTCCAGAATCATCCCTTAAAAAATAAAATAGACCGAGGTATCCGAAATATATTACGTCTCTATGCATAGAAATAACAAAGTTTTTCCGTAAATGTCATTATCACTACCACTATGCTGTTGAATGTCATGTTTATGTTTAGCAGAAGTGTAATTCTTATTTTTGGCAAAGTTCTGTAAAACTCTTATTTTATACAATGTAACACGTATAAGTTTTATCCATCTGAGTAAGATAAAAGCTCCAAATAGCCGTTGTTTGCGTGCAAAACTAACCGTTCGAGAGTTCCCACCAGCGGGGGTTGGGTTACTCCGTGGTCGCGATTGTAAACAAGTATTGTTCTCGATACGTATTTCGACAACTAAGTTGCCATCTTCGGGAGAGAAGAAAAACTCCCGAAGATGGCAACTTAGTTGTCGAAATACGTATCGAGAACAATACTTGTTTACAAGCGCGACCACGGAGTAACCCAACCCCCGCTGGTGGGAACTCTCCAACGGTTAGTTTTGCACGCAAACAACGGCTATTTGGAGCTTTTATCTTACTCAGATGTCTTACAACAGCCGTGTTCCTTTTCCTTATAGATATAAGTTTTATCTCTGTATTAAGAATGACTCTAATAAAAAACTCACAATGTGCAAGAACAGGATACTAATTCCGTTAGAGCTATGGAAATTTATTCTTCCTAGCATTTATTCTGTTATATTCAAAGTGATTCATATGCCTAATAATTTTCATTCTCTATGGTTACACCTTAGGTTGGCTTTGAAAACAGTAAATTATTGCCGCAAGACTTCTGTTTAATAACTTTATTCGATATTTTCTTCTATTGCTTCAAATTTATTCCCATTAAACGTGTTTACCATTTGCCAGACACAGTATGCACTATTACTATCTTATTACCAATCCAAGAAAACATGAAGACATTCACTTCTTGTTGCTCTATGCAATGCGTATCCATTAAGAGATCAATTTGATCTAAATAAGCTAAAATAATGTGAAATTGCCTGTTCATGAAATGTTAACGTACTAAACATAGAAACTTCGTGTTCTCAAGGAAAACAACTTACAGAGCAAGATAATGTAGGCTCCCTGAGAATACTACATGGAAATGAAGCGTTTTCTCTGAAAAAAATAGCACATGTTGAATTCCTCAATTTTTAATTCTAAACTCATTTTTAATATTAATAATATAAAACGTTCATACAAAAACGTAAGACTTTACGAATGCGTATAGGATTTATGTTATTCTAATAGTGAAAATAATAAAAATTTATGACAGAATTCAATTCAGTAAGCGTGAACTTACTTTATCTTCTTAATAAGTCACAATAAATTTGCTTAAAGTTAAAAAAAAAATTATTCCTCGAAAATGTCTATTTCAGGCTACACAAAACCGTGAAATTCGGTCATTATTGCGTATAAAAAGCAAATAATTTTTCAGTTGGGCTGAAGCTAATTTTTGAAACTTCCTTAAATTAAAATTAATTTTTTTCGATGTTGTTTTATCCTTTACTATATTACGCTTAAATAAAAAAAAGCTATTTCCGACAAAATAAACTCCAAAAGAATTTAGATTTTGTCACTTACATGAAAGTTTTACGTCCCTGACATCAAAATCGTGATCTGCGTTTGATTCTCACTCCAAAAACGATGAATTTGGTTAAAAATACAAGTATTTCCACATTTTATTCAAAATTAGACCATATAAACCACATTCAATGTTATTACAGCTGTCTTTTCATCACCTTCAATGCAATCAAATAAGCACTATACCAACTCAACTGCGACTTTTAAAGAAATAGAAATATATAATAATGAAGGAGTTGTTTATCATTCAATTCCTCTCTCTCTCTCTACAGCTGAAAGATATTTATTTAGTTTTCACAAGTTCTTAATCGTAATGATTGGTCGAGGGATATCGAAATAAAGGCAATGGTTCTTGTTTACTCAAAAGTTATATATCTATGTAAAGAGCAATATTAGATTATTACATGTAAAATTTGGGTGAAAGTCATAATTAACCAATGAAGACAGAAGTAGTAAGAAATATACGCTATCCTCAGTTCACCCAATATGTGAACAGCCTGTACTTCTTATTCGTTAGGAGAAATTTTTACGATGCATTATTCAGCCACCTGCGTAATTTTCTGGAGCAAAAACACTACAACTACGTTTAATGATACTGTAATCCAGATTCGAGGAGAACGTTAATTACCACCAGGCACAAGTCCAGCATTCATCTATGCAGGCACAACCGAAATTTATGCACACATTCGAGGGAAATAGCTTCAACGAATTGATCGTTACTACTACATTTCTCGTAGAGCTACAGATATATGTATCGAACATATTTTATTCGGCATCGTAATTACGTAATCGATAATTTAGCCTCTCGATTTTATGTGTCAATAAACACTTCACCGAGAACATTTCGCTAAGCCTGCGAAACGGCCGGATCCGTTTCTGGAATTTATTAGTTAATTAATGCTGCCTCGGCATAAATCAGGATCTCAAGGTATAGGGGCAATTAAAGAACGAAGGTATTTTTCTCCTCGTGTGCGACCGTGAGAGTGTTCCTAAGTCTAATAGCTCAAAGTCGAGTGGAAAAAATGCCGGTCGCATACCCCCGCTCTCCCTTTCCTCCAATTGGTTGAAATCTTGCGGTCTCCACAGTCCAAAGCGTCACATAAAGTGTGGAGCGAGGAATACCTTCTTTCTCTTTTAATCTGGCCACACCGACGGAACTCTCCCCCGTTCCACCGCCGTTATTCATGCCAGACACCGCTTCTAAATCCTCTAACCCTCGTTTCCTCTGCATTTTCATTCCACCTTGTTATTCCCCTTCTCTCCCGCAGTTTCCAAGGCGCGCCCTGATTTACGTCTCCGTGGCAGAGCGCGTTAGTTTGCTGGTGGGAAGGCGGCGATCCATCAATGGGCGAGGTCCAGGAGCCTCCCGAGGAGCCGTGGGCGGAGATGGGGAGGCGGAGATAGGCGTGGGGCGGGCGTAGGATACTTCCATGGAAGGCTGAATGGAAAATGGAGTTTCCCTGACGACGAGGAGGAATCTTAATGTCTTCCTTCGTGTTACAACTGGAATGGCGGTCGTTTAGATAATGCTGCTTACTTTTTGATCGCTTATGATGGGGTGCTGAAGAATTTCTTGAATGGCTTATGCAGTGGGAATGTGACTTAGTTGGTGATAGAGGGTTGTAGAACTGGCAGAGAATAAATTAGATGTTCTTTGAGGGAATTGAAGAAGCCCATTGTCCAAGAGAAAATGTGTCCCTTCTCACTGATTCTGAAAACTCAGATGACAACTGCCCATGGTAACTTCATAGACTTCTTTCATACTTATTAGCAAACATTTGTTGAGAATTGCTGTAAATTTAGAATTTTAAGAGCTTGCCTTTCTCCGAAGAATTTTCCCTCTCGCCGCGTGTCGGAATTATTTTCATCTTGCGTGCTTGTTTAAGAAACCAAGAGGAAACTTAATTTTTGTTACTTGATAGTAGTAATGAAATTAAATCATAGGAAAGCTTTTCTAACTCTAACTTATAAGAAGGTTTCCAAGGAATAGGAAAGGTGCTACCACAAATGCACAACCGAAATTTCTCACACCTGTTATTCCTCAAGAAGGTTGTCATCATTCGTTCCTAACAGATGAGTTTAGGCATTCTTTTTGTAATTAGCATTGATTAGTCGAGTGATTATACATAGCTTCAAGTTATATAGGCAAATATCTTAAACATAGTTTAAGCTCAATACCTTCAATCGAGATATTATTGTAGAAATATCTCCTTTTCTCTGGCGTAGAATTTAATATAAAAATGAAATGAATTTCTTTATGAAAATATCAATCTTTTTAAGCCCCAGGCGAGCAAACTACCAAATCCGTGAATCTTTATAGGACAATAAAGGGTTTTAATCATCATACCAGAAAATTCAAAGTAAAATTTATTGATCGATCCTTGGGTTTTAATGATTCTTCTAAAAAGTGAAATGAATTCATTTCCAGAATTTACCTTTTCATGAGTAGTTCCTTCACAAAATCCAAGAAAGATCAGATTCATTTTAATCAAGTAATAATTTCAATTCTGTAATGAGTATCAAAGTACATATGATGCTGATTCTATTAAAATATTCTTAATGATTTTCAGTTAAGAATAAACAAATAAAATAAAGCTATGAAGTTCAGTTAATTCGCTAACAGGTAAGAATGAATTCTCTTTCTGAATGAATTCTGTCTTATGATTTGTCGAAGTTATCTTCTGTGTCTTGGTAGTAATAGTTGAATTCTCTAAGATGAGTGAATGATCTCAGAAAATTTTTTACTTAAATCTCACTTAATTTTTTGTTATAAAATCGAAGAAGGCTAAGATGAAGATAACAGCTGCAGAATATTCTGCAAACTTCACTTTTATTAAACGATAAAATTCTAAGTAATTGTTACTCTAAACAACACTAATTTCGTTTTCTATAGCCTAATAATTCTATATTCACCAAATGAATCTGCGTACATTTATGCAAACAGTGGTCTCATTAAAACTTTTCAACGAGAAACAATATCTTGAATTTTAACTCATTTCTATTTATTTAATTAATATTTTTAACTAAAATATCAATCAAATTCCTAGCTCAACCCGTAATGTTATTCTACTCCAATATCACTTCGATTTCTACGTAGCTGCCTCCGTTATCTTTAACCTCCCTCTCGCCTCCCTCCCCAACCATACGGACGCTTTGTCAGCAAATGCACTTGAAGTGGCAGCAAAGCGCTTTAAACACCATTAGAGAGTAATAAAAGATGGTTGCTGAGAAGGTGCGGTAGGTAGCTCTAAGAGGAGGAGGATGGGGCCCACAAAGGTCTTGGCGGCTGAACAGAAAGAACCCGACGAATATTCCGAGTCCAGAAGCGAAATGCTCGCATTTTCTGGCGAGGAAATTACATCGCTAGCGGATATCGCGCGCGTGTTTAACATTCGGAAATTCCGCAATTGACGAGATTCGGGAACGGAAAAAGACGCTAGGCTTCCGCGCCATACTTTCTGATATGAGCCGGAGGACGACTACTACGCTACCTCACCAGTTTTTTCGAGGCGGCGATGGCTCGAGAGGTGTGGGTGGAGGTGAGGACGAGCCAGGGGTGGGCCGAGAGGTCGTTCGGGGCGCTTTCACGAGCCAATAAAAGAGCTACGTGTTTCTTTAAGGATCGCTCGGAGGAAAAAAAATTGCAAGCAGCATCCTCTGGGAGTGCTTCCTTTCTCCCACCACTGGCAATAGCTCAACCGGTGTCGGGATTTAACGAGCGGCGTGACTTTCGGAATCAAATTCGCGCAACATAAATCGGCGTGGCCTCAAACGCCGCGCGTTTTACGGACCGAGTTTAGGGTACTAATGCGGTTTATGGATCGTAAAGGAAATGATTGTGCTCGTAGGTAGCTCTCTTCCTGCTTGCTCGCATCGTGAATGTCTTCGTGGGTGATTGGATGCGCGTAATACGTCCGACTGTTGAACGACATTCTCGCGGTTTCGAATCTCTCTGTGGGAGCTGCTTTCCCTTCGGTGAATTAGCGATGACTTGCGAGGGAATTCCGCTCATCTGACATCTTGGGAATTGAAGGTAATGGAAGTTTTATGGGCGGCGAATATGCTGTCGATTTAATTGCGGATTAAGATGCGGGAAAGTATTATTCCCACGCGTATGAAATGCCAGTTCCCCCTCCTGCGCAATCTCGGGAATTATATTTCACGAGCTTTTCAAGCGAAACAATTTGCATAACATTTATTCTACAAAATCGAATTTGAGTTCAACTCTTCATTGCGTCGAGGATATTTCCAACTGATTTTTCAATTTCATGACGGTCGATTAATATATTAGCGGCCGAAGGAAATGTATGGGACCGATTAAATAGTGGCAGATATAAACAGTAAATCTGAATTAAACCAGTTCCCTTCATCAGCATTCAGAGAAGTTCAACATATATAAATTGAATGATATTCATGACTCGGATCACCCATAATTTTAGCAACGTTTAACATGCCATTACAAACCTCAATCGCTCTAAATAGCAGTTGAACTGAAAGACTAAATTATTTTTGCAATTGGAAATAAAATGTCGGAATCGTTGAAAATTTTACGATAGCGTTGCCGTAGCCATAAATATTAATATCAAACGTAATCACGTGGGTCAGAGTGAAAACTTCCCACAGACATTTTGATTCTAAATTCCTGATTGAGATTACGTTTTTGCAGAGTTCCATCGTCAGTTACCATGCATTCATCGCATGCGTTGGATGATAATAAGAATAATAATAACTTCTGTTATGGAAACGGAAAAAAATGAATTTCAACCTTTTTAATTGTAATTATTTTTCACGAACATATTCCCTAACGGAAAAAAATTCGCCAAGTCAAGATTCGAACCCAGGAGCACTAGACTAACACGCTAATCACTCTGCCACCGTAGCAATAATAATAATAAAATTAGGGCTCCCAAATAGCCAAGTGGGTAACGCGTTCGACTTCGGTAAAAACAGTTCCTGGTTCGATTCCCGGTGGGAGCCTACGTGCGAAATTATCTAAGCTGTCGAAGCACTTTTAGCACTGCTTTTTACTACTGCTAATAATATTTAAATTATTTAGTTGGTTATGCTAGCTGTATTAAAAGCGCAAGTAACTTTGTGATGTACATCGATTCGTTTACTAATTTCAAATGTAGTGAATTTGTTTTTAAAAGACAATAAATATTTATAATGAAATTTTAATTTCACCACGTTATTTCAACTGATGCCAAGAAAGCTGAAACACCCATGAGTTGTCTGGAAAATCGAACTCCAAATGAGAAACTTTGGATTTTGGTAAGGTAAGTTCAAAAAATTCGAATTGTTTGTTTGCTTCGTTAGTGTTCTACTACTTTCCTTTCCAATTCACTATTCTATGTATTTTATATTGTTGAAAGTTATTAAAATTGCTCGCCATTCATTATATCATTCTATATAGGAGAAGTTGCCATTTAAATTCATTTGGCCTCATTTCGCGTAGTAATAGTCCATGAAAACTGTGACTTGGCTCGAAGTTAACAACTTCGGCGTACCTAATCTCTGCTTGTAGAAATGAGCCGAGGGTACATGCAAATAAAAATCAATAACCCATGAAGTAATTTCAGCTCCAAATGGTATTATTATCAGTGTACGAAAACCTTTAAATCCATTTATTAACATATAGGCAATCGAAAAATCGATGTTAACTGAAAATGGAAAAAGGGAATATCAAACACTTAAGAGCTCAATATGAAGGCAACTAATTTAAATTAACTTCAGCTTGAGACGATTACGTAATAATCAGCCTAAAAATACCACACAATGTCTACCTGAATTAAAATAAAACACAAGGTCACATATCAGGCCTTTCTTCATTTAATCCATTCTGCAGACAAATCACTTTCATTTACCTCATCTGCCCCTTTCTCTACCCTTGTTTTACAGCGATTTTCGGTGCATTTGTTACATGTTATTGAGATACTTTCAATAAATCGTAAATTTTGTTCACGCTTAAGTCATTAAATAATTTACTGTCGAATGAAATCAGGATTACTTCAGAGCTATTGAAACCATTAAATTCAAATCATCTTCGTTCCAAAAGAAGGTAAGAGGAATGGTTCTCTTAGGGGCTGCCGGGGATCTAGCCACCGGTCGAGGGCTATGGGAGAACCCGAGAAGCGGGAGCCGAGTCCTACGGAATCAGCTGCTTGGAACTGAGAGATACTTCCTAAAATTGAATTCTTAATCACTTGGTTGCAATCAATGGACTATTTTTGATCATTTTCATGGACTAATGAATGCTATCCCGACAAAAATGACGATACTATATTGTAGGTACCCTAACTATGTGTCAACATTGCTGATCCGCTTCTGCTGGTAGACAATAACTCCAAGAAATTCCTTTGCAAAAAAATACAAAAATGCCCGAGGAATATTGGGTATATGGGTAATTTTTTAACCCAAGCTTACTGAAATATTTAANTATAATGCTTATTTCCCAATCAGAGATATCAGGGCCATCACCATATTTGGAATCCTATATTAATGTTATCTTCATTAGAGATATATTGCACCAATGATTCTTATTTGTTGCTATTGAAACTTTTCAACGTCATTCTTTCGATGAGATACAAATACTGATTTTTTCTGAAGTATTTTGGTATTCTTTCGCACATAACTAAAAATATTCCTTTTCGAAGATAAATCTCTAAGACCCATTCAATAAGATACGTTTAGGCATACATATCAGAAACTTACTGAAAGAGCAGCCGAAGGGCATTACTGAGATAAAATGTGCCAAGAGTCGCCTTTTCTTCAAATTTCTACTCCATTTAGGATTAAAATATTCAATACATACTTTTATTACAAACAGGATAAAATCAATAAATCAAATTATTGTGAAATCGTGATATGTAAAGATCCATCATGTATCTAAGTAAGGACTTATATAAACAGAAACTGCAGAAATGGGTGATTCAAGTAAGTTACAAAAGAAACTGTAAGATTGAGTTCGGTCCGACTTTCCTTAAAGTCACAGGATTACCCATAGGGTACTTATCAAACATGTTGGTACAACTCTAAATTGATGCATGATTCTTTCTCGCGAGAAATGGAGTACAGAGAATCACAAAACAGACAGTTGGTAAAACACTGAAAGATTGAATTGCTCAAAAAATAATATATCTAACAAGTAAATGTAGTACGATAATAACAGCTAATACGTGCCTTAATTAAAGAAAGGAACGTATTTTAATGTGAGAAAAACATGGAAGAGAATATGGAAGGCACACCATAAGGGCAAGATTTGATTTGTTCACCCGAAAATATTTCGGGAATTAGAGAAAACAAAAGCTTGCGCGTAGCTGAGTATCTCGTTTTGAGAACCCTAGCTAACTAGGTATATGATCTTTATTTATTATTTCCGTTTAAGGAAATGATGGTAACATCACTGTTAATAAACTGTAAATAACACTTATTAACCTTCCAGAGCAAAGCTTGGTTTATTTGTAATATGCTGTTTTAATTTAAAAATGATAAGATAACAATAGTGTTACTTGGAGAAATAAGAAAAGAAATTTTAAGCTAATATAACGATTAGTTTTAACACGCGATAGCGTTAATCTGTAAATGTTAAGTTCTACAAAATATCACTGTTTGTTCATTGATGGCTTCAAATACCAAACGGCAAAATTATCTGACTCTGTACAGCAAAAGCTGAAATTAAATTAAAACCTCGGAAACAACTACTGAAAGGAATCATCGAGAAAATGCAGTTTCAATTTACGAACCCTGCGTTTTAAGCAAGAAATTACGATAAGTACGGAAAGTGAATATTGCTGGAGAAAACTTTCTAAATTTTTGGATTTCCTCATTCTATAAAAGATCGAATCCATGGTAAGCCACAAATCCGAATACCTTCCATTATAATTGTTACACAGGTTTTTCATTCATTTCTGCATCATTATGAAGTAATATTTAGCGATATCAATCCTACATGAACTAAACTAGTCTACCGTGCTTAAGTCCCATGTTCATTAAATCTGTGATGTAAACACATTTCTAGTTCACTTCAACGAGGCTTTTAGAATCTGATTACATGTTTTTGTATCTTTAGATTAACAGGTAAAGCGGCCTCGAAAGGTAAAGCGGCCATTTTCGTTAAATTGAGCATCCATGTGAAAATTCATGGCCATGCACATTAGTTGTCCTTTGTTTATGTATCATGAATGTCTGTTACAGTGTCTGAGTCGCATGCTATTCATCGCACGAGCTCTGAGCGACCCTCACAAGTCGTGACCAAAGCCAAGAATATCTCTCCCCTTACCGTTATCACCTTTTCCTAATCACCCTTTCCCCCGAAACGTTCCACTCTCGAACTTTAGGCAATCCTATTAAGCCTTGGAAATGGTTAAAACATTTACGAGAGATAGATCAGTGGGTTAGAGGCGAAAGTGATGAGGTAATCATCACTACTTTTACCTCTATTTCCGCTTTGATAAACATACATATATTTCAGGTGATGTACATAAATCCCTTCATCGTGGATTGAACCAAAGTTATTGAGGAAAATATGTCTATCAGCTAACCTTTCTGAGATGGCCAAACTTTGTTTACGTTTTGTATTACATAAGCAGCTACATTGGTGAATGATAATTCTTGATCATATTATATGCCTCATTAGTTAATTATAGCTACTCAAAGTCTCTTAATTAAAATAAATGGCGATGAAGATTTACTAGAGGAATGCAGATATGCATACCATCCAACAATAAATTGGATAACCACTGTTTTTACTATCGATGTTTACTCTCATAGTTTGGTGTAGAAATAATGAAGTGTTCAATAAGTAGTAATAAATATTACTTATGTCAAAGCACCAGTATGTCTGGTATCCCGTTTATTTTGACGCATAAATATAGAAAATAAGAAATAACGATTCTAAAACGTGATGAGGAGATTTTTTCATCGATAAAATTTACACTAATTTGAAGTCATCTAGAAAGCGGAATTTTTTAGATTTGCATTATATATTTTCGTTAGACAGAGCTTTTACAGATGGCATGAGAAGAGATTGGATTAGGTTATCCAGTAGGAATTACTCATTTTGTTAATCGTAGCAAAACGCCTCTGGTATATTTTATAGCCCTATGAGGCCTTCATTTAAAAATTATAACTACATCTACATTAAAACTCTTGAAGCCGACTTTCGGCGTTTACGAATGAACTGAAGAAATCTTTTTTCTTAGAGGCAATGTAATATTAAGCAGCATAACTTACTTTAAGACGGCTAACTTCTTGTGAGCTGGAAAATATTTAGAATTCAATTAATCTTAGCACAGTTTTACAAAATCAGATACAAATAATATTCTTATGGCAACTCTTACATACGACAAAGATAAAAGAGAAGTTTCTCAAATCTTACGTAAAACTCGACGGAGGAATAGGATAAACTGCTACCTTTATCTCTATTCAAATTAAAAAAAAAGCTAATGAACATAATATACAAATTAAAACACCAAGAAATCCAATCAGAAGATATCCTCAGAATAATATATCAATCTAACAAAATATGAGCTTGAAAAAGGGACCTCTGTCGACTGATGCGAAAGACGAAGAAGAAAAACTGCGCCATCAATCAGTAATGATGATGAACTATGAACAATGAACTATAAAAAATGTGTTATCACATGCGTGCTGTTGTACTCTATTGTTAGAATTGAGACGGTTTGGAAACAAGCGTAAAAGTCTTCCGAAAATCAATCTTATCTCGTGCAAAGGTTATGACTGAATACCACTCACAACAGCATTAAGAGTCGAAAATGGATCATAACTGAGAGAACGGCTAACGTACTTAAATTTTCATCCGCCTATCCGATTTTTACTTTTGGTCTCTACATTCCTCGACTTCTTTCCTCACCACAATCGGAGAGAATGGCGCCCAGTATGGGCTCCTTTCTGCTTAACCGTGGAAAGAATGGACTTAAACGTGATAAGAATCGCTTATGCGGATGGGGAGTGGAATGAGGAGAAATGGCTGTCCAAAGATAGGGAATGTTGATGCACGGCTAAGGAAGATTGTTTCAAGAATGAAAGCAAAATACTCATGGTCGAGACATTTTATAGAGTTACAAAGAATCGTGTGAAATGCAAATTGAAAACGAGGTAGGAAATAACTGCAAATGGACAAACTTAATTTACTCAGTCGGCGATTTCTATCAGTGGATTCATGGTGGCGCGTAAATATCAAAATATTTCTATATTAGATTTTTAGCATTAGCATTAGCATCCTTCTTATCTTAGAAACGCATATAAACCAAATCTGGAAATTGAAATTATCATCAACTTCGAGTGTTATGTGACCAATTTAGTACATACTTTCTCCTTGAGTATAAAACAACTTCTTTATTAGAGGCTTCCAACATCTTTTCAATTAAAAATGCGATGCCAATAAATATATCACTTCAAAAAGAAGTTTTATCAACCGGTTGAGTATTTTGAAAATGTAGATTAATGAACGTAAAGGTTATTTAGTAATTTATTGAGTATAAAAATGCATTTATGACTTACATGTTAAAATTTTCGTAAGGATTGGTTAGAAAGTGGGTCTACGGATTCGGATTGCCTAGGCTTCGACTCCAAATACGACTCCTTTGATTGTCAGCGGTCAACTCTGAATCCGACCCAACTTTCCGGAAATTATATTTACTACATAGAATATCAGTAAAGTATCTGAGTGCTAAAAAATCTATCGAAAATTTTCTTCGGAAAGGAGAATACCATCGATTACCATATTTCAGAAAGGAGGATACCATCTTTAATCGATTTCCTCAAATCTGTCGAAGGGAGTCAGAGTTGGTAGATTTTAACCGACTCCGTGCAAAACCGATTCCGAACATACGACTGAACAGTCTTCCTTGAAAATATAATTTCTTAATACCTAAAATAACACATTGAATTATGACGTCAGTATGATTGTCAGAAATGATTTAAGAAAGAATTCCATAATAACCGGCTATCATCAAAACGAAATAATAACACAAATCTTCTTCTTTTTGTATTATTTTATAATGGAAAACAAACGTTACAAATTATTTTTTTATCAACTTTATTCGACTTATTCATGAGAAACTTTGGAAATGTGGAGCGTTATAGTGGATAAAGAATGACGCGGATAACGGCCAGTCTTGACTTACTGCTACTTCTAACGTCAGCAATATTTCCTTTACAATATAAGCTGTCGTAAGATTAGATTGGAACTGATCCATCTCGGGTAATTACGTTGACATATGGCGTTTCTTCGCCATTGACTGTATCAAGATATTCACTTTCCGTGCCAACATTTGATAAAACGCAAGGCATTAAAAAATCAAAATATAGTGTTAAAATGAGCGTAGTCAGGATTTGTCTATGGAGGGGAGTTTAGATGCATGAGGTAAACACTGGATTGCCTACAACCAAGGGGCAGGAATTCTTCCGTCCAAAATCTAATGAGAATAGAAACTAGTTTATTTTAACGTGTATATCCTGCGAAGCTTCAGTGGTGTTTGTATGGCAGAATTGCAAGAGTTGAATTGTTGGCTCTGTTCTCATTGGGAGGAAGGGGGTTCGAACCCCCAAAACCACCCCTTTAGCTACGCCTCTGATTCCCCGATAAATTCCATGGAGGTTAGTTTTTTATTTTCATATTTTATCAATGCTGAAATGAATTAAGATTTAGCTGTATATACATTTGCGCAGTCGGAGATCGAATTAAAGGTTATTTGTAGAAATATCTCGAAGTAAGAATTAACCCTCATCTTCTACGAGCAATTTTGTAAAAAAAGTCAATTAATATATCGTGACCGGATGTAAATAATTTGTAAACTTTAAGCGACAAATGTATACATTTTCATATTTAGCCAATGTGATAGCTCAATTTTTTACTTAAGTTATTATCACGAATTCTTCATTTATAATGAAACATTGCTAAGGCGACCACTCAATAGACCATCTGCAAGTGGTATTCTAAGACAGCTGGTCGCTAAAACGACATAAATCAAGTAATTTGATACGAATTACCTCAGCGGAAGGCAATTAAGGTTGTCCCATTAAGCAGGTGCTCGAGGTAACTACAATCTTATGAAGTGCCTGGAGAAATTTATATGCAATAAAATATCCAAGGCTTAGTACTTGAACCACAAAAATGAAGGAACTATACATAATAGTGATACTTCATCATTTTTATTGGCAATATCTTAGTTAAGAACGATCATCTTCACAATGAACCCCTTCATGAACAAACACAAATGAACAGGCCCTGAGCAGGATTCGAACCCAGAATCTCCAAGTTTGAAAGGTTAGAATCCTAACCACGATATAAGCTAACTCGATATAAACTAACTAATTAAACTAGTGTCAGTTTTTTTATGTAAAGCTATTTGAACACAAGAATTTGCTCTACTATACGTAAACATGTTTGCGGAATTATTTCTAAAGGTGTGTACATGAACTGAGGGATGAGGTGGTAACACTATCAAATTGTAAACAAATCACCTCTTGGTAGGAAAAATTCGAACGCAAAACCGCGTTTTAATCGGGATAGGGTTCTAAACGGGATATGACATCGTTATACTTTTTGCACGCTGGAAAACAAGCTATGGTGATTTGGCTCTTTATTTTTAATTACCTGTTTATATCTTGCAACAAAAGGGCATTTTCTTTAGTTTGATTCTTTTTCGCCGGATATCTAGAGAGTCTGCTGCCTATTCCTTGTAACACTGGTAGCCTTCTCCACGTATTTTTGAAGAATGATCAGCTTATCGAGCAAAGAAAGCGCCTTGCTTGGTTTCTTCATTTCGGTCATTTTTCACTCTGCCGTGAAGCAATTTCACCAGATAAACTTTAAGAGGAGAATAACATTTTTTTCAATTTGAGTGATGAGAAGCCGTAACAGAATATAATCTTTCCGTGGTAACGCCCTACAGCCCACCAGTCATTGCAATGGCACTCTTTTAGATTGATTTGTTTACACATAACATTGCAACGAAAGGAAACTGCACCAAGCGAATTTTTAATCTAACGATCTGCTTTGAGGTAAAATCGACGGGGAAGATCTCACTCTTTGTTAACTTAGAGCTAGTATCGGATAAATATCGCTCTGTTTCGCGATATCTTCATTTTATTCTCACACAATCAGTCTTAAAGAAGACTAAAATTGAATCCTCTTAAAGACGAAGTGAGGCAGAAGAGGAGAGAGGAGGACGGCGATACATATTACGTGAACAATTTTTGGTCTATCAAATGTGGCGTACGATCGGTTGCAGAGCATCCGGGGACGAAAAAAAAATCCACCTTGTTAGCCCGTAATCTGAAGCGATACTTTCAGCATGTGTTTCTATATAATGATTAGAACCGGAATAAAACCGCGCATTAATATGTATAGCGTCTTAAACGGGAGCGTTTTAGACGGGTATTCAATATTTTACTTCCATTTTGCCAATGGAGGCAATTAAGAGGAGAAGGCAGTAAGATTCCTATAAAACAGTACGCTGCCAATACCACCTCCGGCATTTCCCATAGGGCCATTCGGTGCTAGTTCGGCAGTTGTTTCGGTTGTCTGCAAAGGGGCATTCACACAGACCACTACATCATCCATCGAGGAAAAACAACGAGGACTCCAGATAAGGCGTGAGAGTAACAGCAACAGCTACGCCATTCCCGCGAATGGTCCTCGATAACGCTGCAGCAATGGAGGATGCCGTAATATTCCGGCAGTAAAACGGATTGAGGTGTGAGGTGCTGCCCTCAGGCGAAGGTGCGTCGAAACGCAAAATGAACGGTTACGCTCCACCAGTCCAATCAAACAATCCAAAATTCGCTACGTTTCCGCGTTTTTTTATGCCTTTCGTTTGCTCAAGCACCCGTTCTGACCGGACGAGGAATATTACTGTAGAACTGCCGAGCGATTTCGGGATTAATAAACGGCGTACTAATGTGCCCACGCGCTCCTTTTTCGTATGTCTAATTCAAAACTACTTCACACAGCGGCGCAGTTAGAGATGGGTTGCTGATTAATCTCAAATCGTTTTTCGCGTTCCAATGAGGAAATTAACGAAACTGCTCATTATTTAAAATAGTTCATTCAGACAGTTTCTTCCATCAAATTCGTCCCGAAATAGTTTTGTGCCGCGGATGAGGTTCAAAGATATTAGTCGAAGAAAGAGTTGTTTCCTAAAGAATTGATATGCTTACGAGTTAGATGAAAGTTCGTTTTTCTTGGTTGCTAATCAAATTTATGCTTAAATGATCCGTTTTACCCGCAATGTAAGCACCAGAGTTCACTTCTTTTCATAGGCGGATCAATAGAGTCAGAATAAGCATCAGTGGAAAATTCTCTTAGCACAAATCAACTCTTGATGGCATCCATCTCAATCTCAAAGTATCAGATTAAATCAATATATTCAAACGTTAATTTGTGGAAGGCCAGTTTCAGTGAAATTGAGAATGTATTAAAATTGAATTTCGATAAAAATTTTATGCATATTGAGGGTATTATTACTATGAGTTTTAACGAAGATTATTATAAATTGACCTGGTAAGTGTTTTGATGAAAATGACTTGTTCAAATATTTTCAGATTGATAAAGACATTCATGACCTTAACGATTCGAAGAACATTAAGGAATTATTCAATAAATTATGGATTCAAACAACAGTAGTGTGTTAAGCGAAGTTGACAACAGCCCGACAAGGACTATGGGCGTACAAAATCTTAGCAAAAGTAAAAATGTAAACCGTACAAACCGTCACTCTTTTGTAAATTAAGAATATTTGCATTTTCCTTCCAATTTCCGAATCTTAAGGTATTTATGATAGATATTATAATTAAAATCTATCTTTATTGTGTTATCAATTTGGAATATTATTATTACAAACTCGAAACATTAAAATAATAATGCTAAAAACGTCTTAATTAGGAATAGGTATTAGCCTAGAACACTATTGAAATCAACCTAAAAAACACTCCTTCTCTGGTTTCCAACCCTCATGGATATTCAGGCGAGCTTGTTAATATTTATGCCACCTACGTATTAGAGAAAACTGGTATTCACTGGTAACACTTTTGCATAATCTTCGTTACTTTAAAATTTTCACGCGACGAAAAGAAATAAATTACATGACTTTTTAATATTCATTACTATGAGTTTGTATGACTAAATGCCATGTTTACCTCAGAACACACCTGGACAAAATAAGGCGATCAAGCTTAATATTCCACAGTGTATTCTGAATATGAGGCTATTTACAAGAATCGCTGATTTTTTAAACGATGAAAATGAAAGCAAATAGTAAAAAACATTTTAGTCGAGGCTTTTTAAGAATATCGATTACTAGTTTAATTTCAATTATAGAAAGCTTGTTATTGAAGTTCCACTCATTTATTAAATTATACACTCGAATTTTGTTTCTGCCAATGTTCTTAGTAAATTAGAAAAATATTTCCAACTCATCTCCATCCGCGGCCCGCGATATCATATTCCCTTATTTGTAAGCCCTGTCTTAGAAATGTTCTATTAATGCATCTCTTTCTTACCATCATCCGCGCCGCTTATACTGGGAGCAATCTTGATTTTGTTTCAAAATTTTCAAAAAGCAAAGAATCGAGAGGCAGGACCGGCATAACTCTAGGCAGCGCGAAATGGCAAACCAGAGATTCAAAAAGTAGGTAAGAAAAGTGCAGAAATCGTTTGCGAAGAGGGAGGGGAAAGGGAGAGGACGCTATCTGTGACGGTCAGCACCGTTTGGTGGTCCCCGAGGTGGTCCGTAGAACAAGCGATTGGGCGATATATGCGATCTGCGGGATTAGGAGTTGCTCCCGTGAGGTGGCGAAGGAGGGCATTAGGGGAGGGAGGGCCGTTGCTGTCGGCGGGCAGATAGGCGCCGATGAGTAGTGAGTCCCGTGCGGCGTGAAAGGGGTGCGCGGCAGGGAATTGCCAATCCACACGAGATACCGTGAAATGGGAAGGAATGAGGGAATTGCTCCGAAAGGAATAACGTCTGAAAAAAAAGGAAATATGTCGCCGGTGGTGGACGCCGGCGAAACATTGGTGGAAATTCATCTTGAGTGACGATCTCGATTCCACTTCCGCTCCTTTGATTTCATAACGGAATGGTCAGCATGGAAAATGGTTTCAAATTTGTTTTTCCGCGCATGTTTAAATGCACATAGACATTGGATGTAGGAAAGAAGGTAAATGTCTATGATTGAATGGCTATATATTGATGTTGGTTTAAATCGTTATTAAATAGTGTAAATCGTGATGGTAAAATAGTAATTTGTCGTCAATTCTATATAAGAGTTTGTGGAAGTGAAAAAAATAGTTTGTATTAAATCTAGAATGTAAAACTTTTCGAATATTACTACTATGCGTTTTGAGGGATGACCTTCCGGTAATTTTTTCTCAAATTAAATATGAGTTTCATAATGAATATACAGTTGACTGCTTCATAATAAATTATGAAGTCAACTCTATATTTCTGACTACAGCCGTTTCATAAATCATAATATTATTTTAATTCCATAATCAGAATGTTTCGGTCCCGCACACATGTGGCGCATCTTCGATGATCGAAAAACTCTATTTTCATAAAATTAAAATTTGCAGCGATAATTTTATCAATTCATAATAATAAGACATCTATGAAAGTATGTGGGATGAAGGAATTCATATATCTTATACGATATGCCCCTTTCCACACGCCAAAAGGCGGCTCACAGGGTATATATGTAGAAGTAGTTATTTCAAAGCGGACTGAATTATTCTAGATTTCATTTGCAATAAAACAAAATAAAATGTTACTGAATTTAATGAACTTAAGTATTCAACATGTAATCACTGTCAACTCCTCACAAATGTTTGACATACTACTTCCAAATAAATATTACGAAAAGACTTTGAGAACTGCGAAAACGAAAAATATGCTATATTTGTAAAAGATATCGGACCGCGGTCCGTAGATACAGACATTATTATCACAGAATTGTTCGTTTAACCATACAAACGAAAATATCTAGATTGAAATAAGTCGAATATGAAAACAGAATTGCAAAGAAAAATGATTGAAAGTAAATCCTTGTCGAACTGCAAGGCATTTCGTGGGAAAGCAAATAGAACTCTGAATCGTTCTTCAAAACTTGGGCCAACTGTTCATCAAAAATCATAGCCTTCCGAAATAAAAACAACGCAAAATTCATTCATTTACACCCGCTCTTGCAGATCCATATGAACTTATTTCCGGCAAGATATATGAAATACGCTAAATACGAGGGAGAAACAAAACAGAGTCGTTAAGCATTGGAAGCCAAAAAGCCTCTCGAAAATGACGCCTCAATCGCGGATGCTTTCGGAAACACGACTGCGTTTATACGCATCGCGATAAGGAAAAAATCGAAAATTGATAGTGGCGCATTTCCAGGGCGCACTGACTAGAAAGATAGATGGCTTTTTGCGGAGGAAAAGCGAGAGATGGCTTTAGAGGCGGTGCATTGCCTTTATGGGCGCCGATAAAAACTTAGCACCCGTTCATTTTGCAGCTGCAATGACGGAGCGGCCTCCTGAGTATCGGGGCGATAACAAAACGAGCTCCATTGGGAACGGCGCTGGGAGTTTTAATCACTGGGAAAAAGGGCAGAAATGGGAAGGAAGAACAGAAGGAATGGGAGGGAAGAGGATTAAGTATAGGAAAGTGCGGGACATTAATAGGAGATAATCAACGGAAGTTGGCATAATATTAGATCAAAATAGGGAATCCTATCAACTGTTACTTTAGGGAGGATTTTCGACTATTTTCGAAATAATTTACTGCGTGAAAAGGAAATTAGATAAAGGAAATGAGGATTTAATTGACAGGATCTAATTGCTCACTCGATACGAAGTCTTTATTAAGAGAATCAGTCACTCATCCGCAATCAATAAAGGACGAAATAAAATGCTTACGATCGACTGAAAAAGGTGAAAACAATGTGTTTGATAAATTAGACAGCAAATGAGGTTAAATATGAAAATCTTGATATTTACAAGGCGCCATTTCCAAATTGAGGACTAAGGGAAAATATTTCGTTCTATGAGAATCCATTCGTACCAGTAATAAAACAATTTTAGTTATGTTCGATTACTGAAATTAGCGATTCACTGAACTTTATTTAATGCCACTGAAAATCAGGGATCTCTGGATTTCGAGTGAAAATAGCGGGGAATAACTACATAGTACCACCAAGATAGAAGATCCAGTGAAGCAATTTCTTTTACGTCACGAGGCGGCGTAATTGGATCTAGCATACACTTCATGGCTGAACATTTTTTTATTCAAAGAAAAGAATAAAAGTTTGGGAATATTTTGGAAAATGTATCAACTTCGAAAATTTTGAAATAATAAGAAATATTTCTTTAGATTTGGAAAATATTGAAGGTGCATTATTACATATAACTTAAATAATATAATTTTTAATAATTAATCGTAAAAGTTATATAATAATTAATCAAGATAAATAGACATGACGGAATATAAAGAATAGTTTTGGTACCGTGCCTTCCAGTAGTCATGTCAGCCATATTTTATGGAAAATCATGAGTTTAAATTACCCGAATCGATTCTATGAAAATGAATCAAAAATCATCATAATGAAATGGTATAGTACTAAATGTAGTATAATAGTAATTCATTACTCTGAGGTGGAATAAAAATATTATTTGACTAAACGGTTAAAAAATTACGTTTTTTATTCCAAAGGAAATTTATTCAATAACTTTACTTAAAGAACAGAAGTGGAGGAAATAAACAGAAAAACATCTTCATGTGGGTATTGCGACAAAATTTATCATCGAGTGGTCATATGGACAGTTCAAATCTGCGGACATGAGAGGAAGATAGTGCAGTATTCCCTTTCGAAGAAGGGAATTATTACCAAGAAAACCAAAATATTACGGCAAATTTATTTCAGTTCCTCAAAACATGAACGATATTGATGATTTTATAATGTTGGAGAAAAAAATTATACTTATTTAGCGTACGATTAAATTCATTATTGTCCTTCAGTTAGTTTCAAAGAAATCCAAAAGAGGTCCCTAAGACAGGAAAATGGTCTGTGACTACCAAAATTATAGAGATATATTTTTCTGATATCATCATTTTTCTTGCAGATTCATCCGTGTTGCTTCGGTATAGATTGAAAAATCTAACGAAATGAAACGGAATAATACACATCGCCAGAAATGCATTTTGGCCAATAAAATGAACGAAATGTGAATGGTTAACAATCTCAAATGTAAAGGTCAATTAAGTAGTCAAGTAAAGTGCGAAAAGGATCATGTTTGCTCACCTGGAACACTTTTTATTTCAAGTATTAACAATTACGAAACAAAATCGAAATTTCGACTTTTAGAAGCTAACTTTTAGTATCGCATCGAAGCATCGGTAGGATGTATTAATAATTTATAAAGAATAGTAGTAGATAATATAATTCTGCTTAATATAATGTGAAAGAAACCAATATATACTCCCGTAAATTTGAGAGTTTTATGGAAGCTAACATAGATAAAATATTGCGTACATAATACATATGTGTAAGGCAGTATACCCTTAACATTTCCTCGCATTTTCTTCTTATACTAAGAGAAGATTTAATTTCATCGACACAAGTTAAAAATTATTCGACGCCACCTACTTTTTACTTTCACACAGGGATTTCATTGAGATCGATATTTTATTCCGCCTCGAAATGTTTCATTAATACCACCTGAATCGACCCTACCTAAGTAAAAACGGAAAGTCTTTTGTCAAGCCTAAAGATATTTTCGAAATTCTACAAAATACACAATGAAATGAATATCATCTCTTAAGAATGTGATAAAATAATCCTCGAAGGAGAGCGGAGGAGAAGTACGCAGTGTGACTGTTTAAGAAATAGGTTGAGATTTAAAATAATGGCAAAGCAAAAATTATCACTACATAGTAGGGAAGTACCTCCAGGAATGGTAATATGTATGAATACAGAATCAGGCACCGTCATTACGCGGGAAGTTAAATGAGTGTCGGTGCATTCGTTTACAGTAAATTAGGATTGCGACGGTGGTTGAAAGGTTTTTGAAAATGGGCGTTAAGTATGGGGAGCAGTCGAGAGAAAATGAAGGGGCACTGAATGACACTGGAAAGAGTCTTTGACGGCAAAGCGGCTCAGCAAAGCATTCCTCGGAAAGTGAAATGAGGAGAACAAATTTTACTGTTTCACTGCCTTAAAAGTGTGTAACTTTGTTTCAAAAATTTCCACTTTCTAGCTGTTTGACAAAACACAGGTGGAAATGAAAATTTATTTTTCTTTTAAGCTCTACATGGGTATTCATTCGATTGCGTTTGCAGTAAATTTCTTCTTTTCTACCAGTCGCGATGGTAAAAACTCAGACCTAAATGAGCGGAGCTTGATTTTTCCGCAGAATTCAGATAGGCACCGTGTCCAGTGATAATCATGTAGCGATACGTAAGACCTCTGGGGAGAGAGGTTGTGCTACAGAAGCCATTACTTCTACGAGTAGTTAAACTGGCTCAATATTAAGAAATTTCAAGCGATGGAATAAAAAATTATTACGATAAAATGATATAAAATATGATATAAAGCAGTGATTCTCAAAGTGGAAGATGCCGCCCCCTAAGAGCGCTGGTCTAATTTAACGGGGCGCTACACGAAAAAGAATTTTATCCCATTGCTAGTCATCTTTCTTCCTCAATAGAATTTTGCTGGATTAATGGCATCAATAAAACATCTTAACATTGTCATACAGTAATTAGGAGGATATTTTTATCATTGCAATGTTTGATTTCCTTTTTATATTTCTCTAGATATGGCCATAAAGATATTAATTTTCATATTCGGGGGGCGGTGGTATGGACCCAAGGGGGCGTTAGCATTGAAAAGTTTGGGAAACACTCATGTAAAGGGTTTAATTCCTTTGCTGAAGCCAAAGTATATTAAACCTATTTACTTGCAAACGCCAATGAGCACCAGTGATGTAGAGCCATCCGCCAGGAACAACATTAATCGGTTTCTAATGCAGAGTAAATTTGACAATACATACTTTATATGGATATAATTTTATTTTTACCACATTATTCCCCACTTCTCTCCGGATCCATTTATGAAAATAGCTCTAATGGTTGTGTTATTATAGTTTACCAATGAAGTCAGCAGCCGGAAGGCTCGCTGGATCCTCGATCCCTCTACGATACCAAAATATTTGCAGATGTCATATGCTTATGAAGATAAGAAGTGTGGCATTTTCCCCTTTCTTTCAATGTGAAAACATCCGATAATTTCAAAGCGGAAATAACTCTGTTACGGCATTGCCTGTAGCTGAAAGTGACGTTTATACGTGATGTGTGTAACTAATAATTTGGAGTAGGGGGGCAACAGTATTTCAATCAAATACAGTTTAGATCATAACGTTGAAAGAAAGATTTCGATTATTAACTTTACTGTATGTCTTATTCTCTTAAAAACTTCGGTAGCCAAGAATAATCCTAATAAAGGACGATGTTATGACCTATAAGTTCGACGACCCTTTTCCTTTATCTTATCATCTCTTTCATAAGGAAAAAGTGATCTTCATATTTTGTGCTTAGAGAGTGACATCTGCTGTTAGAATTGAAAATTAATCGTTTAAATGGATCTTGTAACCCTGAAATGTACATTGCATTCATTAAAATAATAATTGCAACTCCGAGTTAGACTTTACCTTTGTAATTTAATTGTGAGCTGATTATTTCTCGAATGACATTCACGGAGCCACATCGAAATAATCTTAAAGCCCTTTATCTTGAAGGGCTTTACATTATCTTAATTCAAAGAAACTCAGTGCTTTTAATTTTCGTTTATAAACCCCTTATGCTGATGTTAACATTTTTGCATGACATTTCTTAGGTACTCAGCGGTAAATACTGAATGTCGTTGCAAGCAAAAAAGCACATCCGAAAAAGAATTTACGAATTATTAAATGGGTTCCTACCATCATAACTCATGTGCGAAAATATGAGCAACCGTGTACAGAAAAGAATTTGAATGCGCAACAATGGTTTAACTCCCAACATTAATTACGTTTCGCTGATGGAAGGAAAGACGCAGAAATGTAAAAGGAATTTCGCGTAGTGGTAACATTTGATGTTCAGCATAGTTTTAACTCGAGCAGCTTCGCAAAACGCATACATTCACCAGTCATCCACGCTACATTTGCTAACTTCTGCATCATATCCTCTCCCGTACACCGTTTATGACTGTATATTTTAAAACTTCCTTCCACGAAAAGGGCACGCTTATTACCATTTTTTCTCTTTTCTCCTCCATTCCGCAGGCATTCTCAAGGGCGCTCGCCACGGCGTCGTCGCCTGTCCTCGATAAAGCACCGCTGATTCACGACGGAATCGGAAAGATGCGTGCCTCTCTTAAAATTCATCCATGGAAGAGAGGGTGATTGGTGGAGGAGATATGTGAATGTGTGAGAGGGATGTTGCTCCATGGGGATGCGAATGGGGGAGGCATTTTCCCGAGTGGGGGCGTGGCTTCCGGTTTTAATGGGCGGTGCTGGCGAAGCACGGACCACCCACGGAGGCAGATTAATCCCCACGGTGACTGTGCAGCTCGGAATTAAATTTTCCGCCGCGTCATCCGTTAATCAGCGCCTTCTCGCAGCTAAGCTCCCACCCGTATCCAGTTAAACCCTTCTATCCCCGCGGAAATGCATCCGCGTTTTCCTAACTGATTTATACGAGATTCATAATTAATTAAGCCTTGCGTTCGAAAGGGGGAGCGGATATCGGTGGGCTTGAGAGTCCACTTATAGGAAGGAAATTTCTCCCGAGCGATATTTTACGACAAATTAAGAATGAAAAATTCAGCACGAAAGTTGTTGAGCCACCCATCCGATTTTTTCACGGTTAAGAATTCCCAGCTTTTTGCACGACGATTTCACTGTAGTCCGAGTAAAAAACGTTCATTTCCCGACATTTGAATCTCATGACATTTGTTTCTATAATAGCATGTTATCACCTTAAGATCCAGGAGATAAAAATCGATCGCTGATTTTCAAAGTAGCGTGCCATTTCAGTACTGAGGGATACATTTGTTTCATTTAAAAGTTGAGAGAAGACGATGTGGAGTCAAGAAAGCGGTTAACGTTATTAGGGTAATTTTAGTAGGGGATTAAGGGGTACGCTGAGCAGCTGCGTATTTCTGGATAAAATAGTCCCTCTATTTGAAATTCTTTCCTGATAACTTTAAGTGGGAAGTAAATTTTCCAACAAAGTACGCGTGCCTGCAGGAATGTCTGGGGGAAGAGTTGGCATGTTTCTACAAAATGTAATTTCCTTCTCTGATTACATCATATGCGGATCAAAAGGGTGGTTACTGAGGTAGGAGAGGGTTGTGTCGAGCATTAAAGCTGGGTAAATCACCAGCTTATTCATTTCGCTGAAAGATTTGGTGATAGCAACGAGTGTTTGGGAATCTGTGCTGTCAAAAATAAATCGCAACCTACAGAGAATATGAGCATTATTCTGAGTTGGACAGGTACACAAAGATTTTGGTCGGCATAAAAGCAATTATACCACAACTGATTGAAACCTTAATCTCTAAATGAAATAAAACTTTAATGTTCGATAAGGGAAGCGATATTTGTATAATATACATCGAATTTATTTATTAAATAATGGTGATTATATTAAAAACAATTTCTTCTTCATAGCTAAAATAATAAGAAAGTTTTATTATATATCGAAAAAAATCCGTTTAATCATTCAAACTGATACGGGATGTTTTCATGAAGTATACTTTTACTTTGTTTATAGTTTCAGTTGTGAGAAACCAATAATCATATTCATAGAAAGTAAATGTCTGTTCGTCAGTCCATCTGTCCGTCCCCTTATTTATCTCAGTAGAGGCTGGACTTAAAGTTCTGAAACAACTGCATTTTATTTCTACGATGCTGAAACCCCTAGGAAAAGTATTCACATCTCTGTAAAGGTCCGGGCTCGAACCCAGGAGCCCATAATACGTTTCCATGAGAGGTGAACGTAAAGTACGTGTTCATGACTTTCAGAGGTTGTTTATTTTACACAATTCAATTAGAAACATGTTCTTGCGAAATGGAGACAAGTATCCCAAGAAAGTAAAATTATCACAAAATCTTATCTTAGTCGTGAAACATTCATATAAATTCGAAATTGCGAGATCTTTGATAAAATACACGGAAAATTCGTAAAATGTTTCGGAAATAAACAACCCATACCTTTGACGACCAAGGCCATTGTTGAATGTTGATTTCATGAATTATCCCATATAAGTACACGGGGATAACCAGTTCTTATATTTTCCAATAAGAAAAGTACGTAAAGTAGGCTTTCGTGACTTGAAAACAGTAGAATAAATATTATAAATCATGGTAAGAAATATATCGAGTTATTACGATCTTACGACGGACTGTTTTTGGCATAGAAGTACTAGATATATACGATAATAAATATATTTTTAAAGTAAGTTAAGTTCCGCCATGCTTGACGGGGGCGTTTGATAATTGGGAAATACAACACCTTTGTGATTAACACAATCTCCTTTCGAAATAAAGGCAGTGGTTCTTAAGGGGCAATGTTGAGAATCAGTCCGCACCTGAGTTTTATCTCTTTATAAAAGCAAAGAACCGAAGTTATTGTTATATACAAAATTTAACGAATATTTACTCCATGACTTTTTTATTCTCTTATCTGTTTTTATGAGAAAGGATGAAACAGGTAAAACTCATGTTTCTTTTGGAGAGTCTGGACTAATTAGTCGAAAGTAANTATTATAACTAAATAATATCAATTTAATACCTACATATTTTAGTTTTGGTGTGCCGCGGAATTCTAGGAAGAATTTTGGTGTATCATAGGTGAGAAAAGGTTGCGGAGCACTGACGTAGATGTAGATGAAATAAATCCATCGCTAGAATACAAATATGAGAATACGAATTTTGTGACAGTAAGTTAGATTAATACAGCAAGAATCTAAATCAAAAAAGCCCTCTTAAGAGTCGATAATCAATATCCCTATTTAATATCTATATTCCGTCTCTTCAAATTCATGTCGTATACAAGTGATTGTTTTTTCTGTATTTTCTAATGAATATTATACTTTTAGTATTTATTCGCTATCGCTTGCAACATTTGTTTCCATTCCGCTTCGATTCCCCCACTGCCTCCCTCTCTTCCTTTCACCCTCTCCATCCACCTTTCTCCCCATCAACTCTTCCCTCAGCAACCGAGAATCGCGGAACGCACGTCAGCCTTAACGGGTCGACACAAACTCGATTGTGTGCTCCATTTGCACCCACCGACTCCACATCCGATACTCCTATCTCCACCCCGACGAATCCAACCCTTTCTCCTACCCCTTTCACAACCCTTTCTCAACCTCTTTCTCCACCCCCTTCACCACCTCCACACCGGAGCGGAATTCCACGCGCATTATAGTCCTTTGTCCACCCACGGTACCAAATCTCTCCCCCCTTCCATGCATTCTTCCCACAACTAATCCTCCTCTATTTGGACTCCACTCTTTATTTCACCTCCGCATTTAACATCCCCTTCCACTGCTCTATTCTCCATTTTCACTAGCTACCGCAGCCATTCGGCACTCCCATGCATCACCCTTAATTCCCTCCACTATCTCCCACTCCACCCACGCCCATCCACCCCTTTCTCTGCCACTACACGAAGGGGCCATATCCGATGATCACCCCGTAATTTACGGTCGTCGTTCCATTTCTCTCGAAGAAAAGGCCTTTGTCTCGAGTCGTGTCCATTGTGCACCTCCCGCCGCCAGACCATTAACCAGATTATCGCGCGGCAGGATTTTTCACGCTGGCGGATGGATTTTTGCGTTGGCCCGCCGTATTTTATTTTAATCCCACGCGACACAAAGTAGGGCCGAAGATATTAAATGAATGCCTCGATAAAATAGGTGGCGTTAAGATGTTATCGCCGATGGAAGGAAACGGACCTCTCGATTGAGTTTTAATGAAAAGGTTTCCCTATTGCGGGAGATTATCTCGAAATTTATATTTTTAGCGGGCCCTCGGACGGTCAGCTTTCAAATAAATGTACTCAAAGGAGATTTTTTATGAAATGGTTCTATAAGATATGGCTGAAATGTATGGTTAGGAACATTTTTGAGTTTTAAAAATTTTATGAAATATTATTTACATAAAAGAACGTTCGCGAGAGTTATTAGGTAGAATTGCATCGCAAAATAACGATTTCAAACAAATTCTGTAATAATGCAAAAAAATAAACTACAATAAAATGACAGGTGTCAACCTGTTTCGGCGAAGTTATGCCATCATTAGAACTTTGACAGTTCTGTTCAGTCTCCGATTTAATGATAAAGCATCTTAGGGATTTACTGATCTGATTATTCCTCCCGATATCTTTCGATGTCTGTTCCTGTATGTACATAAACATTCCTTCCTTCCTTCCCTTTTGAGTAACCCCTGACAGATGAAATGAGGTAAACAGAACTAAAGCAAGGAAATATAAGGAATGCTTCCTCTTTTTCCCGTGCGATGTCTCTCCTGTGCTTACCTGCAATTTTGTAATGAGAGCTTAATTATGAAAAATTGTGTAAGAAGAACACAGACATCAAAGCAGGTAAACTACGGTAATATTATGATTTAAGAAATTGGACTAAAAGTACCGTAAAATGTATTTAATGACTTTATGTAAAATTCTTATTCTCACGCCGTCAAAACCACATTTTTATGGCGAAATAAATAAACAAATATAAATTTTTCTCGGATAATATACAAGGTATATAATTCCAATCCTTAGTTAGTTGTGGATATCCTAGACAGAAATTTAAGTACGATAGTTAGTAAATCACAATAAGACTTTACCATTAAATAATATTACAACAGTGAAGTATCTCAAATTAAAGAAACACAACAGGAAAATAACACGCTTATCATGTTATTGTAGATTATAACAAATAGTAGTACTTTAAATGCTTTCATGGAGCTATAGATTCTTGATTAAGTAATCTTAAAATCGACATTGGAGACAAATTGATGCTTTAATCAGAAAATTATTACCTTTTCCCATGAATATGACTTCAATTGGTTTTCATAATTGAAATGGAAATTTTCTCCAAGAAAAGCGTTCCGTTTACGATAAAGAAGTCGTAATCCCTTCCGAATTAAATTATTTTCTACGCGAGATAAGAGGAAATTTCAAATTTCTTTCATTTCAATAATTCGCTCAAACTGTTTATTTTCAAGCTATTGATATTTCCACCAAAATATAACGGATAACCTGTGTGTAATATTTTATCATTTCAATATTTTCGATCATGTACTTCGGCCGCAAATTTTCCGATTCGGTCCATATTTTTGAAGTATTTCCAAAGCATTCTAGTAAAATAAAATCTCGAAATAATGGATAATTTTATACTGTCCGTATTTTACCACTTTCACATTTGAGACCTCAATAACACGCATCATTACCGAACTACACTAATAAGTGAAATTGAACGCTTGGAACGTTTTTAAGCATTCCTTGAAATTAGATATCCTGAAAGCAAACCTCTGAACATACAGTACTTGTAATTTAAAAAATGCTTCGACAGATAACGCCATTTTGCAATCAAACCCTTACCGCGAATCGAAACCGATGCCCTTTCGCCGAAGTCGAACGCGTTACCCTCATGGATTTCCGGATGGCACTCCAAACTTCATTTTAACTCATTAACGCCGGCCTTCCTCATTTGAGGACGTTTCTCGTTACTGTTATTTGGACAAAATAGGTTTTAAATTCATTCCATTGTAATTGTATTGTGAACCAATTGAGTGTTACAGACTTTGTAAGCACACACTTTGACTCGTAAAACCTTTTAGCTCACGACTGGGTTGCACTGAATGTGGACATAAAGAATTTCTCCAGCCAGTGATATGAAAAGTGTTTGTCCTTAAAAATTGTGGACATATTGTTTCATTATATTCGTCTTAGACGATTGGAAATATCATTTTACGATAAGTAGATCATTTCATAATTATATCTTTAGTGTAGTTGTTTTTATAACTAGGCATGTCAAGCCGTCCTCATATGAGGACGTTAGGCACATAAGTAGGCTATTTTTATTTATCCGTATTTTAGGTACAACATTGGGTTATTGCACTATGGAGCGAAATGCTTCACTAGAAAAAAGGATTTTATGGATTGAATGAGGCAATTCTTGGTATAAAGGATTAAGAATCTAATGGTACTGAAAATGCTGGGGACTTTCAAATAAATACAATTCCACCAAATCTAAATAAACTGACTGACTGTGAGGAAGTAGATGAGGATATATTATTCCAATAAATGTCCACAATATATTCCTGAAACTGTCAAAGTGTTAAATCTGGAAAGCGATACGGAGGAAGAGTAAAATAAAAATAATTTATCTTAGGACGAAAGCACAGGTGATTTTTAAGGTGACTACTTTGACTTTGTGAAAACGGATTGAAAGAAGAAAAATCCCAATTATTCTGATTCCGACCCAAGTGTTAATGTCTTTACCGATAAATTCAATACCGTTTAAAATGAATTGAAATCTTTAACGCTCAGGGGTATATTTAAAAAGCTGCTTAGTGATGAAATTGTGCAATATGTTAGTGATCAAAGTTTTTTGGACGCACATCAAAGAAACTACCATGCGATCAACCTTAAAGTAAATGAGATGGAAGCTTTTTTCACTGTTTTACTGTTTACAGGATACCATAGTTTACCATAAGAACATATTGGTGCCTCGATGAGGACTTGGGTGTTCCTCGTACTTACAAGAGCATATCAGACCGATATTTAGAAATCAGAATATTTTTGCATTTGTCTAGTAACAGGAAAAAAAGGAATTCTAAAGACCGGATGTTCAAAATTGGGCCATTGATGAACATGCTCATAAAATCATATTGCCAATGGGGTTTCACCCGCAAAGAGTTTTCAATAGATGAATCCCTGGTACTGGGTGCATTCCAGCAAAGCAATTTATAAAAAGAAAGCCCGTAAGGTTTGGTTGTAAAACTTGGATGCTTAGCAGTTCTGCAAGGTACTACTACGCCTTTGATGTATATTGCGGAAACAATCACAACAAACCAAAAGATTCCAAGTCTGTTGGTGCACGAGTCGAGATGAATTTATTGAACAATGTACCAAATCCCTCGAATCACACAGATTTCTTTGATAATTATTCCACTACTTACACGTTATTGGTATACCTCAAAATGAAAAATGCCAGAGCAGTGGAGATTGTCAGAAATAATCGAATACATAATTGTCCTATTATATCTTCAAAGGACATGAGCAAATGGAAGATAGGAACCTATGACTGCCGTTTTGACAAAAAATTTTTAACGAAATAATTTGTGTAAAGTGGAAAGATAATAATCTCTTCTCTATTCTCGCAAATTATCACTTCGTTGAACCAATGTAAACGATGGTCAAAAGTAGAAAAGTCGAGAATCAATATTCCACAGCCAGCGAAATGCAATGTAGACACAGATGGTGTAGAAACTCATGACAAATGTATCTGTTTGTTCAGAATAGCAGTAAAAGGAAAAAAATAGCACTGGGTTTTATTCACCTGTAAGCTAGGAATGGTAGTCACTAATGCCTGGAAACTACAAAAATTTGCTGCAAATTAAAAGAATGGGTCAATTAGACTTTCGTCGTAGTAACATACGAAGTTACCTAAGAAATGCCAGGACAAATAATTGCAATAAAAGACGTAAAATCAGTAGTAATCTAAATTTGAAAATCGGCAATCACTTTCCACAAAAACTAGAAATACAATTAAAATATTGTATCTGTCACATGAGAGCTAGATGGTCTTGTAAAAAATAAAAAAGTAATTGTGTTTGGAAGAGGGTTGCTGTGAAAAATACCTTACATCTGCCTAACGTCCTCATTTGGGGACGGTAATTTTTCTAAAACGTTTAAATAAATTCTACTAATTTCTGTACATATATTGTCTTATTTTGTATTTTTCTTGCCATAGAATGAATAATATCAACGTTCTTCCAGTCATTACTTTTCCGGCGTTAATGGGTTAATGGATCAAATTACGCACAAGCATAGAGAGGCAAATCAAAATAAGTTGGAGAGTTGTGACATCGTTTAAGTATATTAAGTGATAAATTAAATAAAATTGTGTATGGAATTCGCGCTGGATTTATGATATGGTCATCAAATGCTCCTCAAATTCGGCATCAATGTTGATGGTCATCATCAAAATCATACACGGAATCAAAGCCTATAAATTTAGGAAACATTAGCCCAAATCTCACTATCTTCCTTCCTATCTTCTCTAATATGCACAGGTATATTAGCTTAAGGAATCAGATTAACTACTCTTAAGAATAGTATGGAATGCCGTCATATAAATAATGATCGCAGGTTTATTTCACCTCCTAAGAGTTTGTGCCTTCTTGAGATGGAAACATATTTCATCAGCTCTTTTTATCATTGATGTATTTGGAAATCAAATGTTTTCCCGTAGAAAATAATAGAGTAGATCTTTATGGACTACAATTGATATCTGACCTAAATATCACGTCCCTCATGGCAGGTGCTTCAGTACGTTCGTAATTTTTTACTCCCAAGCAATCTTTATCATTTTATATTCTCTTTAGCGCTCTATTTATTTATTTATAGTCTACTCTCGACAGTAGCAGTAATGCCGAAATTCTACTCCAAACAATGTTTCCCGCTTGAAAAAAACCGTTCTCCGAAACTTTATTCTGCGGGCCAAATAAGAAACATATCCAACCACGAAGGAAAGCAAGAAACCCCTTGAAGTAGGCAACCTGACGATGGTGCAAAAGTCTTTAGAAGTAAATCTCTGATTACGAAAGCAAATTTTATTATTCTACTAAGAAGTAGCTACATAAATTATCTGTTAATATAGTGAAAATCGTAAATACTTACTGAATAACACCCCAATCAGTCTACGAGATAAATAAAGTTTTCGCCGAACTATGAATAATTTTAATTGTTAATAATATACGGTTCTCGATGAGTTACATCTATTTAACCTACTGATACTGAAATCTGAGCTAATTTATTCAGGAAATATTTAGGAAGATTGTGGACTGCTTTTTCGGGCTTCCGGAACTTATATGGGACAACCATTGGTTTTTGAGGAAGGATATTTTTCATCCCAATCAAAACCAAAATCATCAGGCGTAAGACTCTCTCTAGTTCTCAACTTACACGCACTCCTCAATGAAGAATCTTATCATTCATGAAAAACAGTTTATTTTCCGCTCGAAACAGGATGGAAGGTAAAAATTTTTCACTTTCAGTCATTTGAAAGCAATCCCAGTGCCTTATGAATAAAGCAGCGTCCGTCGCATTGGGAGAATGGACGGAGGAGGTAAGCTTCTTCGGACGCGTGCGTTTCACACGAAATGGAGCTATTTTCCCGCCTCCCAGGCTGTGGGAGAGTCCCCGCGTGCTCTAGCGACGCCCTCAACGTCCCTCGGCAATCACTACGCCGCCCACGGAGACGAGCGTCGCTACGTGAGACACTCTCTGCACCCAGCACCTCTGGCGCCACCTCCTGGCACATGACGAAGTCTCCGTCACGATTGTCTGAAGGAAGACTCCTTTGGTGGGGAGCCTTCGCTGTCGCATGAGGTGTTAAATAGCTTTCCCGCAGTGGAATGCCATTGTGCAGCCACATTGAGGATCCTCTCACGTCCACCGAAGGGAACAGAACTGTCGACGTTGCTAAAACGCGTGTAATCGAATTCGGTAGCCTCACGATAGATGATTGGGCCTACAAAGTTGCGGTTCCATGCGAAAGAGGAAATTTTCTCCCTCTATTGTCCACTTAACTTGAAATTTTCTGATAGAAAAAGAAGCCGGAACGTAATTCGACAAGCGCGTACTTTATAAAACGAACTTACTTCACGTATAAGACTATCATGCTTCCTCAGTTGGTGCGCCTTTTATTCTAATGGTAATTGTATAATACATTCACATATAAAGACAGAATACTTAGTAATTTCCTTAGATACTTATCTGATTAGTTTTGTCAACGAGTTAACATCTTCGAATAAATATCTGCTGTGGAAATTACTAAGTATTCTCTTTCTTTCAATATGTGTGTCGAGTTCGAAGTCACCCTTGGACATATTAATTGTATATTATATTGATGCATTTACCACAGGAATTTTTTCTATAACAAACTTATGTTTCATAGCTTAATCTTTTTAATCGACACCAAGAGGTATACACGTAGGCTAGGTATAAGTAAAATTTGAATACTATTAGAACATTATTTCTTAAAGAGCCTTTTACACTATGAATAATTTTCAATGTAGCCAGAAATTTTTTCCACGGGTACGCATATTCACGTTGACCGGTTACAGAGTTCTATGACATCATCAAACATTAAGAATTTTTTTTCTGTTTACTAGCCCAAAATATACTAGACACGAAAGAGATTGCAGTTCTGAAGGCACTCGTCAATTTCTGGTTTCTCCACTCAATATTCAATAACAGTAAAATGTATACTATGAACGAAGTTTAATGAGAAGACAGGAGTCTTTGTTCTTGGTGATAATCGTATTATTTATTGGAAAACATATATTTGTTTCCTCAACAGTCCTGGATTTCATTGGAAACCAGTCAATGTATACAAATATTGGTAAGAAACTTTTTAATAGCGAATTGGTATTGGTTGGATATTTTCTCATCTGATATTACTTGGAGGTGCATTTATTTCTAGTGACCTAAATACTCTAGAGTACCATTAATCCACGTTACCCATAATGCAATCATAAGCAATGGTAGATATTGCGAATTTATCACATATTTTTTTGATTTACCCAAAGCTTAAACTTGTACGAAAAATGTTTCTTAGAATCAGAAGCGTAGGAAGGAGTGCTCCGTAAATAAAACAGTGAGTAAACAGTCAGTCAGTAAAAGAGGGAGTAGTACGAGGCGGAAATTCGTACGCTATCCCTCCAATGTTGATACAGGGAATTGGAAACCTTTGTTCAGGTAGGGTTTATAAATTTGTATTTAATTCCTATAGTTCAAAATGAGATACAAGTATTCAGAGGTTACATTCATCAGAGACCCGCGGTGTGCATCTTCGCCGAAAGAGTAAAATAATAACAGTGAACTTAAAAAGCAGCTGCAAATGCCACAACGACAAAATCCCTGTTATGCCAATTTTAAAAGGTAATTTCTTACACTCATCTTTCACAGAAGCTTAAAATGCTATCCCTTTTCTTTAAGTCACCTACACTGGTAGTCGTATCTACTCTCTAATTAAATAATTTATTTCATTAATATGTTCAAAAGTACCTCGGTTTTATTATACTAAGTGAGCGGTATTGAGGCCCGGGCTTCCAGATGGAAGCAATTTAATGTTTATAAACTATATGCTTTAGTAAGATATCGTGGGAAGCCACGAGAGTTTTGAATGAAACCAAGAAGTACTTCGGCTTGACGATAACCTTTCTCTGGCTGAAGGCGTTCGTTAATTAAAAACTTAATGGAAGTTTCAAAGGACCTTTTGGTTTTATTTTATTTTCAATTTAACGGATTGAGGAGAGGTGAATTTCTTTGCACGATGACGTCTTGCAACTAATCCCACAGGAATAACAATTGTGAAAAATTGCGACATGACTGGGACTCGAACCCAGGTCTCCGACATTCCGGGAAGGTAGTCTAACCACTGAACTACTATACCGCGTCTCTGCCACACTGTTTAGTGGAATTGCTCACAAAGCATTCCCTAAAATGCCCGGAAAGTGGGAGACCTGGGTTCGAGTCCCAGTCATGTCGCCATTTCTCACACTTGTTATTACTGAGGCTTTCAATTTAACGTTTCATTATTTTCCTTCGCAATAAACTATTCCTTGCTGTACCACGGTGATCATCATTATTAGTTATAAAAGCTTTCTGGTGGTATTACCTAATAGCTTTCTGGCAAAAAAAGGAGATACCAATAGCATATATTCATGGATCAGCAATTTACTTTATAAAGGGATAACTTTTCAGTATCATACAGAATAAAACATGCCACCAACATTGAAACATGGCCAACAAATGAAAGTCTCTCTGTCATTATGAGTTACATTCGTTCCTATGATAATTTGATAGAAATATTTTCACAAATAAGGGGATGATTCGAATATTCGAGTAAATACTTCAAAAATAGAATTGTGGAAAACTATTAACATATATTATGGGATTCCTTTAATATTTATTTCGAATATTCGAGTAAATACTTCAAAAATAGAATTGTGGAAAACTATTAACATATATTATGGGATTCCTTTATTATGAAATAGTTAAATTTCTATACTTCTTACTCACTTTCGTAAAACAAATTTAGAGAAATTCAACGCACTCGTATGTAAGTTAAATGCAGAAATGCAGAGCTTTCACAAGTTATTGACGTCTAAATTTATAGCATATATTTCATAAGAAAGATCTTATTAACTGCCTAAAAGAAATGAAAATACTTTATTTCATTACTGAAGTCTTGAGCTAAATTTGTATTTAATTTTATTTCTATATTTCTTTCCTTGAGCAAAACTATAATATTGACTTACTGAACTGTTTTTACCTTAACTAACTGAACTGCGCATAGAACATATAAAAATTATGTGATATAAATTATACCGATTTAAATATTCTACAGATCCAGTGAGCACAGAATACATGGAAATCGTTTTTACAGAAGAACAGAAAATTTTTAAGGTAAACAATCTTAAGCAAATCCTCGTTATAGAGAGATTGGTTGAAGCAATTAACATCAGAAAAAAATTAAAGATATCTTATATTGGTGTTACAGGCGTGAATTATAGTATACTTTTAAAGACTGTATTGAAAGTATTCTTCGTAAGGCTAAACATTATCAATTATGCTTTATCATAACGTTATCCCAATTGAAATCCCTGATAACCATTCATGTCAGCCGATATTATCGCAAGACGCCTTTTGAATCCAAAAGATTCTCTCTTAGTATAAAATTTAGATATTGATTTTTTACAAAAAACTATTAGAAGCTTTTTTGAACAAAGAAATATTATTTCTTAAATCTAGTAGTCAAAGCAAGGAAGCTGACGCAAGTAAAACTTATGATATTTGTGTGCGTGTGATGCATTTCCTCAGTATACTTGGAAGTCACGCTGGAAACAGTAAATTTAATAAACATAAAATGATCACTTGCTTAGAGAATTTTACTACACGCTGAGTTGCTCATTGCATTCGCATGAAATGCTATATCGGAGCAAACCGCCTATAAGCAGCAATGACTGATCCCGAGTTATTCTTCAGTGACATTGCATTTCTCGGTCACGGCGGAGCCCATCTCCATAATTGATCGGATGGAGCAAAAAGTCGCCAATGTATGACTGATGGCTTATGCGAGTCTGCGACAGTGGGTGTGGCATGCGACAATGGACAGTGGGCTACCCATGTCCTTCATGGGTGGTAAAAGTTACGATTCGCGAGGCTGATCACGCAATCGCAGTATCTCCTCGGGTATTGTCAGACAGAACCACGTCGATATGACCGATTGCGAATACATTTACCAGCATCCACTCCTCAATAATGCCACGGCCGTCGAAGACAAAATGCTACCTTTTTCTCGGTACGCTCGTGATCTTGCATTCATTAAGTTGTGTTCCGATCGCCTCCCAAGACATTCAATCTTTCCGATCGCAACGATAAGGAAACTTATTCGTAACGGGCTCCTTAATCCACGGAAGACGAGGACTTAATCGAAGTTTATCGCTAGATAAAGATCACGCTCCGAAAATGAAAGTCAAATAAAAGGGGTTTATGGCATCTACGAGTGTTTAGAGCCATTCGGGTAACAATTACACTAGGCACGAAAGCGTCGTTAAAATAATTGCTTTAATAACTATCTACTCGTACGTATGTTTCCGCCGGCAATAGCACCCGCATAGACGAGACATAAAGCCTTCGGATATTATTGGAGATGATATAACTCAATCTTTGGCGGCATTAACTCATGCTTTCGGACACTCGAGCGTTCCGATGAATGGGAATTTAAATGCCCGTAAAAGTGAGCGGTGCGCGCGGCTTTTACGACGGTTCCGAATCTTCTCTTACCTCATCGCTGAACACGATTACTTCCCTCCTCTAATAAAACTCTGACGATCAGTCCCTCTTTTTTTCGACAAATCGTAAAAAATAGAAGGGTTATCTTTACGAGGAAGTGAGACGACCCAGAAGATAATCTAAGCGTTCGCGTTTCCTTACAATGGTATGCTTGGACTCCTTTACCGAATTTAGCCTTATTTTTATTTACTGATTTCCTTGACTTTATTATTAAACATGATCATCCAGATTATCCCCCACCTTCTCCTCCACTGTTGATAGCAATGTATACAAATTGTACAAAAAGATTTTTTTCGCCTTGCAATGTTAATCAAATCGTAGATTTCATATATCAATAACAAATTATAATTGTGTATATGAACAGTTATTAGTCTGGAGGCATTGGATCCGTAACCCCTTCACTATTAGCTTCCTGGGGGTTTGGAAAGATGATAAGGAGAGTGGGCAAGGTGAGGTGGTATGCCGGTGTCTTTCACACTTCTTTTATTTCTTTTTTATTGTCATAGAAAAATGTACCTCTTCTAATTGTTTGGATTTATTTAGCTTCGGTTCTGTTGAAATTCATATTTCAGCGAATATCGCAATTAAATGGGTTTAATTTCTCACAGAATGTATGTATAGTTTATCTAAGTTACACCACGTGAAGGTAAGTTTTGCTAGCAAATTGTGTTTTCTCATAAATATTCTTTGCTTATAGGTATTTATTTAATGATGTGGGTAAATCCTGATGAATAATACATCTTTATATTTTTCTTTTGGTACAGGATATAGAAAAATGCGTCTTTCACACAGTTTTGTCTCTGTCTTGTCCGTGCTGTGATGATTTGAAAGCCACTGAGATATGAGTGCTGTTGAATAATGGCATTGATTAAGGCCTGTCCTTATAAAATGCAATGAAAAGTGTTACTCGTAGAGTCACTGCGCTTACTTACTTACGTGAACTTGTTTTGTGTATAGAATGCTAGTGAGGAAAGTAGAGGCAAACTACCTCACTCCTCAACTTACCTAGTAAGCCTCATTTCCCTCTCTTAGCTCTTCGTGGCTAATGATTGAGAGGATGAGGTCCCAACCGGCCTTCGGGCGAAATGCTTTACAGATATGCGTATACAATGAAGCGTACCTACCATTATAAATCCAATAAATATTTCACCTGAAGTGGAAACAATTAACTATCCCACAGTAATAATAGAAAGCAAACCCCTTCTAAAGTTTCATCTTTAGTTCAATACAATCGAAGCGTAACTTTTGCTACATACGAGAGGAGAGTGAAAGAGGGTTTCGCACCATTAGCATACTTTGTGCATGGCTTCCTAGTACTTCAGTAAGAAATGGCAGGAAGAGGAATACGTTAGAAGAGGGGTGGAGGAAAAAAAGAAGGAACATTCTTGGGGGCAAGGCAAGGTTTTCATTAGGAATGAATCAAGCGACGTCAAAATGTCTGAAAGGAAGTAAGTTATTGCGAATAGGGGTGAATAGTTGGCGGAGGGGAGTGAAAATGTGGAATGAAGTGGTAAAGGAGAAACTGCGAAGGAGTAATTTAGCATCGGAGCAAGAAAATGACAATTTTTGCGGAGTTGCACGAAAGAGAAAGGTGACTTTGGTGGTCTCATGTCAGCAATCCGTTTTCTCATTCCGGTAAAGTTGGAGCTCCACCCATTTTCGGAGGTACGAACGCCGGCCAAGCAGATCTGTCGGCAAAAGGAAAAGGAGAAATGCCATTACCTGAGGCCTTTCCTCTCCTAAGTCATGTGCCGCGTTCCTTTTGATTTCGTCGGCCATTGTAGCGGCTCTGGCCGCGGCAGACCTCCTTCGAAGCATTCTACGCGTACTTTTGCCAGTGAGCGGTCACAAAGTAGTATCTTTAAGGCAGTTTCCATTTCTGCAGCCCGTGTTTCTGTCATATGCGAGGGATTAAAAGCGGAATCTACGAGCGTGGAAAAAGGAAGGCAGTTATGAATTTTACGACCCTCGTTTTTCACTTAAAAATAACTAATCCCTGATGTCCTTTCGGAAATTATTGTTTTATCCTTAATGGCCATGTGATGGGAGGAAGTATATCCGTTGTAATTCATTATCCGAGTATTCCTGGAGAGCATGCGACGCGGCTTCTGTCGACAGAAGCAATTATTTCCAAATATATAGCTCTTACTAGCGATATTTCTCTAAATATTATTGCAATTTATCCAATCCATTTGTGATTGTAACAGAAGTGGCAAGAAGAAAGAATTTTTTTCCGCTTTTCTGAATCTAAACATGAGCTGTTTACTACTCAAACGTAAATTTAGTATATGAGGGCTGTTTTGAATAAAACATAAAAGGCATTATTGCAATATTTTACTCATTAAACAAAGAAAATACGAAGAAAATACAATGAAGGAAAAGCTTTCCGCTATGATTCCATTTACATAGCTTTAAGCAGATTCAATTGCCAACAAAAATTTTAAATATGTCCTTAAACCGTCATTTATTGAAATCGGTTTCCAAATATGATTGAAAATACGACGAAAATGAGAGCAAGAAGATATTAGTATCTTATATAGAGCTTTTTCAGTTGATTAAATGGCTTGTAAACGCAGAGAAGCTAATTATGAATGAGCTACTCAGCCTCTGTGCGTTAAGTTAACTACTTAACTCATTGGACTCAAAGGTTACAAAATGTTACACAATGTATGCGCTAAAACTTTTCTGGTTATTTCGTAACCATACGGCGAATAGGAATGCTGATAACGAAAATAAGTTGTTCAAAAACAGACAAAAGGCAGCAAAGGAATCCTTCATCGTACTCGATAGTTAAAATTAATATTAATAACAAGGAGAAGACTGATAAAATAGTACAGAACGGCTTTCTGATGAACGGAAACTGAATCATTTTAAACATTAAAAGTAAGATGACGTAGAATAACGTGATGTTAAAAGCATTAAATCTAGAAAAGAACCGGGAGTCGATCGACAATCGGAATCGACTTTATGAACTTATAAAACTTTCACGAGGTTCGGAAACGGAAAATACTTGGAGTGGAAGGCCGACACGAAATTAATTTTTCCGCTTCTTCGTCAGCCCATTGGCGAGACTATTGGTCGTGTAAACACGACATGTGGCGGCCTCCGCCGGCCGAAAATCCTCATTATGTGGACGGAGAAGCAAGGCTGAAAAAAGCTCCTAACGAGCACGGGATAGCTGAAAACGGCATCTGGAATGGAAGAAAGGACGTGTGTGGGGGAAAAGATGGTCTCTAGGTGCGGGGGCCTCTGAGAGGACAAGGTTCGCTCGTTATCCCGAGGAATTATTGGTCCATTAAAGAGTCCACCTGCCTCCCCGCAATAGGAGAATCCTCCGGCGGAGGCGATGATTGCGCGTGGGCCTGCGTGTGTGTGCTGCCGCCGTCGACATGCTGAACTAAAGGGGCAAATGTAACATTTTGCGAGTTCTTATTGTGCGTGCGTGCGTGGGGTCGACACGGCTTGGCCATTTCATGATCTTTCGGTTCGGACACGAAATCATTTCGTCCGATGGCCACCGAGGTCGCTTGAGTGCTCTTGAGTGGAAATCGGAGAGTGGACGCGAGAGTGAAACACGGGCTCACACTCTCTGAGAGTGCATCGAAAACGACGCGGTCCATGTATTCGGGGAAGTTTTCCCTCTCCGAAGCCATTTCATAAATTCGACTGATGTGGTCATCCCGTTGCTTTGACTTCCGGCAAAAGTATATACGTATGCTTACGAAGTCCCTCAGCACGGTAGTGTCGGTATCGGGTTCCTCGTGAATGGCATTCAGAAATGTATTGGCTCTCTGACTTATATATAAGGTGTTGGACCGGAACCGAATGTCGCTCTTTGTTGGAGAGAAAACCAATGAACTAAAATCCTTGAGTCGGAACCGAAATTGGAATCCATTTTTTTTTCTGTTTCTGTTTTTGATCGCGGTCTAAATTGGTCAAATAATTGAGAAAATGCAATATTTATGTACAAGTTTATGCCCAATATATCAGAATATTAATGCATGAATGCAATTTTTAATGAATTAATGCAATATTTAATGCGTGAATCGAAAAGAATGGTTCGAACCGGTTGGTGGCGGAATTTAACCGAAATGTAGAGTTGTGATCTAATCGGAACGGCAATTCTGGTTTGATGCCCAATTAATAAAATTATGCTATAAGAATTTATCGTTTCACCTGGGAACTCTATTTATTAGTAAATAAAAATAGGTTAAATAAGAAGATAAAAAAGGTCTGAATAACTATTGCTTGACTACCTCTCGACAGCGATAAAAGCCGGGAGATACATTTCTGCCTAATATCTTTCCCATCTTTTTATGTATATATCTTACACTTTGGTTCTCTTCTGTACGGTTGCATTAATTTCCAAAGTTACTGAGTAATTAAGATTCAAAGATAATTCAACTTTAACAGTCCGAAATAATTGGAAGTATTATGATATGGCATTTTTCTTGAAACATGAATCGTTACAGCAACAAAAAATAGTATTAGCAAAGCTCACGGATAGCTAAGTGAGCAACGAGTTCGACTTGGGTGAAAGCGGTCCCAGGTTCAATTCCCGGTGGGGGTATACGTGCGAAATGACCTCGGCTGTCGAAGCGCTTTTAAAAACTGCCACTGCTGCTAGGAAATTACATGGTTTTTAGCAAAAAGTAGACTAATTATACAGCTAATAATGCTGATTCGGCTTAAAGTGGGTGGATTCTTATTACTCGATGTTTTGCAATATCCTGGTAATATAAACCTACTATCATTTAAAATTAAGTCTTCGTAAAATTATTTGATTATATTTGTGTTAAATTGTAACCTATTCCATTCTCTCAGATTTTCGTGCTGGGTTAGAGGTGGAGCATTAGCATTAGTTGTGTCATACGAAATACTCTAATTTGCTGTGTTTGTCTGGCGAGCCGTTCGATATGATCTCATATACATATGTTATTCAAAATGAAATGAACTGCCACTCCATAGCATTTTACCGTCTTAGCACCTAATGATCATTTAATATGATTCTCTACGGTATTAAGATAGTAAAATAATACCGTGGATTCAGAAAACTCAACTACGACATCTCGTAATTGTTAATAATAACATAATATAAATATATTGTCCTAGAACTGTGTCCTTTGGAACATGATACAATTATAGAAAAGACTGTGGTGGAATAACAAAAGAAGAAATACCTAAACAAACAAAAAAAATTATTTAGACAAGCAAATGAAATACAGCTCACTCAAAAACTGAATGACAATATCCACAACCTATATATGGAAAGAATAGCAAAATGCTAGACAATAATGTAAATATACAGAAAACAAACCAGACAACATATGTAACAGAATACATAAATCAGTTAATACATGTAATAGAATATAATTTCATAAAGAGTTACAATAATAATTGTTATGCAGAAATTATAACAATTTGGACTTAAATTGAAACAAATTGTTCGAGTCAACCACACTATCAGGAATTTCACTCCATACTTTTAGACCAGTATTAATAGTAGATAGCTGGTACACATTAGTTCTACACTTTGGAATTTTAAATCGTCTTCTAGCTCTACCAACGCTGGCAGAAACATTTAGATTTCTAATTATGTATTCGTACTTATATTCAGGAGTTTTGGAAGATAATATTTTGATGATAAAGACAGATAATTTAAACATATTTCTATGTTCCAATTTTAACCACTTTATCTTAACATGGTAAGGATTAATGTATTTGCAAATAATGGCATTGAATATGTATCTTACTCCAGCATTGAACAAGGTCTGTAATTTTCATTGTAATTCCTTAGTTAAATCAACAAATACAAGGGAACAATAATCAATATGAGGAATTAATAGATAATTGGTGAGTTTTTACGCAGCTCCGTGGGGATAAGAAGTTTAAATTGCATGGAATAAGATGTTTTAATTGCTTCATCTGAGCTAATGTCTTATACACCTTGTTGGGTGTTAATTCATCATAGAGAAAACAAATATGGTAAATACTCCAAGAATTTTCGCCGGACATTTTCATTGACTTTACGGAGGAACCTATCTCTTGACGTCATGATAACAAATCTCTCTTAGCAACCCACTGACAAGAGAGGCGGGGTTTGTAAAATTTCCTGGGAAAACAAGCCAAGCATCGCTACCATCGTCTTCCACAGAATCCGCCCTCCCACTCGCACGTCCATTCAACCACTCCCCCTACGCATTGCAGCGTCCATTCGTCTTCATTAGCGATCCTCCCGCGTATGGGCCCTGCCCCTCGGACGCCCGGCCTACGAACCTCCCGAATAAATTCGTTTCCCCCGGGCCGATTCCTTCTCATTAAGAGTGGGAGGGAGAGTAAAAGGAGAGGGAAAAGACGTAGGGAAAAAGGGAGGAAGGAAGAAAGGCCGCGCTATTCAGGACGACGCACCAGAAGGTCGAGAGGAAAAGGGTCGTGGGCAATAAAAATCGTGGATAAGAATGGGTTAGGATCGAAGCATGAATCAATTACTTAGAGAGAAGGGATAGGATTATTAAGATTGAGGAGCGAATTCGAAGATTATAAGCGGACGAGGAGGACACGGGACTCACAATGGATAACTGTCGACGGTGCGTGCATGAAGCCATTAGGAAAAGGACGGCCCACGTTTCCGCTAATGTAGGACCCAATCGCGGAAACAAATTTCTGACACGAGATCTTTGTGTCGTCGAGGCTGCTCGTTCACGGATCGCAAGCAATAATAATCAAGCGGAAGTAGAGTTACCCCCCTTTCGTCTGTAATCAAATCAAAAGATATTACCCCGTTGTTCACAGTCTCTCATCTTTTGTTAGCGGAGGTGACGAATGGATTTATGTATTCCTCCCAAATGGTAGGTTTCGCAATGAGTGGCAGATCTGGCGACTGCTGTGGGAATATCTACTCGTCATCCCCTTTGAATAATATTGCATAATCTGGGCCCAAAAACAGACCATAGACTCTCACATTGCGGTGTTAATACTCACTTTTGCTCAAGGGTACCATGAGTTTTAAAAAATAAACATTCCACGCTTTTTCCACAAGAAACCTAGGATGTCATGCGTATATATTTTTTGCATGATTTACGAATACTTTGAAAGTAGTTTTACTTAGGTGATGGTAAAATTATGGGTTAAAGTAAGAGCTAAACTTGGAATTGTTCTAATAGCAATATTAATTAGATGTTACATTATGAACAGAATTCTCGATTTCCTACTATTACTTCTTTCGTGGCGTTATTGATTCATTGGTTTTTCCTAAATTCATTACTTCACCGGAATCGTCGTGAAGAAGATAATCTCCATAAAGATTTCGATAAAGAAATAATTTATGAATATATCCGATATATACAGCTTTGATTGTTATTTTCTTCGATCTATTGTTTATTACTTTCTGCCACAATATATTATACATATTATTTCCTTTTATTTATCCATCTTCGATATTTATAAATAGTTTGCTTCCAGCAGAGTAAGGAGAAAAAACATTAACCCACGTTTCAAAAAGTAACCTGTAAGATCATTCGCCTGAGTTACCTTGGATTTCGCGAGAATTAAAATTTTCGTTGCGCTCTAATGCAGGCATCTCATGAATTTTTAGAGGTGAATACGGGTAATTCTGTTCCTACCGCGATCAACAAATCATTCTTTGCGTATTCTTATGTACGTCTCTCCACGAAATTCAAAATCGATACAATACTATTTCCTCTGTGAACTTTGGGAAAGGTCGCTGAACTCCCAAACTATGCCACTAAAAATCCTCTCTCATTGTATGCTGCATAAGATACTCCTCTTTGATCCTTTCGTAACAGACAGACAAACAACGTTTTATTAACGATATTAGTGTAAGAATTTCTAGAAAGGAAGTTAAAGATACCTTCTATTATCCCTGATTAAATACGTGTATCATTGATGTTAAAGTTAAAATTACATAATATAATATTTTCTGAGAAATAATTGAACGATTTCTGAAAATTGATCAAAAATTACATAATATTGTCTGAGTAAGTAAATTATAAAGTCAAATTTATTAACAAATCTTAACTCTACTCCATACGAAAAAAAACAGGCTAATTTATTTACAAATCTAAACTCCATACGAAAAAAACGTCTTTGGTGAATACTTATGAAGAAATATTTTCTTAAAAGTCCAGGTTGTATTAAAATACACATCAATGCTCCAGCTAGTTTTCCGCCGTCTAGCATTTAAAATCTTTTCGTTTAAAAACTGAAATCAGTGAACGATTATTAGTTTACTAATCGAATTAACATATTCTTAGTCCGCTGAAGAAAAGGATCATGGAGTATTTAAAATGCTACTTTTTGTAGCTACAAAACCTTACCGAGAAACAGTTAAATGTTTATCTACAGATGACTATAATAAAAATCCTCATTTTGGAGTGTTATTGTCTTGTCATCACGTCTAAATAATGACAAGTTAATATTATGACTTTTTGTATAACGGGAGAGTTTAATTTTCCAAATTTTACGCGAAGAATGCGATGGCAGACAACAGCGAAAATCAATCTCTTGATGGGGGGATTAGGATAGTCATAATCCCGAGATCCCAATCTGAACGATCGCCGCTGGATTATAACGTGTGGGATTGTGAACGGATGAAAGATAGGGCGAGTTAGGAGTGAGAGGGAGTTACTCCTGGTGACGGAAGGAGGAGAGACTTACGTACAAAAGAAAGAGAGTGGAGGAGGAAGGATTCGCGACGGAGTTTGTGGGTAAAGAAAACAAATAGGAACCATAAACCACATGCACCAGCGTCTGCCAAACTTTTTTACCCCACGGCACGCTGTATAAGGGAACTTCTTATGGCGGAACCCTAAGCATATAATCTCTTATATTAATACAGTCAAACCTCGGTTTCCGTTTTGCAAGAGGGTCAAACATTTTAATAAATTTCGACTTGACATACGAGCGAGGTCTTGCAATATATGGAGTATAGAGACTCCATATATTGTATATGTACACTTTTTTGTCTGCCGAGCGTAGACCAAACTTGGGGAATTTGTAATTCCTCAGTTTGGTTTACGAGTGTTACACAACGAATTGCCGCAACAAGATCTTGATTGCGATGATTCGGGACTCATTTTGGAAAAGGATACTTTAGAGGACCTGCGAAATCCTTGAAAAGAGGCAAAAACTATGATACTGGACAGATTCCTTGCTAACGCCAAACAAAAAGAAATAGATTCCGATAAGCTAACATACAGCAGTGATTACATTAGTGACATTAAAAGTAGCTCTGCGTAATAACTAATATATTCGATTAATTTGTATTTAAATAATAAAAATACAAAATGGTAGTTCGTGTTAATAATTATAATATATGTGAAAAATGTTAGGTTTTTGAACGAATCATCAGAGTTTCCGTTATTTCTAATAGAGAAATCGCTTAGATATAATGATAATAATAATAACAGTTTTTATTTAGGCGAATTTTAGTCTAATGAGACCACCGTTACCACTAACTTAGTAAAAACGAACACAAAGAACCAACCAGAACCCTGACCAGTATTCTGAAAAGATCAGAACCTCGGCGTCCCAAGGCTAGCACGCTAACCACTACGTCAGCGAGGACAGCAAAATTATCTATATATTATATTATATGTTATCTGTTGTTCAGGTACGTTATTCTGGTAGGATTCTATCACACAAGAAAAGAACACATCGTTTTCCGAATTTTTGCTGCACTCAATTTGGAATACACTACGATAGTATAGACAAATCACGGTTCCCAATGGATGGTTGGGGCGGAGAAGGAAACGGGTGATGAGAATGGACGAAGGAGGGAACGGAAGGAAGCCAAAGAATTGCGCCTCTCCGCCATTGCACTCCCTCTTCCGGCCGATCGCACCAAGTAACTCCACATTCCATATTTTAGAGATTTTTTTTCTTTTGGCGTCGGATAGTCTATGCCGACGCCGCGAGACGCCAGGAAGAAGACAGCAGTGTTGGGGGAGGAGCGGGGTGTGGGCCGAAGGAAACACAAATAGACAAGCGCTCCCGAGTTCTCGAGAGATAAATCGAGATTTCATATTCCCTCTCCATTTAATCGACCGACAAAGAGATGACTGGAGAAATAGAGAGGATTCAGGCATTCATTTTTGCCCCGGATAAAAGGGATCCCTATTGGGAATAAAATACTTCCACTTACGAGAATGAAAATTGTGGGAGGTGGATGTAAAGAAAGGGAGGGAAGAATGAGTAAAAAGTATAAAGGAGGATGTTGAGAAAAAACGCGGAAGATACGAGAGCAGAAATTGCAGAGGCATGAACGCGTGCTATATTGCACAGCAACACTTGAAACGAAACCTTAATAATTCCATATAATTTGCATACGTATCCTTTGACATATTTGAAATACTATTTTAAAACGACGTACAGTGGGCTAGAATCGAAAAATGCTGGTCAAGTAGCCAAAGATGTGTTATTAGAGTGAGAAACGTGACACTTCACATGGTTATTTAGAAAACATTGAATTTTGTCATTTTTTAATTCTTCGTTATTTTTTCGCATTAAAAATATGCAAGGTGTCATACTTGGTCAAATAAAAAAAATTTTACCGAAGAGGATGTTCTCGGATTTTTCGGAAAAACCTTCAAGTTTGCTCCGATGTAGACGTTGTTGAAGGAAACTGGTGGAAAACCAGATTATGGAAGGTTTTAGTATGATTCCTTATATTTTGATTCGTTACAGCTTTTGCGCTCAAAGATGGACTCTGATCCTGATGGACTCTGATCATTCTATGTAAAAAGATGGTGGTCACCTGTTTCGTCCAATTTCTGAGATAAAGTAAGGAAAACAACCTGGAAAATGGCTTTGAATTATCACGTCAATGTCTACGGATTCTTAATATAAAATGTGAAGAAACTATTTCAATTTACCTGCTACCCAGTAATTGGGATGGCATTTCGATCACGCGGCATGTCCCGGCTGAGCGCCATGGTCATCCCGAATTCTGTCGCGCTGCCCATGCGGCAGTTTTAGTTTTGCTAGTGTCATGTTATAATCCGGCTGAAGATGTAACAAACTTATTTCACAGTAATTTTACAGCATACTAGAAAATACTTGTTACATATTAGCGGAGTAGAATGATAAATATTTATGAAATGCAACTCAGAATAGTTAATATATCTTTAAGATTAGTGATAAGGCTGATCGCAAACCTACGATGTTAAAGATGATATTGAGGATGAAGAGTATCTTCGCCAGGAGGAAATAAAGTATTGGTGAAAATTGCATATACTTTAGAATTGAATGCCTCCTAGTACCTTCCATATGAAACTACATTTTCAAGAAAAATAATATTAATATTTCTAGATGTACTATTATTATTACGCTGATGTTCTTATCCCCTATTTTTTCAAAATGGGAAAATATATTATGCGTTGAGGTTTCATCGCTCAGGGAACTTACCCCTCTGCAAACACCACCTACCAAATAACCTTGGTAATTCTTTTCTTTGTGTGAGCACATAAATGGTAGCAAAAGTGGTAGTGAAAATGGCAGTTAAACAAAAATGAATAAGATGTGACTTCAGCAAACGTGACATTAAGAGCGGGGAATGAAAGAGGGACATATAGAAACAGGAAAGCAATAAGAACCGTGCAAGAGGAAACGGGAGTGGGAGGGCGATATTTGGACGGCCTTTTTGTAATGTCTGAAATCTAAGCCAGTGCACGGAAGAATTCCGAAAGGATCCGAGAAAAATAGCCTAGGAAGGGAAGTGAGAATCCTGAAAGAGTGCATTTCGCTGGCGGTATACATTGGCAGAAGCGACGTTACACTGAATCTCGACCGTGACTGCTCTTTGGCTAACGTATAGAAACTTTTCTCCTTACTGCGGCGACCGAGTGTCGCTTTCGAAAAAATGAAATGGAAATATTTTATTTTTACCGTAACGCAGAGTCGTCCAAATTTTCTTATTCCGCAAGTGCGTTTCGTTGGGCTGGAAACGGTCTGTCGAGATTAAACTTAGCATAGACTGGAAAGCTGTCGTTTAAATCTTCCAATACTTGGCCAATGATTCAGATAAATTTATCGTAGGCGTATCTCAGTTATTTCCTGTGAAAATATTGGGGTTAAAATGATGAGCATCCGCCCTTTCGGGAAATCCATTTCATCCACATTGAAATTAATTAAATAAAGGTCTTTAAATGTTTTGTTGATAGGGAAAGTTGTACTTTTCTAGTGAAAAGACTCCATTATATTAACGATAAAATACTGAAATTTGATTTATTTATCAACACCCTATCAATAGACATAATTCGCAAACTACGACGAGAACAGTTCCACCACCTTGGCCAGATAATGTAGATATCATAATATTTCAATTACAAATAATTTTTAGTATATTTTTTTAGTTATAACTATTTCGTTAAAAAGCGATATCATCAAATTTGCGAGGGATCTGGATCACCGTGCATTGAAATTTCAATTACGTGCTACTTTGACTGCAACACTGCATACAAGAGTGTAACTAGTAATATTTCATAAGTAAGTAGTAATATTTAATACCAGCAGAACACAAGTAGAGTGAGCATGAATTAAAATAGTAATCTGATACCGCTAGAAAATTCTTTCCATTCATACCAGTAGTTATCGCCATAAAATTCCCAAAAACGCTTTTTGGGTCCACGCAACGTCTGCGAATATATACAGTGTTAATATAAGGAATGGAGATTTTGCCGCTACTTCCAAAGTTCCTCGTAAAAGTAATGAATTCCATTGTTGGGAAAACTTTGGTTATTGTGTGATTTAAATCGCCGGAGAAGAGAGAAATGAAAATAAGCGTTATTTGGCAAAGGAGTTGGTGAAAAGTTTTCAGCTGTGTCTCCGAACTGGGAACGGAGTTATTAAATGAGTTAAGGAAGGGTCTTCCCTATAAGGGATTCCATTTTAAGCCCGAGATCTTCCAAAACTTTTCTCAAATGCCTACTTTCTCCTTTAATCCAAGTACCACCATTCCACTTCGAGAATTAATTCACCTCCCACCAGCGCGGCGCCATCGCACAAATCTAGAGAAAAAACGAACCGCGTATTGCGCTCGTATATCAATTGAATGGGAAAACTTTTTCGTGTTATTATTCCACGCATGAGGATGAATGTAGGAGGGAAAGGAAAGAAGGGCTAGAAAAGGAGCATTATGTAGGGGAGATTCTCCCTCGACGTTCCTCTTCCTTCCTCTTCACCCCTTTTCCTGCTTCCAGAGAACATCCTCCCTTCCCTCAGGAAACGGCGGGAGTTATGGCAGAGGCACACCCTTTGAATTACTCGTACTATACCTAGACAGTTATTACAAATACTCCGCAGCTGATAAATATCCGAGGCGAGAAGATGGGTTCTGGTCGGGGGAGACAGAGATGGAGAGAGATAGGGACACAGGAGAGACGGGAAATATAGAGAGAGGCATGGGGAAAATAGAGCGCGACAGAGACTGTTAGAGAGGAGATAGAAATAGAGGTAAGAAGCACTAATAATCGGATGCATACCACATAATAAGATACTTCGTATACTTAAAAACCCTTATAAAACTGTTGTTCAGGTACGTTATTCTGGTAGGATTCTATCACACAAGAAAAGAACACATCGTTTTCCGAATTTTTGCTGCACTCAATTTGGAAAACACTACGATAGTATAGACAAATCACGGTTCCCAATGGATGGTTGGGGCGGAGAAGGAAACGGGTGATGAGAATGGACGAAGGAGGGAACGGAAGGAAGCCAAAGAATTGCGCCTCTCCGCCATTGCACTCCCTCTTCCGGCCGATCGCACCAAGTAACTCCACATTCCATATTTTAGAGATTTTTTTTCTTTTGGCGTCGGATAGTCTATGCCGACGCCGCGAGACGCCAGGAAGAAGACAGCAGTGTTGGGGGAGGAGCGGGGTGTGGGCCGAAGGAAACACAAATAGACAAGCGCTCCCGAGTTCTCGAGAGATAAATCGAGATTTCATATTCCCTCTCCATTTAATCGACCGACAAAGAGATGACTGGAGAAATAGAGAGGATTCAGGCATTCATTTTTGCCCCGGATAAAAGGGATCCCTATTGGGAATAAAATACTTCCACTTACGAGAATGAAAATTGTGGGAGGTGGATGTAAAGAAAGGGAGGGAAGAATGAGTAAAAAGTATAAAGGAGGATGTTGAGAAAAAACGCGGAAGATACGAGAGCAGAAATTGCAGAGGCATGAACGCGTGCTATATTGCACAGCAACACTTGAAACGAAACCTTAATAATTCCATATAATTTGCATACGTATCCTTTGACATATTTGAAATACTATTTTAAAACGACGTACAGTGGGCTAGAATCGAAAAATGCTGGTCAAGTAGCCAAAGATGTGTTATTAGAGTGAGAAACGTGACACTTCACATGGTTATTTAGAAAACATTGAATTTTGTCATTTTTTAATTCTTCGTTATTTTTTCGCATTAAAAATATGCAAGGTGTCATACTTGGTCAAATAAAAAAAATTTTACCGAAGAGGATGTTCTCGGATTTTTCGGAAAAACCTTCAAGTTTGCTCCGATGTAGACGTTGTTGAAGGAAACTGGTGGAAAACCAGATTATGGAAGGTTTTAGTATGATTCCTTATATTTTGATTCGTTACAGCTTTTGCGCTCAAAGATGGACCTCTGATCATTCTATGTAAAAAGATGGTGGTCACCTGTTTCGTCCAATTTCTGAGATAAAGTAAGGAAAACAACCTGGAAAATGGCTTTGAATTATCACGTCAATGTCTACGGATTCTTAATATAAAATGTGAAGAAACTATTTCAATTTACCTGCTACCCAGTAATTGGGATGGCATTTCGATCACGCGGCATGTCCCGGCTGAGCGCCATGGTCATCCCGAATTCTGTCGCGCTGCCCATGCGGCAGTTTTAGTTTTGCTAGTGTCATGTTATAATCCGGCTGAAGATGTAACAAACTCATTTCACAGTAATTTTACAGCATACTAGAAAATACTTGTTACATATTAGCGGAGTAGAATGATAAATATTTATGAAATGCAACTCAGAATAGTTGATATATCTTTAAGATTAGTGATAAGGCTGATCGCAAACCTACGATGTTAAAGATGATATTGAGGATGAAGAGTATCTTCGCCAGGAGGAAATAAAGTATTGGTGAAAATTGCATATACTTTAGAATTGAATGCCTCCTAGTACCTTCCATATGAAACTACATTTTCAAGAAAAATAATATTAATATTTCTAGATGTACTATTATTATTACGCTGATGTTCTTATCCCCTATTTTTTCAAAATGGGAAAATATATTATGCGTTGAGGTTTCATCGCTCAGGGAACTTACCCCTCTGCAAACACCACCTACCAAATAACCTTGGTAATTCTTTTCTTTGTGTGAGCACATAAATGGTAGCAAAAGTGGTAGTGAAAATGGCAGTTAAACAAAAATGAATAAGATGTGACTTCAGCAAACGTGACATTAAGAGCGGGGAATGAAAGAGGGACATATAGAAACAGGAAAGCAATAAGAACCGTGCAAGAGGAAACGGGAGTGGGAGGGCGATATTTGGACGGCCTTTTTGTAATGTCTGAAATCTAAGCCAGTGCACGGAAGAATTCCGAAAGGATCCGAGAAAAATAGCCTAGGAAGGGAAGTGAGAATCCTGAAAGAGTGCATTTCGCTGGCGGTATACATTGGCAGAAGCGACGTTACACTGAATCTCGACCGTGACTGCTCTTTGGCTAACGTATAGAAACTTTTCTCCTTACTGCGGCGACCGAGTGTCGCTTTCGAAAAAATGAAATGGAAATATTTTATTTTTACCGTAACGCAGAGTCGTCCAAATTTTCTTATTCCGCAAGTGCGTTTCGTTGGGCTGGAAACGGTCTGTCGAGATTAAACTTAGCATAGACTGGAAAGCTGTCGTTTAAATCTTCCAATACTTGGCCAATGATTCAGATAAATTTATCGTAGGCGTATCTCAGTTATTTCCTGTGAAAATATTGGGGTTAAAATGATGAGCATCCGCCCTTTCGGGAAATCCATTTCATCCACATTGAAATTAATTAAATAAAGGTCTTTAAATGTTTTGTTGATAGGGAAAGTTGTACTTTTCTAGTGAAAAGACTCCATTATATTAACGATAAAATACTGAAATTTGATTTATTTATCAACACCCTATCAATAGACATAATTCGCAAACTACGACGAGAACAGTTCCACCACCTTGGCCAGATAATGTAGATATCATAATATTTCAATTACAAATAATTTTTAGTATATTTTTTTAGTTATAACTATTTCGTTAAAAAGCGATATCATCAAATTTGCGAGGGATCTGGATCACCGTGCATTGAAATTTCAATTACGTGCTACTTTGACTGCAACACTGCATACAAGAGTGTAACTAGTAATATTTCATAAGTAAGTAGTAATATTTAATACCAGCAGAACACAAGTAGAGTGAGCATGAATTAAAATAGTAATCTGATACCGCTAGAAAATTCTTTCCATTCATACCAGTAGTTATCGCCATAAAATTCCCAAAAACGCTTTTTGGGTCCACGCAACGTCTGCGAATATATACAGTGTTAATATAAGGAATGGAGATTTTGCCGCTACTTCCAAAGTTCCTCGTAAAAGTAATGAATTCCATTGTTGGGAAAACTTTGGTTATTGTGTGATTTAAATCGCCGGAGAAGAGAGAAATGAAAATAAGCGTTATTTGGCAAAGGAGTTGGTGAAAAGTTTTCAGCTGTGTCTCCGAACTGGGAACGGAGTTATTAAATGAGTTAAGGAAGGGTCTTCCCTATAAGGGATTCCATTTTAAGCCCGAGATCTTCCAAAACTTTTCTCAAATGCCTACTTTCTCCTTTAATCCAAGTACCACCATTCCACTTCGAGAATTAATTCACCTCCCACCAGCGCGGCGCCATCGCACAAATCTAGAGAAAAAACGAACCGCGTATTGCGCTCGTATATCAATTGAATGGGAAAACTTTTTCGTGTTATTATTCCACGCATGAGGATGAATGTAGGAGGGAAAGGAAAGAAGGGCTAGAAAAGGAGCATTATGTAGGGGAGATTCTCCCTCGACGTTCCTCTTCCTTCCTCTTCACCCCTTTTCCTGCTTCCAGAGAACATCCTCCCTTCCCTCAGGAAACGGCGGGAGTTATGGCAGAGGCACACCCTTTGAATTACTCGTACTATACCTAGACAGTTATTACAAATACTCCGCAGCNTAACACACCTTTCCTTTGCTTATTGTAGGTTAACATGAAGGGAATCATCTTTTTAGGCCAAGTTGGTGGAATGTTATTTACAAATAAATAATTATACAAGTATTATTAGCAAATCCTCTGCTTTCAATCTGTCCATACTGGTCTTAAAGTTGTTCTCTATCTCTGATTTTTCGAACTTATCTATGGAAAAATAATTCGAGCTATAGAGAGGAATAGCAGCGATATTTTCCGTAATTAACAGGTACAGTTTTTTGGTCAACGTCAAAAATAGATATATTTCCTTATTCGAAGAATCCTGAGACTTCCTAATTAGAATTCAGGTATCATATGACAGAAAGTCCCAACTTCCTGCTGTCGGCCAATGAAATGACGCTGAAACAACAGCATCCCGTCACGATTTTTACACTACTTAACTTGTTGTAACACCTTTACGTTATTTTATTCGTAACTACCGCCCCTAGCTGTCGCAAATTCATCCCCAGTGAATTATTTAACGAAGCTTGAACCGTTCGAAAATCGTTGTGACCGCTCGAATTTCGCTCCAACTTCATCAACACGTCCGAGAAGAGGACCCGTGCTAAAGAGAAATTCGCCCACCTTGGGCAGAAACCCGTGCTTTTTTAATGCGGCAGGGAAAGGCAGGGACGGGAAAGGGAAAGCTGAGCTGCTCGAACCTCTCTTTTTTATGGCCCTCTATCCCTTCTTAGGGTCTGCGACCGAGAAACAGGCAAGTTCAAACCCTTTGAATATTGGGTAAGCGTTACCCGTGCGCGCAGGCGAAAAGGTTGAGAAAGAGAGAGTGGCCCTCAATAAAAGAGAAAGGGGTGGCCACTAGAAAGCGTTCTTTTTTTAAGGCGGTGGGGGTGGTTTAACTATGGCCCTCGCAACTCCTTTTTCCACGGTTAGGTCAGTACTCGTCCACGCAACGTGCGACCGCACGGATCTCTGCGTTCTTCAGGGACATCCAAAGCAGATGCCTTCCACCCTTTCTCTTTTACCCTGTCCCTTAAAAAATAAAGGAGCTGCACCCCTTTCTTCGAAAGAGTGTGTCCCTGGGACAAAATAGAAAGTTGCTTGGAAAGAGATTTTTGCCTTCGAAAAATGTCCCCAACAAAGGTCAAGGTAAAAAAGCTATTGCAGAGAAAAGAGTTTTAGAAAATAAACACGCGCTTAGGTGGTCTCGAAAGGGGAGAAATTGCTGGGCAACGCAAATGCGAAGAAGTGCCAGTCTTGAAGAAAATTTTCTCTCGTGCGGACGTTTGGATTCAGAATACGGCCAGAGTACAGTGATGTTCGCAGTTTGTGTGTTACAAGAGTGAAATAATTACATTGGTTAATCTAGTCCGCCTGCTTGCGTCGACTTATATCATTGTGATCCGGGGTGAGATTCTACAGATGCGAAAAGATCTTCCTTGAGGAAGTATGACAGGAACCGAGTGGATGAACCGGAAGTTATCCACGTTTAAATTTTCCTGGAAGGAGAAAGAGAGGAACATCCTGGACCATCGCCTAGCCGTCGGTCGTTTCTTTAGATGCGGTATGTCATGACATGTTTCCTAAAAGACTAGCGAAATATGTTGGAAATATATAACTAAAGTTAATTCTGAGCAGTAGCATTGAAATAGAATTTAAGGAGAGATTATTAATAATATTACGTCTCTATTGAGTGTCTAGAAACTCCGAGACTCCGTAACCGTGGTTCTTAAATATATTTCGCCAAAGGTATTCCTAGATATTCTATGTCGCCATAAAAACCGTCGAGTCAATCGTCTAACTTGCATTGACATTTTGGTTACACCACATTAAGGATGGGGAAAATGTATGATAGAGTGATATATTTTCCAAGTGTTGTATATTGTCTCCAGTTTAGGCGAAATATTTTCCCTCGGCCAAAACAGGTTATCCAATACTGTTTAAGGAAAAGGGCGTGACCGGTGCCCTAGTTTCTTAGTTCGGGGAACTCCGCGAACAATACTGTATTCAAGATTGAAGCTCACCTACGCATTGAACTGCTTGAAATTATTCTTTTTTATTTTCTAAGTTATCATTTCAATGAGAAAAATATTTAATTAACAATAACTACAGACTTATTTCTCTAAGGAACCTTTTCGAAACGGGGGCACCTTAGAATCTACTTTTTTTCTTGTGGACAGATTCAATGCAAATACAGGAGAAAATTTCATTGCCATAGAAGAAAATACGACTGGAAAGTATTCAATGAATTCTAATTATATGCATAAAAAGGAAGCATACCGGCGAGCATAACAAAATTCTTGAAGGAATGCGTAGGTTTTTGTTGTTCTATTCATTTCTTGGATCTAAAAAAATATTCCGGGCATAAAAAACGCTTAGAGTCTTTAATTCTTTTAGTAACCTATCCTAAAATTTCTCTTTAATTACCAGCAGTTTCTTCAAAGATACCTATGTATCCATCCTTCACCCCCGATTCTGAAATTTCTTAAGAACTAGCATTCAAATAGAGTCTTTTTGAAGTCAAAATAATTATCGGCTTATATACTCTTATTTCCTTCGGAAACTAAAACCGCCCTCGTTCATGTTATGTGAGGGTTATAATGCGATGCATTTTCGCATTGTATAATAAATTATGAAAAAAGGAATCTTATTTTGCTATTCCATTACTCTCCTCTATTTTGGTAACAATATGAGTGAATTATCAGTTGCATTTTGTTTATCAGAAATAAGATTTCCGAAATACTTTTCCGGAGCAATCAGTCGTTCAATTATATTACCCTAGATTGTAGTGATTTATGAAATCTTAGCACTCGACCTTACGTAGTCTTGGTATTTAGATATAATTATTCATTATATTCAATTCTAGCTAAATTACCCGTTGATTATCAACGGGGAAATGGAGAGTGACATATGCCCGCGTACCATCAGTCAATGACCGGAAAAAAAATTCACATGTATAAACAAGTGGCAGTAGTTCTACTTTCCGAACCATAAAACTAAATAAATAATTGCAGAATAAAGTATATAACACCACTTCTACTCAATATTCATTCCATTAAATGAAATAGTTCAATTATTTAACGTCATTTAAAAGATTAAAATTGCATTAGAAGATCACACCCAATTCAGGATGACCAGGACCTGAAATATTTTCCTATAAAACTGAAATGACGATTAAAATTATTTAATTCTCACAATATTGAGGAATGCAATCCGATACCAATATCATTGTTTTCTTGTGCATGTGCCTTAAAGTAGAAAACATTCCTCCCTGTTCCATCTGAAAAAGAAAATAATAATTTTTCCCACTTCCACACATGTAACATATTAATGCCCATATTAAAAAGCTTGTATTCAAGAATGCAGAATGAAAAGAAACTTCGTAGTTTTCCACAGGGACTTTAATTTGCGAGTGGTACAGGCTGAAGATGTAAGTACGCTTACGAAACCGCTCGCAAACTAAAGTCTCTGTGGAAAACTACGATGTTTCTTTTCATTCTGAAGTGTCTTTCCACGAAGTCACATCTTCGAAGATCTATATAATTATATTCAAACTTGATTAGTAGGGGTAATCATTCTATTTTTAGTTATAGCGACAGCATTTATAGGATATGTTTTACCATGAGGACAAATGTAACATATTAATGCCCATATTAAAAAGCTTGTATNTATTTATTATATTTTTTCTACTGTTTTCAAGCCATGAAATCCTACTTTACGTACGGCTTTTTATCAGGAGTGGATCTTAAAACTCTCAAAGGTTGCGGAATTTACCGGGGATGGAACGATTCCAGACAATTTCCTTATGAACTCATTTCTAATTAACTTCGCAAGTACCTACAATGTTTATGATAAATGTAGGAGATGAATGATGATCGTGGGAACACATAACAATCTGCTTTTAATTCAAGCTCCTCGTCACATCGTAGGCAAATTGCTTGTACTACAAAGTCATAAAGAGGGGGGACGCCCCCCTAGATCAGCCAATGCTATTGGGTACGACAAATACAATGGCTACATTTCTTATCTCGGTAATATATAACTTAATCATAATCATCTGAGAAATATATGTGGAGTCATATTTTCATTACTAGCATTTTTCACTAAGCTAGTGAAGAAAATATAAATATTCTTGATTACAAAATAAGGAAATTTTGAAAACTAATTAGTAGCCGAAAAGAACTTCTCACTGACTCTAAGCCTTATTTTAATCAGTTCGTCGAAATGTTGTCTCTAACATCGTTAGTGAGCTATGACTAACTGCTAAAACGTGTATGGGTGGAATTTTGAATAATAGAATATGGCTTTCCACGAAGGGAAACGCTTCCGCACCCTGTTTGTTAGCTATCGAATGAATGTTTCACGAAAGAGAAACGATTCTGTAGCCTAAAATTTTACGACGTTATTGACCGATTACGGAATGAGAGACCACGTATAAAAACATTAATGGGGAAAATTCGTGAACTTGGACAGGGTAATGTTTAAGGGAAAAAACCCTGGGTTTCGAGTCTTAAAACGTGAATATTTATCGGAGGATAAAAAAGATGCGAGATGATGGAGAGAGGTTGAAAGAAAGGGGATAGAAAGTGGATGCGAACAAAGTTTATGGGGAACAGGTAGTAAGAGGGTGAGAATTATGGGGAAGGGAGAAAAGTATAGAAAATGTAGATGGAAAGAGAGAGAGAAAGAGGAGTGAAAGGCGTAGTGGTGTGGAGATAAGGGGGAACTCGAGGGAGCTGGTGATTTTGCTCGCGAGGATAAAGACTCGTGCGGAGAAAGAAAGGGAAGTGAGCACAGAGAGGGCGAACCCCAGGGTAGAATGGGCTAATAACGCGTAGAAAAGAGAATAAATCGCAATTTCATAAATTAAGAAGTTCGTACGCAGTGCGGCAGTGGTTGCACAGTTTCCGTTTTTTTAGGAGGGCGCTTGTTCGGGAGACGGCTACGCTTTTAAGAGGGCGGAAGATACGCAAATACCCTCAAAGAGGAGAGGAGCTGGTGAGTGAGGGGTAGTTCAGTAGACGTTAATTGGCGAGAAGACGACATGAAGAGTCCAAAAAACGGATAAGAATGGAGACTTTAAATCCTCTTTCCCGTAAGTCACAAAAATGGCTAAAAACTTAATTATGTCAGCTGCATGTATAGCAGATATCAACCGTGAAATATTGTGTGTAAGACAAGCCTTATGTGTTTAGGAGATTATTGTGGTGAGACTTTGTCCTTTCTCATCCAGTGATAAAGAGCTAGGTTATTGAATAGGTAATAGAATGATAACAGAAAACACCTCAGAGCGTCTTTTAAATAACAATTTGAACTATAAAGTTAAATCTTCTCCTAAATTAAGTAAAATGTAATCCATTTAGATCTCACAATCTTCTGTAAATCCCCGTAGTCGTGCTAACAAAAATTTTAAATTATGATGCAGATTAACGGGTCTGACCTGAGATTTAAGACATGGTAGTCGAAGAAATAAACGTTGGATGTATTTCAATTATTTCATAAATTATATTGCACTTTATTTTTTTATTTTCAATGCCCATTTTCTAGAAGTTAAGTTAAATGCCATTGATATCTTTCGAAGAGGTATTTCTGTATATTTTAACATCCGATAAATCAATATAATCCTTTCTTCGTGGTATTTCATCCGGCAATTCTGTGGGAGAGAGTTTACTGTATCGAATTTGGTAAAGAGTATTTCGATTAGTGGAGAATGATGAAGATGTGTTGAATTTGTTATAAAGAATGAAACAGATTGGCATCCCATATGATGCAGCGACCCACACTGTTTACAAGACCACCTAAGACTTGCATTCGTACTCATGATAGAACTGCAGAATATTTCGACTAGGAGATAAAAGTTTTGAAGTGTTTCTTAAAAAGCCATAGTCAAAAAATATGCAGATTGCGAATAAATAAACCAACGGTTTTTAGGTTAGTATTTCAAATGTATTTTTACAGTCCAATTAGGATCAATAAGAATATGATCCTAAAATTTCCCTTTAATTACCAGCAGTTTCTTCAATGAAACCTATGTATCCATCCTTCGCCCTCGTTTCTGAAATTTCTTAAGAACAATCCAGTCTATTTCAAGACAAAATAATTATCAACTTATATACTCTTACTTCCTTCCTTTGGAAACTAAAACCGCCGTCGTTCATGTTCTGTGAGGGTTATAATGCGATGCATTCTCACATTGTATATTAAATTATGAAAAATTGACTCTTATTTGGCTTTTCCATTAGTCTCTTCTATTTTGGTGACAATATGAGTGAATTATCAGTTGGATTTTGTTTATCAGAAATAAGATTTCCGAAATACTTTCCGGAGCAATCAGTCGTTGAATTATATTACCCTAGCTTGTAGTGAGTTATGAAAGCTTAGCACTCGACCTTACGTAGTCTTGGTATTTAGATTTTTTTTTATTTATTTATTTATTTCT